>OZ020195.1:20575137-20897637 GCA_963971165.1 Philopedon plagiatum
CTAAGGGGGATAAGGTTTTTGACAAGTGTCATTTTGACAAAGTTTATTGCAAAATTCTTGCAGCGGTGCAAACGCTTATCGCTCATCGTATGACTACGACACCAGACGCCGTCGTCCCGTTTCATAAGGAGCGATGTTTGACTGCTATTTTGAGGGTGAATTCGATCAGAAAAAATTCTAATTTTTTGGGGATAAGCTTTTCGAATGCAGCACTTTTGTATTATGAAATAAAAAAAATTGCTGGATAAGCCCATTTATAATTATTTATAGTAGCCTATGGACCAAACGAAGATGAGAAAGTCGATATAAAAGACACATTCTGGGAACAACTAACTGAAATAACAGACGACTTCAAAGGAAGATTAATACTATTGGAAGACCTAAATGGAAGAGTGGGAAGAAAGGATGAAGGAACTGGGGAAAAAAAACTTATATGACTTAAGCGGTCTAGTTTGATGTCTTGTATCTCCAGTTGCTCTATAGCCCATTAGTTATGGAACACCCTGTATATAACTTGTCTCTAAGAAACGGATGCTTCCCTCAGAAATGAAGAACATCCCACGATACACCAATATTTAAAAATGGCGATATAAGTCATGTTGATAACTAATTATTCTTCTAGGGAACTTAGAAATCAGAAACTGTTTAACATACCGTTTAGAAGAACAAATCTGGGACGTAATGCCCCATTGATTAGTATGCAGATCACTTGTAATAAATATTGTAGTGATATTGAAATATTGTCTTCCACAATTGCAATATTTAAGTCAAGGTTAAGATAATTGTTTTTCGCACATGTGTTTGTTAATGTAATTACGTAAATTTGTCTCATTTTTTTGTTTATTTTATGATAAATTATAAAATAGTGTATAATCCCAATATTAGTTAATAATGTAAAAAAGCAGATGCATTTTGGAACTTAGTTCTGTACCTAAATTTGTGAATAAATAAATAAATAAATGACTAATTATTATTATTAAATCCTTTATTTTAGCATATTGCTAGTCATTCTTACATAATAAAAAATACATATACATATAATCGTACAAATTACAAAACCAAGAAAAAAGAAACATGACCCTGGCAATGTTGAAACTAAATATTTAAAAACAGGCTAAAATCGAGGCCAAAATTGAGCAAAAAAATTAAAAAAAAATGAACACCAGTGGTTTTACACATCCACAAAACAACAAAGCAAGACAAAAGCAAACACCGAGACACACAGCACCTCAGACCAATATACAACCGAGACATCACACCTGCCACTAAGTACTCAACAATAATATTAGCTGAGATCAACATATATATTCTCAATTGTCTTTTGAAAGTGTTCACAGAGTGCAAAGATTTAATGTATTCGGGCAGCTGATTAAATTCAGCTAACCCCCTGTGAAATACAGAATTTGTTCCTATCCTTTTATTTTTTGGTGGAATAAAAAAATCATTTCTTTGTCGAGTACTGTAGTGATGCACATCGCTATTATATATCAACTTACTCTGTAAATATTTTGGGGCAGCACCGATCTTCACTTTAAATATAAACACCAAGACACTAAACTTAATATACTCGCGAGCAGGAAGCCATTGCAGTGTTTGAAGCATTAGCTTAATTGGCGTGTATCCACTACAAGATAAAATCACACGCATAGCTCTGTTTTGCAGCTTTTGCAATCTGTCAACCTCGTTCTGGCCAAACAAATACATTATGGTGGCACAATAATTAAAATGTGGCAGAACTATTGTATTATATATTAACTTTTTCGACCAAAATGATAAATAACTTGAACAGCGAGACAGATAATTTATGCTATAACTAATTTTTGAAACAATATAATTAAAATGATCCTTGAAATTCAATCTATTATCAATCTGTACACCCAAGTATTTAATTTTCCTAACTTCCTCAATCCTGGTTCCACCTATCTGTAAAGAACAGTCATTTGATACAAACTCCCTCCTCGCCGTTTCAGAAGCAATTAACATAAACTTTGTTTTACTCGAGTTTATTTTTAATAAATTTTGTGTGGTGTACTGATCTATTCTTGTTAGAACATTGTTCATATTTTCTACCGCATCCCTAAGATTTTTTGATGATACATATAGTAGTGTATCATCTGCAAAAAGATGTATATCTACACAATCAACTACATTAACAATATCATTGATGTATATAACAAACAGCAAGGGTCCCAGAATACTTCCCTGTGATACTCCATGCTTATTTATTAATTTTCCCGATAATTTACCATTCAACTTTACCCTTTGTAATCTATCATGTAAGTAGCTACGAAACCAATCCAAAACCCTGCCACCAATTCCCATCTCAGAAAGCTTAGTCAACAAGAGGCCCCTATCTATAGTCTCAAACGCCCTCTGCAAATCCAGAAAAACCGCAACAACACTGTATCCACCATCCATCCAATTCTTCCAATCATCCACCACACACTGGAGAGCTGTTTCGCAACTATGGTGCTTTCGGAAACCAGACTGCTTAGTTGTTAATAAATTATTTGCATTTACATATTCCAGAAGCTGCTCATAAACGACACTTTCGAAAACCTTTTCTATTGAATATAAAATATTTAGGGGGCGAAAATTTGATGCATCAGTAGAATTATCTTTTTTTTTGTACAGGAATTATCCTTGATAACTTAAGCCCCTCTGGAAATATAGCCTGCTCCAAAGACGAGATTATTAAATTCAATAAGGGATCCTGTATAGAATCAAAAACATTTTTCAAAAGTTCTACGTCAATGCCATCCGGGCTAGTTTTATTTTTCAAAGAGAATACAGTGTCTTTCAACGAGATTCTATCAATTAGTTTAAAATCCTGAAATGCAGAACCATTTATCAGAGAACCCTCAACAGGGAAACTGGAATTAATAATGATGGTATCTAATATGTTTTCAATACTTTCAATGTAATACTGGTTTAACTTATTTGGTAATATTTCTATGTCGTCAACAAGCTGATCATCAAACTTTATTTCATGAATATCTGAACTTTTTGCTTTTGGTAAAATTTGCTTTATAACAATCCACATGTGTGATGGATCATTCCTACACCGTTCAATATTGTGGTCAAAATATTTTTGTTTTTCTTCTCTTATTATTTTAACAACACTATTTCTAGCTTGCCTGTAATAATCCAAGTTTATTTCACACTTTTTAGTTTTATGTTTTTTATAACTTTCATCCCTGATTTGTACAGCCTCTTTTACTCGTTCATTCCACCATGGTTTAAAATGTGATCGAATCTTAATTTGTTTCAGTGGGGCAACAGTATTAAGGACCTGCGAAATTGAGTTAATTAATAATCGGGAACATATTTAGTATTAGTTAATAAATGAAAAAAATTATACATATTTTTTACTTAATACCTTTTAAGTTGAACCAACAGATAAAAAAATATAATTGCATCTAAATTGTTATCAATTAAGGTGTTGGCATAGCATTCTTTGGCGACATACACGTAACTTGTAACTTGTAACTTATGAGGACCATTTTCGCACTGATAAAAAATTTAATAAGAGGACTTTATTTTCATCATAGGATCTAATAAGCTTATAAAGGAACTCTGAAACAAACTCGCTGCTATTCTAACACAATGCCTTTATTACACAATATGAAGAAAATTCTGAACAATTTAGTAAGATTAAATAGGACTGCTGCAGGCAGATTGGAATGTTTAATTTAATATTTCTTAAATATCGTCGATTTTTTAAACAAATATTAGACCTTGCTGCATAAATTTTTTTTAATTAAATTCTTAAGTTGCTTTTGAGCCAAGGAAGTTAAAGACAATTTTAAAATTTGTTACAAACATTGTACAATGCAATAGCATATATGTTAGTGATCGGTCAAGTGAGCGTCATAGGTACCGAGTCTTTTTTAAAACTCTTCAAAAGTATGTAAAAATTGTGACGGTATTTTTGTATTAAGTAGTTAATTAACAAATTTTTTTGTAATTACAAAATATTATCTGACATCTATATGGAGTTCGTATAAAGTTCTAAAACTATAATTTCCAAAAATCTTAACCCCCTAATTTTTAAAGCTTTTATATTAGAACATAACGAGAAATTGATTTTTGTAGCCAGTTTAATAGTTAGTATTAATAGGGAAAACCATACTTAAATAAATTTTTCTTTATAAACTGCTCGTAAAAATCGAATGTCCAGTGGCTTACAAGATCGAAGGTTTAAACTGAAATCATCGTCAAACTTGTCTATTGACAAGCTTGTAAACCAGGAACTACTTAATATGACATGTAAATTTTGATCAATATTTTTCTAATCTTTACATTAATATGCACCATGATCTTTTCTCTTGTAAAAAATTGTCGACTTTGACACAAATAGGAATTTCCCTAAACAAGAAATAATGCACATTAAGCATGTAAAGGTCACTGTTTAAATAAGGGATAACAAAGATATTTATTTTAATACAAGCTTTGATACATAGGAATTTTTTTAGTTTTATATTTAAAATATATTAGTTTAAAACCAAGTTAAACCAGAGCTCTAATTTCTAATATTTTGTAGACTGTAACCGAAGAAAGATTTATTCTTCAGTTTCATTTTACAGAATGGCACTGCCATTCATGTCCATTTGGAAATGCATTATTGGAATTCAGAAGGCGAGTGAGAGCAGTTGTTGGTCATAGGATAAAATCAAAAGAAGCTGGACCGATGGTGGTTCATTGCAAGTGAGTAATTTTACTTTTTTGCTGCATGATGTATGTAGATAGTTGCCGTTTTAATTAAAATATTAATATTGTAATTTATAAGTAGTATAATATTTTATATATAAAGGAATTTATTAATGTAGACTGGGCACGATAACGTGGACAATTTATAGACATGCGGGACTATAAAATACTACAGAAAATATTATACAAATATAACTATTAGGTTAACATTTTTGTGTATTCAGGTTGCTGAATTAGGTTGCTAACACCATTAAGACTAAATATTAACTTACACAAATACACAGTGTAACATACTGTCATACTGTGACTCAGTGGCGGCTCGTGAAGCAGTGCCACGAAGCCATGGCACTACCTTATATTTCTGTGAAAATATATTTTTTAACTTCATGGATCATTAAAACATATTTTTTATACTTTATGCATTTTTATACTTCCATTTTTTTTCATAAATTGTAAGTCCGGCAACAGTGCACAATTCATCGTCGTCTATCCACGCCTGAAGGCCTACTCGCTAATAAAGCCGAAACCCCCCGATTGTTCTCTGACAACGCTGTGCCGCTGCGCCGTTTATTATTCGGCGCAAATGAAAACACAGAGATCTTACCGGGATCGTGTGTGAGCGACAGAGACAAAACTTAGGTTTGCAACTTTACTTATGCTAAATAGTAAAATCTAAGGAAAATTTGTGCCAGGCTCTGTCTCTCAGGATCTCTTTGTTTGGAGATTTCGCGCTTTTTTTATGATTCGTTACGTTAGCAAAATCAAAGTTTAGTAGAGATTTTTGGCTGTGTATTTTTCTGACCGAAGTTTCAATAAACAATTGATTTGTTTTTATTTAGTTGACTTTTGGTACGTCGGCGTCGTCGTAAATGTATGTCAGTTGTTAGTGACCATGAATAAGATCTGCGTTTTAAAAAAACTCTTTTTGTGGTTTTTCGCTAGAAGAAAAACTGTAAATTTAAGAATAAGGACGACTAACACCCGATTTAAAAATTGAAAAACAATGTGGAAGTGGACAAAAATCTCACTGTCGTAAATTTAATAAAACTATTTATAATCAAATTAATGGGTTGTGTGGTTGTAAAGAAGCTAATAAACTCTTTTGTTTTGTTTGGAGGTGACGAAACTCGGCCAAAAAGGCACTGACGATCTTGTCCATGTATGGGATAAAATAAAAACCAATCACAAATCAAAACAAGATTTAACTTCTCTGGGGATTTAGTCGCTTCTAATTTATTTGTCAGAGAAGTTTTCTACTTATAAACATCAGTTCCCCGAAGTATTTCGAAGTTAGACATGTTCACAATTTTCTTTTTTAAACAAAAGTCAGCTCGAAAGTGAATTACACATACTACTATATCAGAGAGACGAGTTGAGTAGGTACTACTTCTGGAGGTGTCTCGTTGTCGATTTTGCTGAATGAGGAAGGTTTAAATTGTACGTTTCAAGAAACTCTGACACTCTTAAGTATTTTAATAACCATCCATACTGATGTTGACGTGTGTAAATAAATTTATTTTTTAACTTTTCTTGTAAATAGACATAAACACATATTATGTTAGCAGCAAACTGCAAGTACTGTAAGCAGCTAATTATAGAGGGTAAGTTATCTTCCATAATTTTATATTGATTTAATATTTTGGCACTACCTGTCTGATTTGGCACGAGCCGCCACTGCTATGACTTAGGAAGAATTCGGAAAACGCAAGTATGTTAGCAGGTAGATCACATTTAAATATAATCCCGAAAATGCCCATTCCATCTGCCTCAATTGTATTGTTGACTATTTTGTACACGTTGGACCTTGAACAAGCAGTCTATAAAAAACAGCCAGAATAGTTTTTCATCTAAATTAAATGTATTGAAAAGCGGAATTGAGCGATAAAGAAACGTAAGTTGAAAATGCACTTACCAACTACATTCTTCGAAAGTGAACTGTACTGCGGATTCGGAAGCGTTTTTAGCGGCACACTATTAAATTCCTTATAGGATTATGTCACCAGCGGGATAGTAAACATTCCAAACTGATTTTTATCCTTAGCGGAGTGAACAATTAATTATAAAAAATGCGTTGCGTTCTTCCTTAATACCAGGTTCTTGATAAAAGCGGCAATGTCACCCAGTTTCCGCGATAACCTGATCAAAGTTGTTTTCTACTGTCAGCTTCAGCCGCCTGCGATGTTCTGGTGCAAATTCAACTTATGGCGCGGTAAAAGAGATATTTAAAACGCGAAAATAGGAATAAGGATATCTTCTTATAATAGAAGTGATTGATTATGCGGAAATGAAGACTAAACAGTAATTATACCCTAAATATAATAAAATGTTACCGGTTTAACGAATAACAATAATAAAGAAATGTATCCCATGCAAATAAAACTAAGAAAAATGAGCGAATCGTAAACACTAAATTTTGGTAGTTTAGTACAGAAATAGTATGACAAAAAACTTCTATCCTCAGAAACAGTATGACGTCAAATGTGTGAGCTTTAAAGTATTGAAGAAATTTCCCTGTCATAGAGTGATTTTAATGAGAGGTACCTTCTAGCAGGTTGCCGTACTTGATGTTCTTTAATCTTTCATGGTGTACCTAGTCATACCAATTTAATTTTTTGTCACTATTTGCAGCATAAATTTATTATTACAATAAATCTCTGCCTTAAATATAAAAGATATAAAAATTATTCTACAATTTCTAATAAATTTACAGCTCTATATTTTATACTAGAACATACCTATACAGAAAAATATAACCTTGCTACCCTTAAGCCCTTTTCGTATTCTTGGACATCCTTATGGATGCCTAATTTTTTTAAAATATAGTAAGCAATTTAACTTAAGAGGAAATATTACAAAAATAATTTGAAATAAAATTACTATATTTAGTAATATTAAAGTGTATCTTCCTAATTTAAAAAAAAATACTTTAGGATTAAATAATTAAAATTAAAAATGACTAAATATGTAATCACTCTAGTTGAGTTTCACTTACGATATTTTAAAAGGGAATCATTACAATATTAAATTACAAATTTTCTTTCTTGATTGAGGAACATATTGATAATTTCATGTAGGTCAGACGTATGTATATTAAGCTGTATAATGTCTATCACTACCTGCAATAATTGTATTATTGTTAACGCCCATATTAAAAGACAGAATCATCTTATTACTTCATCAGTTCATAAATGATAAATGAAAATGGATGGTGGTGCATTTTTAATAAAATTATTTATCGAAATACCCATATTTGTTGAGGTAAATCAGCTAGTGTAAAGATCGCTTAAAATATGCGAATTCTAACGAAACTTTAGTGCTACATTCTTTTGTCATACCTCTGTCTGCCTTTTAGTGATGGTGGAGGTAGATCGGGAGTTTATCTATCAATAGATGCCAATATGGAACTGGATGAAGAGGAAAATAAATTTGACATATTTGGGTATTTGAAAAAACTAAGGCAGTCCAGAATGGTAATGATTGAAAATGTGGTAAGTATTAAGTACCACGCTGGCTTTTGTGATATTATTCTGTACCAGGATTTTAGAAACAACTTAACTTGAATATTATTAACAGTAGCCAGTCTAAAAAATGTCTACATTTTTGTGAAGGATTCATACTAACAAAAAAATATAAAAAAGTAATTAATTTGCAAAAATGAAACAAATCCTAAAAAGAAAATGCCACATAATAATACCACATAATAAAACAAATGTATGTCATATCTTATTGAATTAAGGAAAATTGCGTATCATATCTTGAAAAATAACCGCACATGTAGCGATAACAGATGACAACGGCAGATGCGTTCTTGTTCAGCCAGTATGACAAATTAATAATTAACAAGCATTATCTATTGTATGTGACATTCTAAAAATGTATTTATTTTACTACAATGGAACTATTACTATAATTTTATTTCGTGAAAATTAATATGAAGAAATTTTGTGATATATAACAATAATTAGTTTTACAAAAATAGGCTATTTAGCAGTATTGTAGCAGCTCTAACTCTTTGGAACATAGTCAATTAATAAATAATCAAAGGGGGACATTCTTTTTACAATTATTATGATAAATCAATTACCAGGTTTACTACTGAAGATACGGAAGAAACAAAATGTATATCATATCTTATTCAGTAAATAATAATTGCATATCATATCTTGTTGTAGAGAATCCGCCCGGTGACGATGACAGATGCGTTTTTGTTTAAGCAATATGATCGATTGGCAATTAAGGGGCGTTTATCTTTTATTCATGGTGTTTTTAAAACGTAATTGTTTTATTCGTCATGCCCTTGATTAAACTTTTGCTGTCATGAAAGTAAAGCGGGTCAAATGCCCAGCTTTTTTTGATCCTTCTGTCTTGGACTACTATATCGAAAATCAGGATGCTATGTACTACTTCTGGGACCAAGTGGCAATCAGACGAACTAAATCACAAACCTATTTATGTCAAAAATCTTTACCAATCTGTCAAACGCACCTAAGCTAACTGCTAGTGCTATCGATTTTCTAGATTAATGAGATTGATTGATTTAGAGAAGGTACCTAAAAATATCGTGAAACTTCTCCAGAAAAGCTTTTAGGAGCTGGCAAGGGGGAACGAACTTTCCTAAGTTTCCAATAAATAAATTATTTTTAATCGGCGGATAAACTTTTTAGAGTCATACGTGAGCTTTGAACTCATTTATTCAAAATAATATAATGTAAATATTCAATCGTCAATCTCTAGGTATTATGCTATCCTACACTTAACGAAAAAATTAATACTTAGAAATAGTGATGCAACGAATAAAAAACGGTCTTTTTTTTAAAGCAAAAAATACAAAGCCCCCAGGTTTTTTTTTTTAAAACACGTTTTTTTAACAATTTTAAAACTTTATTAAATTAAAAGAAAAAAGTCAAAAACAAGTAACATTGCTGATGATGACAGAAATAAAAAAGTTTATTTAAAAGATAAAACATAAAAAACGAGCAGCAACCTTCAATATAAATAATTAAAATGCATATAAATATAAGTTCAGCAGGCTCAGAGACGCCCATGCCACGTTTGCATCAGTGTTGCCAGACTGAGTTCTTTATCGCGAATTAAGCTACTTTCAAATATAAATAAGAAATCACTAAATACATATTTATTATTTGTAAAAATCGCAATTCGCAGATTGGGGGATTTTTAATTTCCAAGTGTTATTTTTTAAAAAGAAATTAAATTTTACGAAATCTGTCAAAATTTTTTTTAAATTAATTTAATTTAATTAATACTTAAAAAATAACGATGATAATATTTGTAATTATGTGTAATGCATGTAAATATGTTTTCAGGACCAATATAAGTTTGTTTACGACACTTTAGAAGAATATGTTACCTGTGGCAATTCTTGGTTTAGCGTAAGCGAACTTTCTCAAAGACTTAAACAGAAGTCTCAAAGGAATCCTATAACAAAATTAAACGAATACCAACGAGAATACATGCTGATATGCAAACAAACACCTAGATTTACAATAGGAGATTGCGCCGGCGGACATCGAGGAGATAACAGGAAAAAGAATAGGGATGTTTTAATCGTTCCACGTAAGTATTGTTAAATTATTGCTATTATTTTATAGAGAGTGTGGTGCTTAACTTCCAAAGGCATTTCCTCTACGAAAAGGGAAATGAGATGTTATATTAATGAGACACCGCTAATTCTTATTTCTAGGCATGCAAGGTGTCAAAAAATATTCTATCGATTTTCAAATGTTATGGATATTATTAGAATAGCAAAATACGCAACAGAGGGTTCTCTTTTTTCAATTAATTACATTACTATATTGTGATGATTTGGTAATAATCACCAAAGTGGTACCACCTTTAGAATTTAATGGTTAATTACAATAAAGAATGATTTAAGAATTCCCTTAAAGGCACTTAAGTTGATTTTGTGAATACAATTTTTTTTATATAAATCTTTTAACTTCCTGGGCATAAAAACCTGTCTTTAATTTTTTTACTTCAGTATTATTATAAGTAGCCCTATAGAAATAATTAAATATATTTTGACACCCAGCATATATTATAGGCCTTAACTATTAATGTAACATTTTTTAAAACCTTTTATAAAATATTCTGTGTCACAATTATTTAACATTTTTTGTTAATGGGTTAATGAATCACCGTCCCTGTGATTTAAAACTAACAGATTTAGCAGAGCGAAACGCTGAAACTGATTACGAAAATTTTTTGGCCCTGCTGAAAAAGTTTTAACCCTTTTCTAATTAAAAGCTGCCGAGATTTTTATCCAGTTGGAACGCGCTTTAACTGTCAGGGTTGTACATAAATTGTAAAAATCGCATTATGCATTATTGCGTATAGTACTGGTTAGTTATTTTGTGGCGGATATTTCATTATATTTATTAGTATAATAATTTTTATTAATATTCTAATACCATATTTTAACGATTAAACAATATGTCGTCGAAGCTTTTTGATATATTTTACGGTCTGTCAAATCGTCTAATTCAAATGAAATAACTTGAAATCAGCATTCTTACAACAGACTAAAAATAAGCACAAACAAAATGTCTCCTAAATTATAAGCTGACTTATTTTTTTCATATTTTATATTTTCGAAGCCGATTAGTAATGCTTTTATGTCTAGAATATTTTGAATGAGCACTATAACCTATGGTATTAAAAGAAGAAATAAGGATAGACCTCATAATTTCATTTTGGGAACTAATGAGAGGTAACTAATTTAAAAAGGTTTTCAAAACAGACAGACATCCGGAAATAATTCTCATGACATGGCACATGACAAACTTTTCATTTTCCTGCGATTGCCAAGATGATAACCATACAGCCGTTATTTTATGAATAGCCCTATTCATTTTTGGTACATTGAATATTCTGTTGTTTCATCAATTTTCTTGTGATATAAATTGCGAAATATCATGATCTGCATTAAATGTCTGTAGGGTCACCCGTTCGCTTTCTATATAAACGAGTTTAAAACACTAATTCAGACACTTATTGACTCACTGATTGGTCATTAAAACTTCAATAGCCCCAGGATAATAAAATTTGCCCTGTGTTAGCACACAAACACAGAGAAATATCTAAAAATCGAGACTTTAAAATAGGCGTGAGGATTAGGAGAAATCGCAGCACAAAAAATAATGCAAAAGAAGTCCTTGCGAGTGCTTGGCCGTAAAAGTACGAATATCTTATATAAAACTAGGTTGACGAAAACAGATCATAATACAATAAACACATATTATCGCAAAACAAATCTGAACTAAAGCACGGCGATTGCTTACCACAATAATTAATAAAAGTTCGCAGTAGGGGGCGCTGTAAAAGCACCAAATTCGTGGGTAATAATAGTAAATAATAATGGTCGATAAAATTCTATCTATTCTAGCATCCAAGTGACACCACGCACGTACTTATCAGTTTCTATGGCGAAATTTGTTATATTATTAGTAATTTTCTGTTATCGATTAGCAAAAACCTTAACAAGCGAAATACTAGCTAGAATACTAGAAATGTTTTAGCTTGCTGATGAGAACAATATTTAATTTTTTGAAATTATTCCAATAGGTATTTCAAATCGTGTATGCAAGTCGCAAGATTATTTCATTTTAAAAATCACGCCAATCCTTAGTAAACTAATACACTGTAATTTGAGTCGCATATGATAGTGAAATAATATTTTCCTCTTCATCCTATTTGAAGACCACAGGGAAAAAACGATCAAAGTCCAAAAATTTAAAAATTGAGATTTTTCACCATTTTGATACCTTTTCCCTGGTACTTTAATATACCATATAATACTGATCGGAATACCATTTCTAATTCACTGAAATTAGCGATAAAATATTATATACTTTGGAATAACTATGTAAGTCCGCTAACATTCGGTAAAAAACGAGCCCCTTGTCCACTTAAAACTTTTGGAATTCGTTTAGCATTCTAGTGATCAATTAGTCGTCCTAAGGGATCATTATCCGTTGTTTGTTTTATTTTTATTTATTTTTAAAACCTATGTATAATAAAACTTGTCCGTTTCCAACAAGGCCAATAAAACAACTAATAATAATAAATCATCAACATCCACGAACTTCAGAAACAAGAGAAAGTTATAATGGAGCTATGTCAGGTTTTGTTATTGGAGCTAAAAAGTCCTGTCATAGAAAAACTATAACATCAGACAAACTTTACACTGGCCTCAAGGCTATTCCCAAGTTGAAGTATAACCAGTTGCACGACCTTAAGAAGTTTGTGAATGAAACTTTACAAGCTTACTACACTTATTTGCCTTGTGCTTCTAACAATGCCCATGTAGATATGATAAGCGATAGCAGTCAAACTAGAACCTTCTTAGTAATGGTCAAGCGATTTCTTTTTTAACACGAGTAACTACCATTAACAATGCCCATAATGCCCATGTATGTATTTCATGCAAACATGGTAAGCAATAACGATAAAAAATTCAAGACTTAATAATTGCGGATTGGATCGTTTTTCGGTACATCGGAGAGAAGATTTTTTACGTTTTATTTTCTAACATTGTTAATTTTTTTAAATCTATAGCTTCCAATAAAAAATATTGAAAATCATTATATTTTATCTTGCCTTCTGCGTAAGTCTTGAAACTTTCAAATTCGTTTTTCTCGAAAGTATAAAAATGTGACTTAGATCGTTTTCCCCCTGTGGTCTTCATTTGTTAAGTCTTAATAAATCTATCTTTTTTAAAAAATATAATATTTTATTTCGACCTTAACTTCATTAGCAGGTGAAAATGTTCTCACCGCTGCGCTGCTGTCATAAAATTAAACAGAAAATTTCCCTTTAGACCGTAATAAATTATGAAATGTCAAATCTTGTCAGATGATTAGAATTTTCTGCTCCTTCATTGGATTTTTCGACTGAGAAAAATTAGGAAGATTTAAAATACCATTACCGAAAGGAAATTTATCGGGGTTCGGTTCAAAGAAATATGTCTATAGATCGATCTGTGATAGTATACGATTCAATGGGATATTGGTGGATATAAAATTTAAAGACGCAAATCTGTGAAAATGATATATGCCAATACTAAGATGCCAGTCCTAACATTAAAGTGAATTTAAAAAAAAAGCGACGGAAAATCTTATTAAAATAATAATTTTTCTCCAATTTTATGCAAGTTAGTAGAACCTTATAAACCTAACAATATCTCATTATTAGTT
The DNA here is from genome assembly GCA_963971165.1 of Philopedon plagiatum. Taxonomy (NCBI): domain Eukaryota; kingdom Metazoa; phylum Arthropoda; class Insecta; order Coleoptera; family Curculionidae; genus Philopedon; species Philopedon plagiatum. The sequence continues at coordinate 20,589,060 of OZ020195.1, forward strand.
TTTTCCAAAAAAAAAAATTACATGAGGGTAGTTACTGACAAAAAAAGATCGAAAATTTCAATTTTCTTAAAAACGTGTTTAAAGTTTTTGCTTAAAGCTTATATGATGATAGTACACTAAACCTAAAAAAATGACCTGATTGCTTGTTCCTTACAAATATACAGTATGTCCGCGGGTGGGGTTTAGAAGGGGACAAATGGGCCCAATTTTGCAAGATACGTGAAACTGTCACTCCTAGTAAAAGTTGTTGCTTGTAATATAAATAAGATTCACGTTATGAAAAATTAAATTTTTTATACAGGGAGCATAAAAAATACGAAAACGTTATATTGCATAAGAGTAAACATTCCTTGTTTATCATTTTCTACCAAAAGAACAAATACAAAATATGTGTGTTTTAAATTAAACACTAAGCTGAAGTGCAAGATTTCATTAAAAAATTTAAATATTAAAAGTAACGAGTTTTATCACATTATTTAATTTAAAATACTTCTTAGCAAAATGCTATCTACTAAACAAAGGATTCTTGTAGTCCAGTGTTATGGGGATGGCCAAGTATCATACAGCTGCATCACGAAACAATTTAGCGAGAAATTTGTAGGAATCTGAATCACTGAAATGACAATCTACAACACAATAAAAAAGTTCCAAAGAACTGGTTTGGTTTTGAATAAGAATCAAGAAGAAGAAATATGTGTCCAAAACGATGCTGCCACAGTTTTAGTTCGTCAGTCTGTTGGATAAATTTCTGTGATGTCCCTTAGAAATCGTGTTAAACATCTAGAAATTGTGAAAAAAAACTCATATTCAGATGATCTTAACAAGAAAATAAACTATTTCCGTTTAAACCTCACTTTAAGCAAACATTGGAAGAGGGAAATGAAACGAAAAGACTAGATTTTTGTTTATGGATGGGAGACTAAATTTTAGGTGCAAATATTCATTTTTATAAATTTACTATGTTTTGTTATGAATATACAATTTCTACTAATGGAGCTGTAGCATCTCAGCACGTCAGGTACTGGTCTCGAGGAAACCCCGAATTTTGAGTAATAAGGCGAAGACAATATTTTACAAAAGTGAACGTGTTAAAACGTTTACAAATTTTGAGACAAAATGATGTAAACCTTGTTTAGAAAAAATAATACCTAAATAAGATAACTAAGCGTGTTCATTTTTTAACCAGGGGAGTGAAAGCAAAAATTCAGCTTTTTAATAGGCTCACTCTCAAAAACTCTAAACTTGGCTTGGGTCCCGTAAGTAGCAGCAGAGATATATACAAATTTTAAATTTCACCAGACGCTTCGGGAGGCAACAGGTCTAAATTTGCCTTTTCAGCAGCTTCCAAAACTGACTGGGGTAGCTCTTCATCTGAAGAATCCCTTTCCAACACTTTTCCTTGCCACAGTGATAGATGAATCAATTGGCTGCCATGGCGTAAATCGAAATAAAAACTGTCAGAGGTTAACGGATGTATAGTCCTATTGTTACCTGACATTATTTTGAAAAATTAAATAGAGTGTTAATATAATATCTAATAATAATTTGAATTTGAAGAAATACTCCATGATTGAAGTGGAGTGCTAAGTTAATAATAATTTGCATATTTACAAGACGAATTCACACCATTAAATAAAATACGCATCTGTTAAAAGGAGATAAATTACCAAAAACCGCCTTCCCGCACTAGGGAAATTTTCCGAAATAAAATGCGTGCGGGAGAGTGGCTGTTTAAGCACGGTCGTAGAATATGTTTTTACATTTTTAAAAAGTTTAACGCAACATAGCAGGACTCTTTTTAACTGTGTATTGCGTGCCACATAAAACGGAGCGATAAACCTAATGTCTGATATTAAGTGAAGGCAATTTCAATCCTGGGGGAATAGACCCGAGCTGTACCTTTTTAAGGGACAGGTAAAATGGAAATCTCGAAATCAACTAGATTATCGTCAACGTGTTTTGACTGTGAAGCGAAATGGCTCTGATATAAAATACAAACGGCTATATAATATAGTTGAAGCAATTTAATTATTGCTTATAGTCGAGCTATCGTGGATTTCAAGGGCTTAAAACTACCTACTTCCATTTTATTATCGTCTTGACTTAATATTCTCGCGAATATTTTTCAGCGAATGCAATTTGGCACAGTGTGTATTGTATTGCATATTGCTAAGCACATTGCTAGCGCTGTTGTTGCACGATTTGCAATAGTTAGAGACACTTTCTTAAACTGTTGGTTAACAAGAAAAAAAGGACCAAAGAGCATCTTATATGAGGCAATACCCTACGTGGCATCTGTTTAAAAGTGTTTGTTTAAAATAATAGCGTTACGTTTTACTAAATACTACAAATGATTTCAATACTCAACCTCAAAGACTTTCAAATAAAATATTTAATTTGAAAGATAAAACACACGCAAATACAAAAAATGCGAAGTTTACAGAGCAGAATGTGACTAATGCAATAGCTGTTATGTAGGAAAAACAGGCCGAAATTTTTATATTGAGTTTCAGGAACACAATGTAGGATAAAAACAATCAAATTTAGCAAAGCACTTCTTAGAAACAGGACACATATTTCCCGAAAAAAGTAAATTGGATATATTTCACTGTGAAAAAGGGTCGTAAATTAGACATTTTAGATTCAATAGAAATTTACGAACTCCATAAATATCCAGATGTGATGTAAATCTTCTGAATGCACAGACGGACATAAAAGTTCAATACTTTTAGCTTTATTTAACATCAATAAAAAACAAGACCTTTTTACAACCTAATTACAAACCATCAATAAATAATAATCCCGTCCTTATACCGCGTGTCCAGAAACCATCTTAACAAATCGGAAACTTTTTTATTTTTGACCTAACGGAAAAAACTTATTCTTCATGAAATGTTACGCATCGTGAGAAAATAGCATTGCTGCTCAAGAATTTGACCTAAGACATACAGGGTAGCTCAAAAATGTAAAAGTCCTAATTCACGTGAAGCTAAAAAGAAACAAAATCGTTAGTTTAAGGTAAACTTCCACTGGAACTGTACTAAAGTTAACTTTTTTATGTTAATGACTTAAGTTTGGAACATACAGGAGGTCCCAAAAATAAAATTAATTTTTTATTATCGACTTAACAAAAAAAATATATCTTCATAAAAATTCTACATTGCCAAAAAAGAGCATGGTTATTCAGAAACTTGATGTAGGACAATACAGAGTGACCCAAAAAGCTGAAAGTCTCAATTTGTGTAAAGTTGAAAAAACACCAAATCTTTATTTAAAGATAAACTGTATGGAAAAGGACGGAGGTTACGTAAAGTTTTAAATTTATTCCTATCCCTATTCACCCACTAAAATTTCAAGAAAATATTTTACACCGTTTTCGGTATGTAAAAAAAGAAAAACTGTTTTAACAATATTTTGCTGTTTTTTTTATTAGGCCGGGAACTTTTCATCTCATCCTCGTATGTAGTGTAAACAGTAAACATTCTACTGGTCTTGTATATTCAAGGGTCCGAGATTGGCCAAAACTAGATTCATTTTCAACTTACATGTATACACGTACCTACTTACTATACGAATTTTAAATAATAAATCACTAAAATCTTTCCCAAAATTATATCCTTTACAAAGTAAATAAATTAACCTCATTAAACTGGATAGAACTTGATCTCTGTAGTCTCGTTTACGACCCTTGAAAACGTTGCGTGGTATTATTTCTGCCAGCCTAAAAGACCGAAATTCAAAGGTAATTAGTTAATTAGCCAACATTTTCCTTTGCCTAAAGGTAAAATATTTAAAGTTAAAGAGTTAAGGTAGAATTTAAGAGAAAGGCGAAACGAAAATCTTATTTTCTTTTGATTAAAATTTTACTATTCCCGGGTTTTATTGAACTATGAACAGTGCTTTTTGTTTAGTATGCTTAGAAATAAATCATATTTCTAATATAATTTTTTGCGACTAACACTATGGGATATTTTTGGGGAATGCTATCTAGGTACATAATGCATATTAAATATTTTTGTTAATATGGTTTCAATAATCTGATATAAGATCTACAGTAAAAAAGTTTTGTGTATTTTAAATTCAGAACTAAAAACTTACCTTTACTCTTTATTACCTAATTTCAGCTCTCTGGCATAAGAAATATAGAAATTTTAATATACCATGCACATTTTTTTTATTTATTTTTAGTGTTTCGTGAAACGAAATACTAAAACGGTTTTCGGTGTCCGTTCATGTCTCTGTCACAGGTGATTTTCTCTGAAACTATGCGACGTAAAAATTTGAAATTTAGCACAGATATATAGTGTGGTGGCCCAATTATAGACGTGAGGTATAAAATGTTGAATTTTGATTCTGGGGGCTAATTTCAGGGGGTAAATTGGGAAATGAAAAAAAATTAAAGAGCATTAAGGGTATTTTTTATTCATTTCTTTTAAGGGAAAAACGCTTGAAAATTGCTGTCCCTCTCACCCTTATCGCCATAAGGATCCTCATAATTTTTTTAAAAAAATCATGAATATTGAGAATTAGGTATTGATTAAAGGAAAATTTTGTTGAAAAAAATTGAATTTTGAAATTTTGAAAACATATTACACATACATTCTTTATAAAAACAGACTTTAGTAAAGTTTACCGGGGACGTCCACTGAGCTGTCAGTAAAAACACATTTTATAGAATTTTAACTTTCTTATTAATCCATCTTTTTTTTTCTTTTCAGCTGATAATTTTAGGCCTTATCTCACTTCATTCCAGGGTAATAATTTCACAGACTATATTAACGCTGTTTTTGTTGATGTAAGTATTCAATATGCATCATAAAAATAAAAATATGCTTCTAAATTTGATTTTTCCAGGATATTTAATTTCTCTTCCAAGTTGTTTTTTGCTGATATTGGTCCAGAATAATAAATATAATTATCGCTTTTCTGACAGAAACGTTAGCATGTTAATTTAGCATGTATATTTTTTGGTTCGTCTCAACCATATTTCTGACTGTGTTTTATTGAAATAAATTAACCATTACAATTTGTAAATTTTCAATTTTCCTTGCAATTTTGTCTTAAATATTAATTTATTAAAAAAAATTGGCAAGTGGAAGTTTTTTTTTGTATGAAGTCCGCGAAATCAAAACGCAAAGACAATTTAAATCAGTTTTAACGTGGTCCATTTGTAAGTTTTAAAAGATTTAAAATATGCTTAAAAAAAGAAAGAGAAATTATTTTCGAAAACACCGTTGGAATGATAAACATTCTTACTTATTGATTGTAAACGGTTATGTTACTATTTACTAGAGCAACTAGAGCTATCCTAGGATACTAAAATTTAAATAATCCAACCCATAACTAGGTACAATTCACCGCTATTTAAAAGTTTAAATAAAAGACACATGCCCAAGTAAAATATTCTGTGTTTTAAGGAAAAGGGAGAACATCTTTATATACCTTTTTTTACTTTATTTGAGACAAACAGAAATCAAATATTCAATTATGTAATTTTCTAAATTTGCCTGCTATAAAAAATTTAATTAAAATTTAACTTATTTGTAATGTGATGTGCCTGATTTAAAAAAGTATAATTTGTAACCAAAATCAACCAGAAAACACCTTTGAATTTACCACCAATTAAAAATGAAACACTGTTGACTTGAATTTAGATATTAGCAATTTATTCATTACAGTATTGTAAGAAGAGAAAGTAAGAACATGTATTTTTGGTAGAATTGTATTGAAGCAATTTATGGTTTATCATGCTGTTTGTATACGAATATAAGTATTTCATTTTCTTGTTTAAGGGATATACAAAACCACGGGAATACATTGTCACCGAATGGCCATTAAAATCTACCCTTGGAGAATTTTGGTCTCTTGTTTATGATTATGAATGTTCAGCAGTTGTTGTTTTATGTGTTCCTCCCCACAATTCGGTAAGGATTATTAGAAATATATTATTGCTTGTATAAGTTTATAAAGGCTTTCCTTTATTTTTAATAAAATATATTGTATGACAAACTTTGAGATGTGGTTATGGTGTTAATGGGCTTTATAATATTTACTGTTGAACGGAACTTAAACTTTCACTGGGATTCACTAAAAAGTTTAAGATTTAGTACTGGTTTAAATAAGGGTCTTCTAGTTATTCAGGTGTTGACAAGTTTTTGTCCTATCACTGTTACTAAGTCGTCATTAAAAACTTGTAAGTTATTGTAATATTTCAGCGATTTGCTTGGTTTCCAAATGATTTTTATCTTGAAATTTGTTGCTAAAATTATTTTAGTCATTTTCTTTATAAATTTGCAAGGGGACTCAAATTGATTCGTGGTTAAACCTTTGTTGTCTTATTCTTGTACATGTCAGTTTAAAACCGGTATTAGCGATTTATGATGCAACAGTGAATTTGCGATGAAACTCGCTGTTCGTTGCACCTTCTGGTCAGGTTTTATAGATATTACTTTCTGTATTTGTTAATTACCTGTATCTAGTTCACAACTCATACTTTTATGATATACACATGTATGTGTTTATTTAAAAAAGAACGAATATAATCACATTCTGATTTGTCAATCAAATGAATGCGTTTGTCGTATTACGAAAGACTGACAAATTTTTAATTTAAAATATTTACAAATATTTAATTCACATTTATACGGTACACACTTGTGTAATTATTTTTCAAAACGAAATTTACCTACTACCATCATAACGAAATTCACTCTGCTATCGAGCAAAAGCTGCAACATTAATATAATATTTGAATGAAGTCTACTTGTCAAAGGTGCATATAAATATGTATAATTGAGAATCAGTTCTCTAAATCACCTGAAAATTCCTTATACAATAACGATTTGAGCAAATAATGGGAAAGCAGCTATTCTCTGGGCTATATGCCCCGCCGAGCGCTTGATTACATGCCAAAATTTGCCTGGGTTGGGTTTTTATACCCATAATATTTAACTACTTTAACTTTTTCTTTCACAAATTAAGAAATAAATAGCAAAAATACTGTAAACGGTATTATTAAACTGGTCAATATGGATCCATATACAGATGACGCTGACGCACGAGTTCGGCAAAATTGGAATCACTCTAGCGGACTGAATTAGAATAGCAGAGTGGGGTCAACAACCCTTTAGCGTCGCTTCGGCTACATCAAGACCTACCACCTACTTTACTGCTTAGGCAACTATAAAAACACGCGTGCATATTATCAATATTTTCTCATAAAGCAGTCCCTACACGATCATTATTACTGTCAGTAATTCACGAAACAGTAATGGTATATATATATATATATATATATATATATATATATATATATATATATATATATATATATATATATATATATATATATATATATATATATTATATAGTATTATAATAATATTAAAATGTTCGAATAATCTTCAATAATTTGATTGAATTTACTTCATTCGATTATTCTATACCCCGTACACGATCAATATTACTGACAATATTTTTACAAATACTGACAGTAATAATGATCGTGTAGGGTCTGCTTTAGGACTAGAAGGTAGAAATAATAATGTAACTAGGTAGTTTCTTTTTGTTTTGCTTCCCACAAAAATAATGCCCTTCGTCAATCCGTTGTTCACTAATATTTTGCTTATTGTTATTTAGTTTGTGCTTGGGTTGCTCGTTCTGGTTAGGTATAGCTTCAACCGATTTCACGAGCGGCCCATATTTTCTCATATTAAATAAAAAAATTGCTATTAAATTTAAAAAGGTACGTACCTACATATTTTTGATAAAATGCGTTTGTGGAATTAAAAATACTTTATATTATTTAAACTTAATAAAAAAATGAGATGTCAAGATAATATTTAAGTTTGGCAATGTACCAGCTGGATCGTTTGTTTTTTCTTTGTAATATTAGAGCTTATGACGTCAGGCTCTTTAGAAGCGAATACGGGGGTAGTTTAGGGTATTTTTTAAAATAAAAAAGTGCGCGATTTGAGGAAAAAAGTATTGAATATGTCTATAGACTATCCCAGGAGTCACCCATTCAAACATATGCAATTAAATAAATTTCAAAACACCCTGTATATAGACGGTAATATTAATAATTTTAAAATCAGTTTAGATTTCGAAAATATATATTTATATTTTTATTAATAACTATTAATTGACCGATAAACCCAGGAAAATTCTAGAACATTTGCCAGACACGGTCAGGAAAAAATAAGTGAATGTATTAACGTGTATAACTGTTAGTTTAAATAAAATTATAGTTTAGACAACAATAAAAAGTAAACTATCTGCAAAAACATCCGGACGTGTTAGTTTCTATGCAATAACTCTGCGGAAACTTTCGAAAAAGAAAGGCTTTGATTTCTGCAACGATTTTATTGTGTATCTATTACGTTCCTAAAATCAAATTTTAAGATAGAAAAGTTTAAAATTTCCACCGAAAACCTAAACTTTCTTTACTAAGAATTTTTCTTTTTTAAGTATTTAATTATCAAATTAATTATAAACAAATCCATAGTACTGTTATATTCACTACTGCTTTTATTTTTAGCAACAGTTTCCTTCGTTTTGGCCTGAGGGACGTACACCGAAAAAATATGGACCCGTTTTCACAATAGATCATATTTCGCACAATCATTATACCAATATAAAAACATGGGTTTTTAGAATAAATAAAAAGGTAATGGAAATATTAATACATATCTGAATATAACCAATAGTATTTACATTAAGAGATACTTACAAATACTTGATAGATTCTAATACTTTCGACGAAGTTCCGGAACCTAGGTTTTTTATCGAATATTTACACCTTTATTTCTGGAGTTTTAGGAAACAAAAACACTTTCTTAGTGCTCCCATAACTCCATTTACAAAATGTCGAAAAGCGGAATTGAGCGATAGAGAAACGTAAGTTGAAAATGCACTTACCAACTACGTTCTTCAAAAGTGGACTGTATTGCGGGTTCGGAAGCGTTCTTAGCGGCACACTATTGAATTTCTTGTAGGATTATGTCACCAGCGGGATAGTAAACATTCCAAACTGATTTTTATCCTTAGCGGAGTGAACAATTATAAAAAATGCGTTACGTTCTTCCTTAATACCAGGTTCTTGATAAAAAAAAGTATCAATATCACCCAGTTTCCGCGGTAACCTGATCAAATTTGTTTTCTACTGTCAGCTTCAGCCCCCTGCGACGTTCTGGTGCAAATTCAACTTAAAGCGCGGTAAAAGAGATATTTAAAATGCGAAATAGGAATAAGGATACCTTCTTATAATAGAAGTGATTGATTGTGCGGAAATTAAGACTAAACAGTAATTATACCCTAAATATAATAAAATGTTACCCTTTTAACGAATAAGAAAAATAAAGAAATGTATTTCATGCCAATAAAACTAAGAAAAATGAGCGAATCGTAAACAGGTAGTAAGATTTAAAAATCGGCGTTTCGTTTAATTCATATCTTATTGGGGTCTAATTTGTTTAATCTTATATTTTATTTTTCAAAGCCTTTTAAGTCCTGAATAAAATCAAGCAGAGCTTAAGAGGCGCAACATATCATTAAATGTTTTTAATACCTACTCTTTTGTAGGTAATATCTCTAACCGAACTTATGGCAGGAGTAAAAGCACCACCAAGAAACGTACAACTATTTCAGTTAATGTGTTGGCCTATGGGACACAAAGTTCCAACATCAACAAATTCTTTGGTGGAATTCATGAATATGGTCGAAAGGTGGAGACAAAGAACTGAGTATGGACCAGTATGTATAGTTTCCCCGTAAGTTTCTTAATATATGGCCTTAAGAAATAGCCTTTCGTTTTTGAATATTTGATGTTTTTGAATAAAGAAGTGGTCTGGCTTTATTTAAAGCTTATTATCAGTGGTACGCCTGTTCTGATATTCAAATTTTGCACTATGGAATATAGATCCAATACTTCATTTTAAAGATTTAAATTTATTTGGTCCTATTTAAAATGGCGACCATTAAAATTTGACACTAGGTATTGTGGTAAAATAAAGTTTAAAGCATGAAACAAAACGCATGAATACATCAAATGTTAGGCTATATGCCACGCAGAATTCCGCTTTTGTTCTAATCAGCATTTTGGCTAAGCGTTTGGAAAATCGACCACACTAGATTTTTTCAATTACCTTTTTTTACGACGCTGTATATGAAAACGTTCACAATTAAATTGAAATTTAAGCCGCTCTGTACAACATCGTTTCAGCACTTTTTTAAAAACATTTTCGAAAACCTATAATTTGAGAAAAATTTAATACACATGTAATTCTGTTTTACAGAGATGGTAGAAGTCGATGTGGAATATACTGTGCAGCAAACGCATGTATAGAACAGGTGATACAGCATGGAGAAGTCGATATCTTTCAAGCTGTTAGAACTGTTAGACGGCACAGACCGCAATTAATAGAAAATATTGTAAGTTATATTAAATACTATCAAACCGATTTAATAATTTTGTTTTTTTGTGTACTCTACTCAGAAGTATTTATGTTAAGAAACTCATCTATTCCCATTAAAATAACTCGATATGACATTACTCTTTATTGAGAAAATTACTTGCTGGTTTCTGTTTGAGCTTGCTTTGAAACTGATTTGCAAAAAACAGTTTCACTCTACCTATTACTACAAAATAAGAAAGCAATGAGTTATACATTACAGGCATTTAGTTATTTATAAAATATCATTAACCTTAAAAGATTTAATTCAAACCGTATAAATTTACATGTCAACATTAACATAATTTTTTTTTCAGACTGAATACAAGTACTGTTACGATGTCGTCCTCCATTACGTCCTCCATTACCTTCATAAGGAAGATATTAAAACGAAATCTAAATAATACAACCAAGAAGCGTACGTCCGCATTAGCTAAATTATGACTTTTTATATTACTTATATACTTAAGTCTAAAAATACGTTCTTAAACTTGTAAAGTTCAAAAGTCTGCCTTTTTACTAATGCAGTTTTACAAATACTCAAAATACACTTGTATAAAACAAGTGTACATAACCTAACATAAAAAAAATGTCCTCAAAGTATACGTATATACGAATCAGTCATTCATGTCTTGAATTATTACTCTTAAAAGCTAATATAGATAAAAGATATATGTGAATGAAAAACGGAACTGTCAAGTTCTAAGTTTTTGTTTTAAAAAAAATTAAATAGTAATCATGACAGAACAAAAAGCTTTTATGATCGAAAGTTACTTTAGAAATGGTAGAAGGGTTGATGACCAGTGGGTTTGTTCAACACGGGACGCCATTAAAAATTTTCAAACAGAATTTCCATACATAGTCATGGATTTCGACCAGTTTCGCCATGTTTTTACTAGATCTGTGGCTTGGTTTAGAGAAACAGGAAGTGTGAATAGAAAAGAAGGCAGTGGGACACTCGAAGTTCGCACTGCACAAAAAGTACAAGAATTGAGGCAAATTTGTTAATGAACACTAGGGTAGAGCGACGGTATATGACCAAAATTTTATTTTTTGGAAATGATGTTGCCTGACCTTAGGAAAGTTGTGGTTGAGAAATAGTTATTTACATTACAAGCTGCGAAAGTTTACTTTTAGGTGCGAGGTGTGTTTAAATAGCCGAGGCGAAGCGTAGCGTAGCCGAGGCTATTTAAAACGGGATTGCCGAGTTCAGTCCGGTTTGATTTGTTCCTTCCTCAGCGCTTGCATGTTATTCATACATTTTAGATGGGATTAGGATTATAGACTTTGGACCCGGGACTGAACTCGACTATGCCCATTTAAAAACTCCGAGCACCTGAAAGGGCTTTTGCAGCGTGTAATGTATTAAACTTTTCATTCTCCCCTCTCGATTTCTTAAAACACGCACATTCAAATTTGATGCTGAAAATCCTCAATCGATTGTAATAAAATGGGTGTAAGGCGACTTATAACAGTATATACAGTTGGTTGGGTTTGATTGGATATTATTTTGACAGTTATTAAATAATCTGACATATTTATTTTTTTTTGTCATCCAGGGCACGAAAGTTCTTCATACCTAGCAACCGATCACCTAGCATGTTTTACTTTCGCTTTCGCTTGCCCTTTTAAAACAGAAAATTATAATTTCGTAGAGGGAAGAATGAAATAGAAGCTTTTTGGAATTTTAATTTTGCAATTTGCAAAAGGCAATGGGAGACCCAAGGTTCTCACTGCACAAAAAGTAGAAGAATGGAGGCAAATTGAACACCGCTCTAACGATGACTAATGAACACCCACAAACCCCAATTCGGTATTAAGCCAACACGTAAATGTATCCTACGGAACATGCAATACAATCCTGAAATGTGACCTGATTATGCACGCTTATCGTCTAAGCTCAGTCCAAGAATTGTTACCAAACGACAAGCTGCAGCGAATGCAATTTTCAGAGTGGTTTATGAGTAACTTGCATAATAATGAAAACTTATTGGAAAAAACCTTCTTTACCGACGAGGTATGGTTTTACCTCTGTGGTTGTATAAATTTTCAACAAATGAGAATGTGGAGTTTTGAAAATCCACATTTCTTTATAGAGAAGCATCTGCATCCACAGAAAGTTGGCGTGTGGGCGGCCATATCGAAAATAAGGTTAATTCGGCCGATTTTTTTTAAGGGACTCTCAATTCGGCGCGATACCGATAGTGAAATTTAAGAACATTTTGTAAATGCATTAGACGATGAAGAGATGCGACAAGGCTACTTCCAGCAGAGCGGCGCACCAATTCACGTAACTCTTCATAACTAAAATTTTTTGGAAGAATTTCTCGAAAACCGAATCATTAGTCGTAATATGCCAGTTAAATGGCCACCACGGTCCTGCGATCTCACGCCGAGAGACTTTTTTTATGACCACACACTAAAAACTCGGTTTTCAAGACCCCTTGTGAAATTAAGAATACCTACGGGCTAGAAATCTCAGGATATTAACAACTCTCCCCAAGTGCTCACCGTCACCAATGTTTTTGATGCTGCAGAAAGAAGAATGAGAACATGTTTGGAAGTAAAAGGTGGACAAGTCTCTCATTTAGTTAAAATTTATACTTTTTTTGGTTCTTTCTTGTATATGTTTTTTTAATTCTGTATTATGTAATGACAATGACAATAATGTACTAATTTTCTTTAAAATAAAAACTTCAGAACTTAGTAGTTTTATTTTTCATTCGCCTATACCTTTTACCTATGATACCTTTCAAGGGTAATAATTTAAGACATGCGTGACTGATTCCACGTCATAGGACGTTTTTTTTATCTTCCGTTTTTATCACAAGTATATCCATATAACTTCATTGTCATTTTTTGCTATGTGGGTACTTGTTGAACTAATAGTCTAAGCAACAACTGCAGCTTAGTCTACGTCATTGAGAACAAGAAAAGAAACCACTTCATATGAAAATAGCATTAAACATTGGCTTGCCGAATTCCTCCGTATCCTGCTGTTATTGCAAATTTATATTATTTCTGCTAACACTGAAAAGAATGCAGTTTCAGAAACCGAGACCCGTGAAGGCGACTTTTCGTAAGCTTTTGAGACCCCAAAAATATCTTACGTTCTGCAGTGCACAATTATTTTTACAATACCTGAGATAATAATAGAAAACAATTTGTAATAATGATACATAGGCACGTCATATTCACTTGTAACTCATGATTATAAGTACATAGAATACCTGTTGTAACTATACAAACTTTTTTATGCTGGAGATCTTACAATGCTGATTATTTCACATTACTCTCTATAGAACAAATAATAACAAATTTTGTTTATTTAGAAGTGGTAATGCCACTGTCCGTGAAGTCATAAACGAATACCTACCAGTTTTGTTTGTATGTTTTTTGCTTATATGTCCAACATCAACTGTATTGCTGTGATCTTATAAATAAATAAATTTTAAATTTTTATGTTGGAAATTGTGTTATAACTTCAACTATTTCAACTCTTGAACTTTACAATACCAATGCAACAATCTAGTCCAAGGAAGACACTTTGAGGCCAAACAAATCTGTGAATTTTCTAGTTATAATGAAAACGACCTATTTTGTGGTAAAATCTGTTAATTACTTGTATAATAATAGTTATATGTATATTTTTATTACTTTGTTGTTCTTATTTATGTATATTTCTGTATAGTTTAAGAAAATATATACACACATTAAATGACATGTTCATTTATTTACACTTCCCAGACAGAAAACTATACGGGGGACCTGCTGCAAATGTTATGCCGGCATGTAGAAATAAGTTACTTTAATACATGCACATGAAACCCGAATTTTTGGTATTCTCTTCGTGTCAAGCATTTAATGCACTTTGTTTAATATTATTCATATATGTGCTCAAAAAATGCACTTTATATACCTACGTTTGGTATAGTCCCAATACGAATACTGTTAAATGCATTTAAAGTGCATCCTGTACTTGACATTACTTAATAATCACTACATTAACTGCATCGTTTTTACGACACATTACTGCACAGTACCACGTGTGTATATATCGCCAATCGCGTTCGAGTCGTTGCGGCAAGCTCTGGTAGCCACCGTATTAGTGTCGCCATATACTGTGTTTACGACTGCAAGAATAGAGTAAACTAAATTAATTTTCTTGTTATAAGAAAAGTAGTTGGTGCAAAATGAGTCATATAGATAAGTAAGTGTTTAGCCAAAAATTATTAGTTTTCTTAGGCGTTTCTAAATTATTCCGAGACAAACACTCTCATGACAGAAAAAATGGCGTAGCTGTTTAAACACCTATACATGCTGGTGCTAGATAATTTTTTGGTCACTGTATTGCGGGTTCCATATTCCGATTTTATTAAAGAATATCTAGATTTAGATTACCTTGAAAGGGTGCCGCAAAATTCTCCTGCAACAAACGGATATTATATTCAGCATCACTGCGTTGCGAAGTCAGAAAAAATACGCATTGTTTACTTAGCGTCCGCGAAAACTTCCGTCGGTTTTTCACTAGTAATACCACTAGAGGTCAAATTATTTCCGGAAATTTTTTCGAGCTCATGAATATTTTGAAAATTTCCCGAGTCGCAGACGAGGGAAATTTTCTAAAAATATTCATGAGCGAGAAAAAATTTTCCGGATTTTAATTTGACCTCGAGTGGTATTCGGTAAGAAAATTCCACACCGAATTGTGGTTGAAAATCAAATATTTTTAAAATTTATTTTTCGATTCTTAACAATGCAGATTATGTTCTTCATTAAGTCATAATAATATTCATTTTGTCTTCACACCAACGGACTTTTAGCCTATAAACTGTTGATTTCTACTGATTGTAGTAGCTCAAAAGTGCCATTTAGGAACAAAATAAATAATATTCTTTCATTTTATAGTTACTTGAGCTTACTAAAAGTGGTAGAAAATTATAATTTTAGAGGTTTTTCGGGAAGCTGCATGAACAGATTCACAAGCGCGTTATAGCTTTGGCAGCAATTATATAGGCCTTCAAATTGGTAACTTCTTCTTATTGTAGTTGAATGGGAATACTATTTCAAGATAGAAAATAGTATATTCTTCAATTTTACATAAGTTTTGAGTAACTACAAGTGGTAGAAAATTGTTTTTTGCGTTTTTATTAACGTGCGTTATGCGCGCTTTAATGGTATAGAATTCATAATCAGTGTCAGCAAGCATCAATCATAGGAGGCTGTGATCATTGTATTTTGACATTTCAAAACATTAAAAAAATTCGCGTTTTGTTGCAATAAAGAATATTGCACAGCCAGTAAAACCAACAAAATTCATTGTTTAAAAAATGAATAGATTTGAAAATTATACTATATGCAAAATATGCGTGAAATTGTCTGATGTAATGATCAATCATCGTACCATGACTTATTTACTTGCATTAATAGAGGATTGTGGCTCCAATTTCAAGAAAGAAAATTTGTTCCGAATTGTTCACGAATATTTGCATCTAAACTACGCAAAATTCAAAGTGTTGACTGGGAAAAAGGTGAATAAATTAGTTTCTAAATATTATATATATTTTATTAGATATAGACACTTAATTGAAAATATTCAAAGTCCTGCATTTTCGCCATTAAGAAGAGAGGAGGTGTCCGAAGAATATAGAAAACATCTTAGCTTTGTAATTAAAATGTATCAAAACTAAATATTATATGAAAAAATAAAAACCAGTTTGTCAAAAATGGTCAGTTATTGTAAACGTCAAAAAATTTCCAGTATAATTCGCTGCTGGGTACCCCAGGAGAAAAAAATGTTCACTAAAATACCTCCGTTGCAATGGTGATCTGTCAAAATAACGTATTTTGATTGGTTTAAAATGATAGGTGTGGAATTTTCTTTAAATGATCATTTGCTAGCCGGTCCCAAATTACAAAAAAATATTGTACCTATTGAAAAGCAGAATTGAGCGATAAAGAAACGTAAGTTGAAAATGCACTTACCAACTGACTACGTTCTTCGAAAGTGCGTATTGCGGGTTCGGAAGCGTTGTTAGCGGCACACTATCGAATTTCTTGTAGGATTATGTCACCAGCAGGATAGTAAACATTCCAAACTGATTTTTATCCTTAGCGGAGTCAACGATTATAAAAAAATCGTTGCGTTCTTCCTTAATACCAGATAAAAGTGTCAATGTAACCCAGTTTCCACGGTAACCTGATCAAAGTTGTTTTCTACTGTCAGCTTCAGCCGCCTGCGATGTTCTGGTGCAAATTCAACTTATAGCGTGGTAAAAGAGATACTTAAAACGCGAAAACAGGAATAAGGATATCTTCTTCTAATAGAAGTGATTGATTATGTGAAAATGAAGACTAAACAGTAATAATTATACACTAAATATAATAAAATGTTACCCGTTTAACGAATAACAATGCAAAAATTAAAGGTGGAATTATGCAAATAAATTTAATTTTTGCATTGTTATTCGTTAAACGGGTAACATTTTATTATATTTAGTGTATAATTATTACTGTTTAGTCTTCATTTTCACATAATCAATCACTTCTATTAGAAGAAGATATCCTTATTCCTGTTTTCGCGTTTTAAGTATCTCTTTTACCACGCTATAAGTTGAATTTGCACCAGAGCATCGCAGTGGAATTATGCAAATAAATTAAATTACAATAAAGAGATGAACGTGTGGAATTAAATAGTCGCGTTTATGCACACAAATTAAGATTTCAATTTGACTGAGTCAAAATTATTAGGATTCAAAAATTCTAGCGCGATTAATTGATATAAACAATTTAATTGTTTATTTCCTTATAACTGCTGAATCATGGGTTTTAGGGAAAAAGTTTTTTGACCAAAAATATTTCTCACGATGTAAGGAAAGGAACAATATCTTTGTCCTTACACGTTTTTCATAATTTTTACCTACCTAAAAAAATTACTTTCTTTTTTATGTGGATTTTTGGTTTTTAGTTATATTAATAATATATTATAAAAAATGTTTAAAGGAAAGAAATATGATAAACTAAATTCAGTCAATCAATCACTTGGAAAAAATAATTTTGGTTCTTAGTTCACCACGTTTTCCTAATTTAGTTTAATTTAGCTGTAACTTAATATAATTTGTCTGCATAATTCCACTGTTAAATTTTGCAAAAAAATTCTCTTTCATTATTGTTTGTTTTTTCTTCTGTCTTAAAAACTTTTTTTATGTTATTCATAGCTCTGTGCCTACTAACTCAACCTGAGAAAAAAATGACGGCGACGTTGACAACTTCGTGCTGTTCGCATTTATATTCTCGTTAACTGTCGTGGCGTCTCGTCCTGTAGAATTTGATTTGTAGTTTTAACAATAAATTATATTGTACTTTTTAGTCCAATTTTATAATACTATTCTGACGTCATTAGGTTTGAGCCTAAGAAAATTAGAAAAAGCAAAAACCCAAGCAAACCCAACCGAATCTTTGTTGAGAGGTTGGGCACTTAAAAGACAAAGTTACAGGCCAGTGGCGGCTGATGAAATTTTAAAGTTGTATATCTCTGTTGCTACTTACGGGGCACATACCAAGTTTAAATTTTTTAATAGTGAACCTACTAGAAATGTTTTGGTAAGGAAAAAAATATTTTGTAATTTGCGTAAAAATGTAGAATTTTTGCGGATTTTAGGGAAAAAAATGAACACATTTAGGTATTTTATTTATTATTTCTTCTAAACAGGTTTTACATCATTTTGTCGAAAATTTTTAAAGTTAAAGAGACAATGATGTGTTAGTAGAAAGTTATAGTCATTTGAATTTTTTTCTAAACCTAAAAATTATAATTCAAAAAAAAATTCAAACTTTCTACCAACACATTTTTTTCTCTTCAAATTTAAAAATGTTTGGTAAAATGATGTAAAATTTATTTAGAAAAAATAATAAATAAAATACCTAATCGTGGTCCTAAAATTCGCTAAATTTCAACTTTTTTTCGCAAATTACAAAATATTTTTTTTTACCAAAACATTCCTAGTAGGCTCACTATTAAAAAACCTGAACTTGGCATGGTAAGTAGTAACACAACTTTAAAATTTTACCAGCCGCCATTGCAGACAGCACCTCTATTATACCACAGTTATTCGGGCTGTCAGCGAGTAAAACAATGGTTAGTTTAAATATTTATTTTACGTTTTTTATTTGTCACTATTACATTTATGGTTTCAAAATTTATTAAACTTATTTTTTCGTATGTTTTTGCTGATTTTGCCGGTAATAAATTGTTTGTGGCTCTTAAGGCCTGTTCCATAATTTCTGGTGGAGTTATTCTCAATTTCACTACCACAATCGCACATTTTCACCGCTTCTAATTGCAAAAGGCACAACTATTACGAATTTACTAGGTAAAAAATAACTATGAACAAAATTAATTAATTATTGCTGTAATGTTGCATTTCTGGTTGTAAGCTTGAATCTTAATGAAAAATCTGTATCTTAATAAATCTCAATAAAGTACAGGTAGTAGGTAAATGTCTAATAAATGAATTGAAGTTTAGAAGTAGAAAAAATACATGTACTAATATTTTAAGAAAGTGAAGCTAAACATTATACTAAATAAACTACACACTTAATCATATCTTAATCATTTTTTAAAAATAATCGAGCAAAAATAATATATTTTATAAAGGACTTCTGGAAAACACTGTATCTATATAATACCTCCTATTCATATGCAAATAAAAATATCGCGGTCTCAAAAATATGAGATTCACGGTATTGTCAGTATTGCCTGCATTGATAAAAGTAAATTTGCAAACTACCTACATTAATTATCAACTTCTTCCACTTTTATTTTTATTGGATCCATTATACCATATAAAAGTTTGCTCCCAAAGGCTGGATC
Source organism: Philopedon plagiatum (assembly GCA_963971165.1). NCBI lineage: Eukaryota > Metazoa > Arthropoda > Insecta > Coleoptera > Curculionidae > Philopedon > Philopedon plagiatum. The sequence goes on from OZ020195.1 coordinate 20,608,383, forward strand.
TGGATGATGCCACGATATGTTAAAGTTTCGCATGATCTGAAAAGACAAGTTATAGAGGTTAATTTTATTTGATGAAAGTACCTAAACAAAAAGCAGAATTATTTATGCAAATGCCTTAACAGTATCGTATCTACTCTCTGCTTATATACAGCATCGATAAAAGAAATCGTAAGTGTAGGTCACGTGACATCGGATTTGTGTCTAAAAGCCTTGTTCCAATTCGTGACAGTTTTTAACCATTAGAAATATCAGCTCGTATACATAACATTCTGCTTTCTGGTGTCTTAATTTCGTCTTTCAAATACATAATACTCTAGAAACTTACCTTTGATAAGCCTACTTCCAGTTCCAAATTAGCTAATCGTTTTCCTATGCATGATCTAGGCCCGAATCCAAATGGTAATGAAACAAATGGATGGACATTTTTGTAGGAGTATTCATCACTAGTTGCTCTTAGCCACCTTTCTGGTATAAATTTATTAGCTTGGATAAAATATTTGTCGTCCAGTGATGGTAAGATATTTGCGCTAAGAACGTCAGTCTAAAAGAAAACAAATTAAGTTTAAATTTTGTTCGTTGTGGTCAATATAGAAAATCATAATTTATCATTTAAAAGGCACCACATTTCATTGCAATATTAAATAGACTGATCCTAAATTACAAAGACAGCGGGGATGCCAACATCTCTTAAAAGTTTCATTGATCCAGTTGCGATATCTTAGTGTGAAGAATTTTAGTTTTCGGTGGCACCCAAAAAATTCTTAAACAAATACACTATGATGTTTCAAAAGGTCAACTAAATCATCTAAAAATATTGTAAAATAAAAAGCTATTTTTTAGAACTTTCCAAATACATTCTGAAAGGGCATGTCGGTTTTGTCCATTGTACGATAGTACTGCTTGTAAAATATAAGAATAAGAAGTAGAATTTAAACAATAGTAGTCAGGATTGTGTTAATTTTATTCTTAATAACTACTTTACTAGCATAACACTATATTGTTAAGTTCAACAAGCAAATTTTGAGAAAACTTTTCTTTCGTTATTTTTTAGTTAGGAACTGTATTTAATTTTACTCACCCCTTTAGGTATTCGGTACCCAGATAATACCATATCTTTCACAGTAGTTCTTAAGGATCCAACAGCAACTGGTGCTATCCTTGTTGTTTCTTTAATCACAGCTTTTAAATATGGCGTTTCCCGAAGCATTTCTTTCGTAACAGGAGAATTTTTATTTGGCATATATATTTTTAATTCTTCTCGTAATTTATGTTGCTGTTCAGGATGTTTTGCCAAAAAATAAAGTGCCGCACCCATCGTTCGCCCTGTCTAAAATTAAAAAAGGAGCATTTGTAACGAATTTACCCACAAATTTTTAAAAGGAGATGCGGAGTTACTGTTGAACTGCTTGAACTCCATTAAGCGCTAATACCTTATCTTTTGTACTAAACTTACTTACCGTATCTACTCCAGCAATAAGCATATCGGTGGCCATAGCAGTGGCAATTTTTTTGTCTTTTTTGGTTAGCCTTTCTAAAACACTTCTTTCGTGATCTGGTATATTAGGATCAGGATTGGAATTTGCTAGACACTCCTCGATAAATTTTTGATTTATTCTGAAATGAATAAAGAAAGTATTACTAATCAACATAGCCAGACCATTTAAATTAGTTATGTTTTAAAAACTTGTAGAGTCGCTTACCGCATCGTCGTTTTCCGTTTTAGTTTCTTTGTTTTAAAAATATGGGGTTTATGATTTTGATGTAAGCTTTGAAACATTGCACACTTGTTTCTTTCATACGACAAAAAGCATATGTTACGACTTTAGGAAATAATTACTCATTGTACATCGACTACACCACAAATTTTTGCAAATTTAAAAAGATACAAAGTAGAAGAAAGTTAAGAAAATCGGCTCGAATATTACAGAGAAAAAATAAATTCCTACTTTTTTTCTCCAAACTTCATCTATTTACAAAACTAAAGGACCCATACATTAAGTTGTGTATAGACATAACCACACAACTAGATAAACACCTACTATAGACAGGAAAATATACCGCAAAGTGAGATCGAAATGCAGTTTTCCCCAAGTAGCACGACCGAAACACATATTTGAACACCATAAAAATAGTTTAATTACTTTCAAAGTAATTTTATTGCACTACCAAGAGTAATTCAATTACTCTGAAAGTAGTTCATCCACCTCGATTTTTAGAAAACTATTACCCGTTATAACTACCTTAATCGTAGTAGTTGAAAACTCAACTACATACATTTTTATAAAGGTAATGAAATCATCGTAATTTAATAATTATAGAACAGTAGTTTGAGCATATTTTTCCATTACTGTAATTGAATTACAGTCTGTATCATATTATGACTTATGACACTCGGTAATTTGAACGCTTTAATGTATACCCATAATTATCATATGCTTTCGAATTAAAAAACTAATAGTTTTTACTTCTAGTTAATTTTTATATGTACTTATTGTTAGACCTGCAAGGGACTTACTCAGTTATAAAATCTAAAATTTTGACATATTTCCTCCAGTTTCTTGTACTTATTATAGACCACAGAGAAGGTAAAACATCTAACTTAAACATAAGCTCAAACAAGTCTACAGAAGCATTAACTAATTTTTGTCCTATTGTATCCTTGTTTTGATCTCTTTCTAAGCAACCTAAAAAATAAGTTTCTTACAATATCTTGCTTTAAAAAGCATGTTTATTAAGAAAAAAATAGGTGCAATATATTATTATTATCTAATGAATCATAATTATTAACAACGACCAAAGGAATTCCCTATTTTTCGTACAATGGCGCACTTGTATGCCTGGTAGAGTTCGACGTATATTGTGTCAGGAGCCGAATGCAATTTTGGAGCACAGGCAGTGGGTGAAGTGGTTGGCGCGAACCACTACATCCAGTGCCGGATCTAGGAAATTTCGAAGGGGGCAAAACTAAATTTTTCCGCCACTAAATCTAACAATTTTACCTAGATTTGCTTTTTAAATTAAAAAATAAGATAAAAAGGCCACCAAAATAAAGAAGTATTAAACGCTATTTTATTGAGTACAAAAAAAACATTAATCACATTTAAGAATTACTGTAGTTAGGACCGATATATTAATTTCACATAATATCCACTTTTATTAATCGTTCGCAGAATTAAGGCAACACGGATTTGAACATTTATGGGAAAAAATTTGCAAACTTCATTGATTTAATTAAATGGCTATTGTTTATTCTAATATATCTGCCAAAGGGTTTTGCCCATAAGATAGGTATCATTAATGAATTAAGATTAAGTTTAAAAGATCAAAAGCATATTGCATATTCATTCTATGAAGTACCTCTCTAACGTTTTTGCCTTAATCTTTATATAGGTTCAGAAATAAAATTTAATTAACGTTAACCGTATATACATCTTTGTATTGGTTGTAGTGGTTAGCAACTTGCCGTCCGGGGCACGTGCATCCTTTTGACCCCCCCCCCCCCCCCCCCGTAGATCCGGCCCTGAACTACATCTCATCCATCCATAGCTCGACTCTGGACATAATGATAATGATCGATTTTGATTCTGGTCATAACGTCGCGTCGGTCTGTTCGGTCACCCCGGACGTAAGCTTAGCCATAGGACTTGAGGAGGGTACCCTGACTAGAATCAAAAATATGTCTTTATCTCTTGATTTATTTAACGGTCCTATCTTCCTTTACGAAAAATAATTTTTTGTTCAGGTTTGTTCAATATTTTCCTATAGACCAAGGAATTCCTTAACATCAACTGTCTTTTTTCTCACTGACCCAAGAATAGCTTTTGGTATTCAAAAAATGTAAAAATTAATATCCATAATGCAGATTTATTTTTAATGATGTTACATCCCCAATTTTAAATCAATTTTAGATTTTATACACATTAACTTCAACGAAAAAGAAATTACTTACCTATAGAGATACGAAACCATCGATAATTACCGATAGTCGAAGGAGCGACTATCGATGACTATCGATAGTTTTCGATAGTAAAAAAAGTTAGGTTAGGCATTCAATAACTAACAAAAGTTAGGTTAGGGATTCAATACCGACTAACCTAACTTTTTTTAGTTTTGCTATTGCTTTATTAAATGCTGTAGAATTACTTTTATTTTATAGTCTGTCATCTTCTGCCTTATTGTTTATTATTTGTAAACAAGTAATATTTCCAAACAAGCAATGAGAGACAACAAATTAAGATAGCAACCAGGAATTATTGTTTAAAAAAATTATAAAGACCTCTTCTAATGCAACACGAAACAATAATAACAACACCCTCAAAAATAAATTATTCTGGAATATTCCGTTTTATTTAAAACCTACACGGACGGGCGGAATTTTTGGGTTTGCTTGCGCGATATTATATTTTATACACTTCATAGTTCTTTCTTCTAACTTGACTTCTGCTCCAAAGGCCAATCAGCCAGATCTGATGGTTTAAACTCTATCTTTCTGATGTTAGAACAAACCGCTGTGAAGTAATGGGGTGTTGTAATATTTGTAATATTCAAAAACTATCGATTGTTGCCGATGTTGAAAAAACTAATCATAGCAATCGATAGTTCCTACTATCGATAGTTATCGATAGCACTGTCGATAGTTTCGTATCTCTACTTACCTATTCTTTTGTTATAAGCTATTACTCCCATTGATTCTAAAGCCCATTTATACAATTCATTCTGAAAATCATCTGCCATCTCATTGTTAGGATTGTTTTTTGAAAAATATTTCATGTTATCGATTAGCATATTGGCTACATTGTCCATGCTTTCAACATACATTTCGGCAGTTCTTGGTTGCATAAGTATTTTATTTACTACTGATCGAAAATGGAACCATTCTTCGCCTTGTCTAGAACAAAAACAGAATTTCTTACTCTGCGAACCTAATAAGGAAGATAGAAAGCTCAATATGCTACCATGTCATGCCGGTTTTGTTTCTTAGGAAGTGTGTATAACATGGTGTGTCGCAAATTGATGGGATCTCGGAAACTATAAGAGATAGGGGAACGGTTAAATGGGGAAATATTTAGAAGTTTTTTTTAGTAATTTAATGGCGCTTGTGGAACCGTTCTAGTTGTTTCAGTTTTTAAGTTGTTAAAAAAAATTAAATGTTACATTTTAGAAAACCTCTTGTAACTTCTTTATCTACAATAATTTTTAAAATCCGCAAAAAGGTTCCTTGAGAAACTTTTTACATAAAATACGCCTATCTAGACAGATTTTCGTACAACGTTTGCAGTTTTCTGTAACCATCGTTAACTTTCTTTCTTTATTATGGTCGTCATACTGGATTTTACCTCCATTAAAGAGCGAATTTTTTAAAGATTTTTAATGATACACCTAGCAACAAAATTAATTTAGTCATGAGCAAAAAACTAATAATAATTAAGGCTGGCACTGTTGGTTATTTACCAGAGGCGTCGATGCCGAAAGTATGTACGCACGTATACGGTATTTGACAAAAATAATTTAACTCATGTTCGTTGTCGTGATTGCGTGAAATAAAAAAAAAGTCAAGTGCGAGTTCAACTCGCGTATGGAGGGTTTCGCACCACCGTAAGATAGTGTTTATGTTTTCTTTAATAAATTTTCTGATGTTTCATCCCATATTTTTGTTGTGTGGTGTTAAAATGTCACATAGTTAAGAATGTTGGAAAAAGCAAGACATCACAAAAGTTGTAGAAATATATATTAAATACTTAGTTGTAGTTTTACTAATGGAGATATATTCTTAATAGTGGATGGGTTCACACCAAAGTATGTACATCCCCTGAAATTTCGTGCGCATGTTTAGCACGTTCGGTGTGTGCGTAGTTTGCATTTTGGTCAACCGGTCCTAACCGGATTTATTTGACGCAATATATGGTTAAGCCGTTTTTTTTTTCCTTTTGCTTAACCTCCCATAAATATAAGAGCATAGTGTGATAACATAAAAAATGGGAAATTGTTTTTAATAAAATCGGTAGAATTAAAATAAAACTGTTAAGTGTTATCACTAATTTAAATTAATTTTAACTTACACGGTAAGAACTCCACCCACTCCTTGAAAAACTTCCTGTCTCATATTAGTTCGGTAGTATACAAATGATGGAAGACCATATCTAATTGGCCAAGGTCCTTCATTTCTTAAGACCTTAAACGAAATATCTGTGTTATAACTTGTCCTTATTCATTTACTTTTTTTTTGTTTCTGTAGTACCTACCTTAGTGAACAAGGAGTTTTATTTTCTAATAAAAGTTTACAAAATATCATTGAGTGATCAGTTAGAGAAATTCCCGAAGAATTTTTTATTAATTGTGTTTTGAATATACCAGAATCTGTGATATTGATATTTTCATCTATATAAAGATGATCAATTATTTTTGGTGACGTTTCTTTTCTTGTAGGCTCTGAAATAATTTGTTTCAAACTGAAAGTGGCAAACAAATTTTCAAGAAGATAACCATCTTGATTTTAATTGTATAGATCAACATTAAAATCACCTGTTATGATCAGTCTATCAAAATCAATTGAGTATTATTAGTGTGTTGTTAGTAGTAATAGACCAAAAACGCTGAAAACTTTAACAATGGGAAAAAACGAGAGAAATTCGTAATAATTTTTGTTTTGTATTCGTTTTTATCTCTATGTAATAACAAAATTCCAACGATAGTAGATAACCATGCTCCTCGAAATTAGTTGTTTGTTTTTTTAAGATATGGCCATGAACTAACACTTATTGGGTAAAAGGTTAGCCACACATTATTAGTGCAAGTGTACCAGAAAATATGTGCGTAGGACATAGACCTTAATGTACAGAAGTACGATGTTTGTCACAGTACAGGAGTACTAAAAAATGCCGTAATATACACCAGCGATGCAAACATTGGACTGCCAGACTGCAGAGTGCAGACATCCCTAGGGATGGCAACGATACATCGATGTTTTGAAAACATCGATATATCGGACTTAAAATTTGAGGTTATTCCATCGATGTTTTAAAAATCGATGTTTCGGTGCATCGATGTAACAACTGGAACATCGAGCAAACATCGAACTCCATTCAACACGTGTTCGTGTGAACGTGTGACGATTATAAAACTGATGGCGTTTTCCATTGGTAGAACCAGCTCGAACTGAGTGTACATGCATTTGTGTCCTTTTCTACCTACATACAAAGAAGAATGATAGAAATACATTTGACGTGCCCTAAATTTACCAATGGAAAACGCTATGAATGGCCCGAATGGGAGTCAACACTGGGTTGCCACAATAATTTACGATCGCGGCGCAGTAGAAAATAAATGTTATTTTAGTTTGAATGCTTCTTTGTTTTATTTATTATTTTGATATTATATATTATGCGAGAATACATCGAAACATCGATGTTTTTCTTTCGATATATCGGATCCATCGATGTGACTTCCCACGATGTCGATACATCGAAACATCGATGTTTTTCTTTCGATGTTTTGAACCCATCGATGTGACGTTCACCGATATCTAACGATGTCGATATATCGATATTTTTTTTAAAAATTGCCATCGCTAGCCTCTCCGGGGCAATATAACGTGATCAGCCTTAACAAGGAAAAATAGTTAAGGGTAATTTATAAAGTAATAATAAATAAATTTATGACTAAAATATCGAAGAAATATAAATATTCAAAACATTGTATACGGGCCTATTCGGGTGCTTTAAAATTTATAGTTTTTATAAATTAATTATCTTTTCTTTTCAAATGACCATGCACATACGGTATATTATGTTGCCGTGCGTTTTACTTCAATAACATTTATCTTGTGTGTTTAAAATGAGTACATATGCCCCGAAAACTATGACTAGAAAACAATTTATTTCTAGGGGACAAATCCGTGAACTAGTACTTTAGATTTAGCCAATTATAGGTATAAAGATTGCTATATAAACTTGCATCGAACTTTCCTTTAAAATCCAACAAGGTAAAGTGGTATAAAGTTTCCGTTTAAGAAAATTGCACGATTTCCTTTTACATAACGGACAGGGTTAGGTAATTCTTCTAAATTATGTACTCGTATATAGATAAATAGACGCGGATGGAAAGTATGTGAGTAGTGGCGGTTCCTGGAATTTCGGATTATCGTATCTCAGTTCCAACGCATGGGACAAACACCAAGTTATAAAATATTACTGTTGGGTACTCTACAATCAAATTTTGCGAAATTTGCGAAAAAAAGTTAATTTTTTGGGACGCTTCACCTGAGATCTGAGAAAGCTCTGAAGAAAATTTTACTCAGCATATTTTTTCATAAAGTATATCAAATTTTGTCGAGAAATTCCAAATATCGTGAGAACATTCTAATTTTCCTTAAATAAGTGACATTTTAAATTTTTTCATGGACAAAATATTTTAGAGTAAAACTAATTAATTTCAAGATATTAGAGGTAATTCAATGAAATTTGAATTCTGTCGATAAAATCTGATAAAATTTATTAAAAAAGCTTGGAAGTAAAATTTTCTTCAGAACTTTCTCAGATCTCAGTTGAAGCGGCCCAAAAAATTAACTTTTTTTCGCAAATTTTAAAATTAAATATTTTTTTACGAAAATATTTCTAGAGTACCCAATAGTAACGTCCTATAATTTGGTGTGGGTCCCATGCGTATTAACTGAGATATGACACATCTAAAATTTCAGGAACCGGGCCGGAACACCAGAACTGTACAGTTCTTGTCATTATTCAGAGGGTGCGTAATTTAAAATATGACTTGGTTTAATAAAATATTAATATTTATTGGCATCTCAATACATTTCTTAAAATAAAATATTTAGTTTTACTAACCTTCTCCATATCATCAGGTTCATAAGCAAAAACCATTGGCCGTTTTCCTGGAATTCCGTGAAAATATGCTAGGCTACCATATTGCTCTCTAAGTCTGAATTAAAACAATATAATTTTAAATGAACTGAATTTACCACTGGAAAGGTGATTATATATATATATATATATATATATATATATATATATATATATATATATATATATATATATATATATATATATATTATATATATATATCTATATATATATATATATATATATATATATATATATATATATATATATATATATATACAGTGACCGGCAAAAAGTTCGCAACATATGGGAAAAATTTTTATTAGGTGAGTATTGGAAAAACTTTTCCGGGGGATCGGTTCTGCATGTCCGATAACCTAAAAATCGATTTTGACATACGTCACGTGACCACTGGTATAGCGTCAAATTAAAAAAAAAATTGTTAATTTACAAAAAGTGAGGTTAGTTGACGAGATATAAAAAAAAGTTATTTGAAAAAATTGCTTAGAATTAAATTCTAGGTCCTTATGCAAAATTTTAAGATTTTATTTAAAAAAATTGGAAAACTCAATTTTTTTTTAATATTTTTTTATCGATTTACAAATTTCCAGTTTTTTTCGTTTAGATAGCTTGGCTAATGTAAAGCCCATGTATCTGGATGAAAATAAACGAATGTAGTAGTTTTTTCTACAATTGACAGGACAAGATTAAAAAAACAGGGTTTCGCCGGACGCTAGCTGTTGCAATGATTTGTATCTAGCAGCAGTGTCAAAATTTTAGAGCCATTTCAATGAGATTACATTGAGAAAACCCTAATCGTCTTAAATATATCTGAAGTTGGACTTTTTGTAAAGTTAAGGGGAGTAAAATAGATAATAAACAAGAAATTACCTGTTTATTTAATCGAAATTTCATAAACGAAAACCAATGTAAGAAAAACTTAAAAGTAGTCAAATTCTGTACTAACAACATAAAAAATCATTGTTTTTCCTTGGGTGCACAAAATTTAAAACTCAGTATGACCACCATTTCTCTCCATACATACTATTGTTCTCGAGCGCAACTCTCGATTAACATTTCGGAGCATTTTACGATTTATTTGCAATACACAATTTCTAATGACATTCTCTAAATTTTGTATATTCCTAAAGGGTCGATGTTTGTAGACAGTTCTTTAGGTATCCCCACATAAAGAAATCTAACGGAGTCAGATCTGGTGATCTCGCAGGCCACGGATTTTCAGAAAACCGTCCTATCCACTGGTTTCCAAATTCTTGATCCAGCCATCTCTTCACCTCATTTGTGGAATGAATGCTAGCTCCGTCTTGTTGAAAGTATAAATTTCTTCTTTCGGCTAATGACAAATTGTCTAAAAAGTCAGATATCTCAGTTTGTAGAAATTCTAAATATCGTTCTGAATTTAAATTGTCTCTAAAGAAAAAAGGTCCCACTATTCTGAGGTTGAAAATTCCGCACCACACATTAACCTTAAAACTATATTGGTCTTTACTCTGAATTACAAAGTCTGGGTTTTCGGTGGCCCACCATCTACAGTTTTGTGAACTGACGGTTCCGTTAGAGGTAAATGTAGCTTCATCCGAGAAAAGAACGTTCTTTGGGAAATTAAAATCTTCCTCAATCATACCCTGGAACCAGGCACAAAAATCGAAGCGGGCGTCATAATCCCTATCTTTTAATACTTGTACAAATTTAGGTTTGTACGGATGAAATTTGTTTCTTTTTAATATCCTCCGCACAGATCTTTCGTGAATGTTAGTGATCTCCGATATTTGACTAACTGCTAATTGGGGTGTTTCTGTGATCGACAAACACACATCCAGAGAACCTTCGTCACCTGTTACCGGTTTTTCATGGGAAACTTTATACTGATTTTCTACCGATCCCGTTTCTTTAAATTTATTGACTAGACGAGATACTGTGGAATAATGGAGGGATTTATCGGGGTGCCTCTCATTAAAAATTGCTGCTGTTTCTCTATGGCTTTTGTAATTATCTCCAGAAATTAAAATAATTTCTATCTTTTCCTGAAGAAGTAGTGTGGGTGCCATTTTAAGGAATAAAATATTAATAAACTTATGTAAAATATCAAACTTAGTAAGATGCGAGACATAAACCAATGACAGGTTGAAATCAAACAAATTATAATTTGTTTGACATTTTTCTGTTGTTTTTAACCTACTAGATTATTTGGTTGTTTTAATTTCAGAGCCTGCTTTGGTAGTTTTAAGTACAACTAAATAGACCTGGTTGTTAAATTTATGTGCGAAAAATCTTAATAAAATCTTGATACAGTCATTTCATTAGATTCAAACCATTGCAACAGCGAGCGTCCGGCGAACACCTATTTTTTCGATTTTGTCCTGTCAATTGTAGAATTGTAGATCTGACTCCGTTAGATTTTTTTATGTGGGGATACCTAAAGAACCCTGTGTACAAACATCGACCCTTTAGGAATATACAAAATTTAGAGAATGTCATTATAAATTGTGTATTGCAAATAAATCGTAAAATGCTCCGAAATGTTAATCGAGAGTTGCGCTCGAGAACAACAGTATGTATGGAGAGAAATGGTGGTCATACTGAGTTTTAAATTTTGTGCACCCAAGGAAAAACAATGATTTTTTGTGTTGTTAGTACAGAATTTGACTACTTTTAAGTTTTTCTTACATTGGTTTTCGTTTATAAAATTTCGATTAAATAAACAGGTAATTTTTTGTTTATTATCTATTTTAATCCCCTTATCTTTACAAAAAGTCGAACTTCAGATATATTTAAGACGATTAAGGTTTTCTCAATGTAATCTCATTGAAATGTCTCTAAAATTTTGACACTGCTGCTAGATACAAATCATTGCAACAGCCAGCGTCCGGCGAAACCCTGTTTTTTTTAATTTTGTCCTGTCAATTGTAGAAAAAACTACTACATTCGTTTATTTTCATCCAGATACATGGGCTTTACATTAGCCAAGCTATCTAAACGAAAAAAACTGGAAATTTGTAAATCGATAAAAAAATATTTAAAAAAAATTGAGTTTTCCAATTTTTTTAAATAAAATCTTAAAATTTTGCACAAGGACCTAGTATTTAATTCTAAGCAATTTTTTCAAATAACTTTTTTTGATATCTCGTCAACTAACCTCACTTTTTGTAAATTAACAATTTTTTTTTTAATTTGACGCTATACCAGTGGTCACGTGACGTATGTCAAAATCGATTTTTAGGTTATCGGACATGCAGAACCGATCCCCTGGTAAAGTTTTTCTGATACTCTCCTAATAAAAATTTTTCCCATATGTTGCGAACTTTTTGCCGGTCACTGTATATATATATATATATATATATATATATATATATATATATATATATATATATATATATATATATATATATATATATATATATATAATATATATATATATATATATATATATATATATATATAATATATATATATATATATATATATATATATATATATATATATATATATATATATATATATATATATATATATATATATACAGTGTCTGCCCAGATTTGGTTAACAAATGGAAACCTTTTTTAATATATATAATTATTTCAAAAAATTATATTCTTTGAAAAAGTTTTGCTTGCCTTAAAAATAATATTGCCATTAAGAAATTAAAGTTATATTTTACAGAGTGACACAAAAATTTAAAATACATCAAAACCACATATATTTTCACGAAAAGAAAATGTTCTTAAAAAATCTTTTGTTTCGACTAAAACTAATCTAGCAGCTGAAAAATTTAACGTTTATTAAATATATGTGACAAAATTTTTAAAAAGCATGTTCATGACATTAATACATTTATTTATAAGAACAAAGAATTTTATTATAGAGGGCATTAAAAAATATATTAGGCCTCTGCAGAACCACCATTATTTTCTATGCATTAAATTAATTGTTTTCTGAATATTCCTACCGAATTTTCGACATAAATTGATGGCATCTGATTACAAGCTTGTCTAATTCTGTTTTTCAGATGAATTACATTTAAAATAAATCAGCTTCAACCCTTAATAAAATATTTGGATATTTATAAATACTTAAACCTGTTATTCCTACCAATGCAAAAAAAAATATTAATTGAATCTAATACCTTTTCGTTTTGAAATTACAAGTCTCTTAGATGTTTTCTCATCCTGCACGTTTTGACAAATACAATTTGTTGGTAGTAAAAAATCAATTTTGCATTTCTGTTATTCACTAGTTTAACAAGATACATGATATTTAAAAAATTCTACAATTTAGGATATAATACTTTTACTTTACTAAACTTTTTCTTGAACCCTGTATAATATAACTTAACTTTTTTAGTGGCAATATTATTTTTAGGCCAAGCAATACTTTTTATCAAGGAGGCTTTTTTCTTTAAAATTGAAAAAAAAAATCCATATGTTAACGAAATCTGGGCAGACACTATATATGTATGTATGTATATAAGATCAAATAACCTTATTAACAAACCTTAACTGTTTAGTTCAGTAAAATACTCGATGTTATTAAAAACTTTTTTTTCGCCTTGAGAGCTAGCACCTGTACAAACGAAAGGGGTATAGCACAATAGTAACTTATGGGACAAAATGGAATTTAAATCAACAGAATTAATTTCGCTTCCCTAAACAGTTATGTCTGTATTTTGTTTAATTGTGGCATTAAATAAACTGTTAATTTTTCGCGTTTTTTCTGTCAGTATCGGCATTGAGCGGTCTAATCAAACCCAATCAAACATTCTTATTTACATATGCTGGAAGTTAGAAGGATTGCCTCTTCAATATCGCCAAAATATATATTTCCAGCACATTACGCTGCAGAAGTAAGGGAGTGACTCAATCGCAAATTTGGTAATCGATGGATGGACATATTCATTATGTGCAATCCAACTTTAAGTTTTTTTTAAACCGTACCGTAAAATGGGTTACTGTGGCACCTTAGGCCTACTTTCGCAGGTCGTCAACTTTTTTATGTTTCTATTTTTTTAAATTTGTTTGATTGAGACAGGTCTAAAATAACTGAAAATGCCTAGACACTATCAAAAAAATGGTGGGGGGCGACAATGCCGCAACTTTACTGAGCAGGCCCTAGAAGAAGCTCTTGCCTCCATTAGGGGCGGCATGGCTCAGGCAGAAGCAAGCCGACGGTGGAATAGTCCACGTGAGACCCTTCAAAATAGGTCCGAGGGCAAACATAGTCGGCCACCAGGCCATCCATTATCCCACAGTTTTTGATCCTGACGAGGAGCGTCTTCTAACCTGACCTTACCTTACCTTAACCAAGACCTTAAGAACAGTTAGCGAATGGGCTTTTCCTTAACAAAATGTGACATTCTTGATCCTCTCCATAAATATCTTGAAAAACAAGGCCGTGATGAGTGTGTTTACAGAAAATATCCCTGGAAGAGATTTTGTAGAACACTTTATCGAAAGGAAGACAGCTCGGGCGGCGATAGGTCCAAATGACATTAGTAAATTCTTCAGTAATATTGAAAGCGTTTTGAGAGACATAGACCCAGCAAGTGTTCAATTACAATGTGCACTCTCTGGAGTGTGCATTGGTGCACCTATCAGGGTCCAGCCAGTGGCGTGTGGTGAAAATTCAAGGTTGTATATCTCTGTTCTTACTTACACGACCCGTACCAAATTTAGGGGTTTTAATAGTGAGCCCACTGGAAATGTTTTGACTGAAAGAAAAAACATTTTATAATTTGCGAAAAAAGTTAATTTTTTGCGCAGCTTCCCCTGAAAAAAAAATGAACACGTTTAGGTATGTTATTTACTATTTTTTCTAAACAATTTTAACATCACTTTGTCGGGAAAGTTTAAATTTTAAGATAAAAAAATGTGTTAGTAGAAAGTTAGTCGTTTGATTGGGTAATTTTTTTAAAATTATATTTTAGGTTTAAAAAAATTCAAATGACTATAACTTTATACTAACAAGTTTTTTCTTTTAAAATGTAAAAATTCTCGACAAAATGATGTCAAAATTGTTTAGGAAAAATAGTAAATAAAATACCCAAACGTGTTTATTTTTCTCCCAGGGGTAGCTGCGCAAAAATCAACTTTTTTTCGCAAATTACAAAATGTTTTTTTCTTCATCAAAACATTCCCCACTATTAAAACCCCTAAATTTTTTACGAGTCCTGTAAGCAGGAAGAGATATACAACTTTGAGATTTCACCATACGCGCCTGGCAATCTGGATTTGTTGCACACGGTGCCAAATTTGGATTTGCGGTCAACGTAATGGCGAGAGTAAAGACCTACTTTTTGTCTGTGATATCTGCCTAGATAAGCCCTATGACTGAGATTTTTCGGCCTAAAATCGTTTATTTTCATTTTTGAAATATGTTCTTGCAGAATTGGAACTTTATTTTCGTAGAAGACGGCTTTATTTCTTGTTATTTTGAATAAAAATATATGCATTAAATTTGGTGTTTAATATTTCCAATATAAGTCAAAAGTTTTCAACTCTGAAGGAAGCAACATGAAACTTACACATTCATCTATTTATTTTTGGTATCAAAGAAGGCTTAAAGAAAGTCTATTCTAGATTTAATACCTTTTAAAGCACCTACCAAAATAACCACATTTTGATGTCCACTTTGGTTCCCCACAAATAATCTTTTTTTCTTTGTTGTCTTTTTAAGTTTTTAATCCAAATTATGATGAGGTACTTCCCAAAGAACACAAGGCACTATGTTATTTTTAAAAGTTTCATATTCCTTCTCGTTTTTGAGTTATAATAGGTACCAAACTAGGTCAAAACCTACCACAATAACCCCATTTTATGGTACATTTTAACGACATACAATTACAAAACCTTTATTTTTTTAACAGATGCGAAACAAAAAATAATAACTAGTTTTAAAAAATAGGTTATAAATACCTTCTATGCAGATCAACCAGCTGGACATTATAATATTCTCCTATCAAAGGAAAAAATCTCCAAAGATTTCCAATAAGGGGCAAAGCTTTCGGACCAGGTATTTCTTCAAACGGTTTTGCTTCATCCCATCCCTCCGGTTTAACATCACTATGTTCAATCACTTTATGTCCAATTTTTTGATAATATATGTCTTTAGCATCAACGGCAGTAGCAACTGAATATTTGGTACTCTTTATTGTTGAAACATATCTTACTGCGACACCAATAAGACTTTGAGTTTTTGATGGCAACATACTTGTTTAACGTCTAAAATATTATAACAAATAAATTTTGGATCAGCTCGATTAAAAACATTCCAAATTTTTATTGAGAAAGATGTGTGACGGGTTAAGTAAATTATAAAACATATATATACCGATAATTCTTAAATATGTGTACGATAAACATCATGACGTCTAAAAGACAAAAATACGTAGATAAATCAGGAAAAATGGAAGTGATATACATACATTGAATGAATCAGTAGATTAAGAAATAGAATTATTGATTTTTTCTCATTTATTTTATTAATTGATATTTTCTTTACCGAGTTAATAACCAAAGATAAAACACTTATTTATCTATTTACAGTACGTTGGGTGACGCTGTAATGTCTAGCAGTTCCAAGAGCCCTAAGATTACGACCATCACTGTTAAATATATCCTTTGAAAAAACAAGTTCATTAATAATTTCTACATGTTCTCTTATAGGAGTTCATAGCCAATTGTTATTATTTCACTTGTCGCACGCCGCTGAGCAATTGTTTCATTACGAACTCTTTTTATCAAAGTAACACACACTGATGGCGTTTCTGAAACAGGAATCCCAGAACGTGTTTCCTATACGAATACCATGAAAAAGAACAAGGTTTTTTCTTAAGAGTTGCGCTCTAAATAAGTAAGGTAATGATTAATTATCACAAATCTATGTTACGCCAGGAACCAAGTTGGTTATAGAGACGAATTTCAGTAAAAATTTCGAGAAAAAATTGTATTTAATGAAATCAAATCAAATCAAATCAAATCATGCTTTATTGTATGAAGGAACAGAATTCTTATTTACAAAGCTCCCCAAAATAGATAGACCGTACAGTACACATATATAAATTCCCACAAAATATAGGTTTATTATAAAAAAAAATTAAAATTATGTATGTCAAAGAAAGAGTTTGTAGGCGTTCTCCCATCCAGAGGGTAAAAGTATCAAAAACTGATTATTGGTAATTAGTTAGTGGTAATTTTTTCGGATTCTCTTAACTTGTCAAAAATAGATCATAATCATAGATCCTAAAATTCTCTATAATAACGATTTTATGCACAATTTTACACCAAATTCGTATTTCTTGGATGTACACAGCCTCTTTAATTTCAGCAAAGGTACAAAATTTTCGTGATTTGTTTGCCGACTAATGTGTCCATTTCTATGACAAGGAGACCCGCGCTCGTTTCGTAAGAACAAGCGGCGCCATAGGCCTAGATGCGCCGCAAGAGGCTTTGTGTCAAAAAAACGTGGACAATTTAATTTCGAGAGAATTTGAAAAAAGGTTCAAAGAGCGTTTCCAAAAAAATTTGGCCGCTTGCAAAAAAAACGACAGCTTGGAGTATTTTAAAAACAGGTTGACAACAATTGAAGGAGTATCGGAAGGCCCCTAATACAGTTTTGCTTCAGGGTGCTGAAAGAGTTTGGCTCGGCCCTGGGTAGACTTATAAACAGTGCTTGTGACTCTAACTGCTTCATTTTTATAGGATTATTGATTACTTAACATTACATAAATATATCAACGAATCGAGTATTATCTGTATTATGAGTTTCAGATTTCTGAATAGATAGAAACGTTCTGAGACACTGTGCATGTATGTATATGTAACGATAAATTTCCGGAAATAAAAAAAAAGAATGTGAAGCATTTGCAAAACTCCTGTCTAGACATAAGGTCGAAATGTTATAAAAATAACAGTGCTTAATATCGAAGAGCAAATGACCAACATTATCTACAACATATTTTCCAATGCGAAATATTTGTTTGCCGTTATACGAGATAAAAATGTTACCCTAGTTAGCAAATCTTGTTACTCAATTATAGCCATTTATCGTCAAAATATATTTTATTGTGTTCCTGCTGGTTTCGTCTGGTACCTACATGCGGGTCAATAGTTGCCACTCCTGAAACGCCAGCTGCCCTATTTTCGTCCGCTTTAGTTCGCTGCCGAAAATTTATTTTCGTCTTCAGACCGCCAGTAGTACGACTTCTAATTTCGAGCTTTTTAAATGCCATAAGAGATTTCGGGTTATTAGGAAACCTCTTCGCCCACACTAGTGCAGCTTCTCTGTAGTTTTTCTGCACTCTTCCAACATTAACAACATACAAGTTTGCACATTAAAATTCGCTTCCATGTTTAATTGAGCAATAAACTGAGAAATAATCATTAAAACGTCAAAATTCTCAACTGACTGAAGTAAAAATGCCGAATTTCAATGGACACAAATAATAATTCAGAAATAAGTTATCTTGATTTATTGGTAAAATTTATTTATTTGTTAAATTCCCTCAAAACTAACCATAATTCCGTAACCGAAAGAGCAAATGAAAAAGAAATTGTAGTTAGTAGTTGGTAGTAAAATATAAAGATTCGAATTTTATTGACAAAGTACATTATCCAATTTAAAATTCTTATAACACTTTAAAAACTCACGCTGTAGATACATCCAAATACAAATGTTATATAATGTAAATTACTAATTTTTGAATTATAAGAAAAAGTAAGTAAACCACTTACTATGTATTAAATTAATTGATATTCGGGATTATAATAATTTTATTTCTTGAATCCCTGAGTCGAATTAGCTATTTTTAATCAAAATAGTTTTAGAAGTTTACTGTCAAATATTTAGTTTAATATACGAACAAAAATATCACTGTCAAGCTACTATTTTGGTAATTTTTATAACTCGTCTGTAACACTGATAGCAAGTTCGAGGTTTTCTAATAATGATATTTTTATCGGGATCATATTTATTACGACGTCCTAAGGTTGTTTGCTTTTACAATTAATAATGATGAGTGTAATGATATTAGCTGGTTTAGAAAAAAAAATAGTTTGCTTAGAAAACCAGCCTGTATTCTCTAAATTGACACATACCTACATGTGTACAAAATCTTAAGGATAGTCCAGATATTTTTGTTACAAAAACACGCTAATTGGTAACAAGAACTGTGAGATAACAGTGTCCCCCTGGACTGATGTGCAATAATGTACATGTCTATTAATGTATCATCTATTAATATATCACTGATATCATATTTGAAAACGATGCCAATATTAATTTATTCCATTCATAAAATTCGAATGAACAATATATTTTCAGCTCTATATCAAAAACGCCGAACAGATGGAGTAAACAGGTGCAAACAACGCGAGCTGACCCACTTTACGCACCTGATGCCAAAGTTTTTAATTTATCACCTCCCAGAAAACGGTATTTGGCCTACCATTATAATCTATGAAACCCGCTCGTCAACTCCGCATTCCCTAATACGCGTCGATCAAGCAGTTTAATTGCTCCATCTGTGTGGCGTTTTTGGTATAGCTCACAGGTATAGCTGTAAAGGTGATTAGACGAAAACAAATATTAACGTAGAGAGTACTATCATTTGCAGAACTATGGATATGAGTGGAGTATTAGACTTTTAAGGAGGAATAGTACTGACCTTAAGGTAGCAGCATTGACTTTATGAGGGTCAGATGAGTAACAAGACAGATGCGTCAATTTGAAGGGAAATTATTAATCCAGCCGCAGGGCTAGAAAAATGGTAGAGAAATTCTTTCTTGGCCGAGGTGATACCACCCCACACATCCCCTGAAAGGGTTTGTGAAATTCCTACGGATGTTTTCAGCTCTGGATGTGTGAGTCGAACTTTCCCAGTACATCCACGGTACGTGGTACTTAGGATTCGGTC
The DNA here is from genome assembly GCA_963971165.1 of Philopedon plagiatum. Classification (NCBI taxonomy): domain Eukaryota; kingdom Metazoa; phylum Arthropoda; class Insecta; order Coleoptera; family Curculionidae; genus Philopedon; species Philopedon plagiatum. The sequence goes on from OZ020195.1 coordinate 20,628,165, forward strand.
TTCGTTCTGATATGCAGTAACGAACCTCCAATAGAGTTTTTTTTAAATATCAATAAATCAAAATTTTCCCATATGTAGCCAATTTTATGGCCGACACAGCATATATATATATATATATATATATATATATATATATATATATATATATATATATATATATATATATATATATATATATATACATATACATATATATATATATATATATATATATATATATATATATATATATATATATATATATATATATATATATATATATATATATATATATATATGCAGTGTCGGCCATAAAATTGGCTACATATGGGAAAATTTTGATTTATTGATATTTAAAAAAAAACTCTATTGGAGGTTCGTTACTGCATATCAGAACGAAGACCGAATCCTAAGTACCACGTACCGTGGATGTACTGGGAAAGTTCGACTCACACATCCAGAGCTGAAAACATCCGTAGGAATTTCACAAACCCTTTCAGGGGATGTGTGGGGTGGTATCACCTCGGCCAAGAAAGAATTTCTCTACCATTTTTCTAGCTCTGCGGCTGGATTAATAATTTCCCTTCAAATTGACGCATCTGTCTTGTTACTCATCTGACCCTCATAAAGTCAATGCTGGCCTACCTTAAGGTCAGTACTATTCCTCCTTAAAAGTCTAATACTCCACTCATATCCATAGTTCTGCAAATGATAGTACTCTCTACGTTAATATTTGTTTTCGTCTAATCACCTTTACAGCTATACCTGTGAGCTATACCAAAAACGCCACACAGATGGAGCAATTAAACTGCTTGATCGACGCGTATTAGGGAATGCGGAGTTGACGAGCGGGTTTCATAGATTATAATGGTAGGCCAAATATCGTTTTCTGGGAGGTGATAAATTAAAAACTTTGGCATCAGGTGCGTAAAGTGGGTCAGCTCGCGTTGTTTGCACCTGTTTACTCCATCTGTTCGGCGTTTTTGATATAGAGCTGAAAATATATTGTTCATTCGAATTTTATGAATGGAATAAATTAATATTGGCATCGTTTTCAAATATGATATCAGTGATATATTAATAGATGATACATTAATAGACATGTACATTATTGCACATCAGTCCAGGGGGACACTGTTATCTCACAGTTCTTGTTACCAATTAGCGTGTTTTTGTAACAAAAATATCTGGACTATCCTTAAGATTTTGTACACATGTAGGTATGTGTCAATTTAGAGAATACAGGCTGGTTTTCTAAGCAAACTATTTTTTTTTCTAAACCAGCTAATATCATTACACTCATCATTATTAATTGTAAAAGCAAACAACCTTAGGACGTCGTAATAAATATGATCCCGATAAAAATATCATTATTAGAAAACCTCGAACTTGCTATCAGTGTTACAGACGAGTTATAAAAATTACCAAAATAGTAGCTTGACAGTGATATTTTTGTTCGTATATTAAACTAAATATTTGACAGTAAACTTCTAAAACTATTTTGATTAAAAATAGCTAATTCGACTCAGGGATTCAAGAAATAAAATTATTATAATCCCGAATATCAATTAATTTAATACATAGGTAAGTGGTTTACTTACTTTTTCTTATAATTCAAAAATTAGTAATTTACATTATATAACATTTGTATTTGGATGTATCTACAGCGTGAGTTTTTAAAGTGTTATAAGAATTTTAAATTGGAAAATGTACTTTGTCAATAAAATTCGAATCTACGTAAAAAACTACGTATTTTACTACCAACTACTAACTACAATTTCTTTTTCATTTGCTCTTTCGGTTACGGAATTATGGTTAATTTTGAGGGAATTTAACAAATAAATAAATTTTACCAATAAATCAAGATAACTTATTTCTGAATTATTATTTGTGTCCGTTGAAATTCGGCATTTTTACTTCAGTCAGTTGAGAATTTTGACGTTTTAATGTTTATTTCTCAGTTTATTGCTCAATTAAACATGGAAGCGAATTTTAATGTGCAAACTTGTATGTTGTTAATGTTGGAAGAGTGCAGAAAAACTACAGAGAAGCTGCACTAGTGTGGGCGAAGAGGTTTCCTAATAACCCGAAATCTCTTATGGCATTTAAAAAGCTCGAAATTAGAAGTCGTACTACTGGCGGCCTGAAGACGAAAATAAATTTTCGGCAGCGAACTAAAGCGGACGAAAATAGGGCAGCTGGCGTTTCAGGAGCGGCAACTATTGACCCGCATGTAGGTACCAGACGAAACCAGCAGGAACACAATAAAATATATTTTGACGATAAACGACTATAATTGAGTAACAAGATTTGCTAACTAGGGTAACATTTTTATCTCGTATAACGGCAAACAAATATTTCGCATTGGAAAATATGTTGTAGATAATGTTGGTCATTTGCTCTTCGATATTAAGCACTGTTATTTTTATAACATTTCGACCTTATGTCTAGACAGGAGTTTTGCAAATGCTTCACATTCTTTTTTTTTATTTCCGGAAATTTATCGTTACATATACATACATGCACAGTGTCTCAGAACGTTTCTATCTATTCAGAAATCTGAAACTCATAATACAGATAATACTCGATTCGTTGATATATTTATGTAATGTTAAGTAATCAATAATCCTATAAAAATGAAGCAGTTAGAGTCAAAAGCACTGTTTATAAGTCTACCCAGGGCCGAGCCAAACTCTTTCAGCACCCTGAAGCAAAACTGTATTAGGGGCCTTCCGATACTCCTTGAATTGTTGTCAACCTGTTTTTAAAATACTCCAAGCTGTCGTTTTTTTTGCAAGCGGCCAAATTTTTTTGGAAACGCTCTTTGAACCTTTTTTCAAATTCTCTCGAAATTAAATTGTCCACGTTTTTTTGGCACAAAGCCTCTTGCGGCGCATCTAGGCCTATGGCGCCGCTTGTTCTTACGAAACGAGCGCGGGTCTCCTTGTCATAGAAATGGACACATTAGTCGGCAAACAAATATATATATATATATATATATATATATATATATATATATATATATATATATATATATATATATATATATGTGTTATATATATACATATAAATATATATATATAACATATATACATATATATATACATATACATATATATATATATATATATATATATATATATATATATATATATATATATATATATATATATATATATATATATATATATATATATAACTGTGAAGAAGGAAATGAATCCGTACTGTTGATTTTGGGGAAATCGAAAAAACGTGTGGATAAAATACAGTGCAGTGTGTTTCAAGTCCAGTAGGATAATTGGACACCATATAGTGGCTTCTATTAGTTAGTTATCATAATAATAAGGGCTTGGATTTATTTCCTTCTTCAAACTTATGATTTTTTTAAGAGAATAAACACAATAACCACATGAAATATTGTTATTTACTGGACATATTAATAATAACACGAAAGACGTACTTGAACAGTAGGTTACGTTAAGCTAAATTTTTAAAAACCGAAATCTACGCGATCCTGAACTCAAATATGATTTTCTAACTTTCGTCCCCCGCGGAAGTTTCAGATGAAGTAGTTGGGATGTCAGCATATTCTCGTAGAATTATTTTTTATCATCTAGTATATACTGAATAATTTTGCGGATATCTTCCACCTTTTTTTGATTTATTGGTACTTTACCCTCGTAAGCTGCAGTGGTCGTTAATGCAAGGTGTACCCCAGCTTTACGGAGCACAAAACTGTTTTTACCAGTACATCAATGTGTTCTAAGGCTGTTAACAAACCTGAACAAACAAGGTCTACTCTCAATAAAACCAGAAACAATACTGAACAACTAAATTAATATATGACAGATTACCTACAAGAGTAATAGTTTGAAGAACGGAATAAATCCGGGATTTATTCCCTTCTTAAAACTAATGTAATATTTTACCGCCTATCTGCGTAACGTGTGAAGTCTGTATGCCCTTCTTATCACTAAGACATGGGTTTTGCCTTAAAAACGCTAATTTTAATAAAAAGTCATTTTGCCATATTCTAGCGTTTATTTCCTTCTTCTAACTGGTGGTTCAACTGACAGCAATTTCTCATCCAGCAAATACCGTGAGGATATAATTTAATAAGGTATTTTCAAGCTGTTAAACTGTGATGCTAAACTGACGCAAAACATGAACATTCAATCAGGTGATAAGGTAAATTAATTATTTTAATTTGCTTTAAGATAAAAGCATAAGGAGACAACAAAATATATTTTGCTATTAGTTTAATGCCCTAAACATGAGACTATGATTATAAAAAAAAAACTAAAATTAAAAATGCTCATAACTTTATGACAATTAATTTTTTGTTAAAAATGTACTTGCGCTCGGGAATCAGGTTGTTACGGGCACTTTAAACAGTAAATAAAGTGTCGATGATAAATCAAAATATTATAAATAAAGTGTAGAGAGAATCAAAATATTATAACTACCAAAAACTAATTGTTTTTTATCGGTTGATGAATTGTTCGACTGTACGTGCATTTCAATATTGTTATTAGTTGTCCCTTATCTGTATGAACTAACTAATTAAATAAATATAAAAACAAATACACTGACACGGTCCTCACAGTCTGCACTTGCAAGAAAGTACAATAAAAATGTACATGTGTTGTTCAGATAGAATAGTTTTTACTATCTCACCGATAGTATTAGTTGTAGTCAGACGCTTTTTAAAGATATTTTCAGAAATTAATCAACATGGAAAATTAATAGATATTTATAATAAGGCACGAGATTGACCTTTAACTTAACTTGCAATCTATATTTTGTTTTAATTTTTGTTTTTTCATCTTGTAAATTTAAGTATGATAGCAGTAGAACGATTTTAATTTAAATATCACGTATGAAGCTATTGGAAACTACCAGAATCAAAAATTCCATTCAATCATTAAGTTCTAGAGCCGTATTTTCAGTGCCGGTTTACCCATTAGGCACTCTAGACATTTGCCTAGGGGCGCCGAACAAAAATAAAGGCGCCGAACAAAAATGAGCATTTTATCTGTACTTAACAAATGAATGTTGGTATGAATGGTAGATATGGGCGGGGGCGTCAAAAAACATAGTGCCTAGGGCACACTAGGCATAAATTCATACACCGGCACTGCTGACTTTGTTATTAAATAAAGAAACAATATCAACTCGACGATCGGGTTTGAGGTTGAGTTGCCCCACCCCTCAAAATAGAGAGAGTGGGTAAATGTCAAAAATACGTTTAAATATTATGTTCCCCCATCTTCCTATTAACTCACCAAAATTTCTGAAAATATTTTAAACCATTTTCGAGATATTGCCTTGTAACACTTTAAAAAACTCACTACGTATATTTGTTACGCCAATACGCAGAAACGGCTCATTTAACGTTTTCAAAACTTATGCTGATACAATACTCTCTGAAATACACAGGGGGTGCTGGCCGATAGCATAGCACCTTAGAAGCTGTAGGTAAACTAAGGATATTATTTATGTACGTATATTTTGTGTCGGTAAAGGGACCTATTAGCAGCATTTAAGCATACCCACAGTTTGAATAACGATTTTAAGATACTTAAAAAAACATTAAAAAATTGCAATTATTTTCCAAAAAAGTCTTTAAACTTTAAACCCTTTGCAATTCCACAACTTTTGGTAAATACCCTGTTACCAAAAACCGATTTTTGGCTCCACCCTACTGTGCGGCACTCTTACCCGGGACGTCATCTCCAAAATCTTGCACCTTCGCCATTTTTTATAAAAAATAAAAGTTGCTAGTCGCCAAAGCATCGAATACTACATTAAAATATACGATGACTAAGAAAATATTACTGGGTACATACCAATCAATAAGAACGAATTACTTAAAAGGGTAACCTACTCGGACTAACTCCTGGACGTAAATAGAACGCAGATAGAAATATGTATAATATGTAGGTAGGAATGGCACCGCAGTATCGATAATATAAAATTAGGTATTTTATATTGAGCGATAAGATAATAAAACATAAGTTAATAAAACAGCAGAAAATAGGCATGCTTATTAATTTTGTAAAAAGTTGAACATTTTTTTTGCTTCAATATATGATTCCGGGGTACTCTCGGGTACCGGCTAACATTTTTTGTTGCCGGGACGAAGCCTAGAATTCCGGGATGATTCCGGCGAATCCGGGACAGGTGGCAACCCTAATTTAAAGGTATTTCTTGTAGTTAGAGGTTTTATAATAAACAATTTTATTAGAGTGAAATAAATACTCGTCTAAATAATTTCTTGTCCAAAAGACAATGTATATGAAGTGTTATTTAGATAAAAAAAGGCAGTACCTACATAATAATATTATTACATTTCTTAAGCGTATGTTTTAGAAAATGTTTAGCAACTAATAAATTAAATATAGAATACCGACTGATCTTTATTAACTTTTATCTAGCATTTTATTCAACACAAACTAATATCAACTAGATTACATACCTTAGGTTTAACATTAAACAAATAAGTACATAACGTTAACCAACACAGAGATAATTTTCATGTCAATTTACTAATAAAATGTCATTATTCTGATGGTCTTAATAATTTTGACCTAGAGCAGAGTATGACAAAACGAGTACATATTATGTTAAAATATTAGGGATGACTTTTGAGACTAACATATATTTTAAGAAAAGCCATAAAATTAAGGGTAAAAGGTTTACTTTGTAATCATCAAATTTACGTGAAAGACAGTAATAAAAGAACCTTTTATTTCTGTACGAGTTGGAAAAAGACAAAAGTTATTAACGAACAGGACGTATCTAGAAACGTTTCGGCGATTTACTAATTATCGCGAGATAACGAATATTCTTCTTTAAAGGATGGAATGACAATACGGATATAAGTAACTGCTAGATTTAGAAAATATTCGAATTCCTTATGTAAAGGCTTTATTGGATGTGATTTTTTACCTTTGGAAAGTGACCCTAAAGGATATTTTTTGGATAACGTATTCAAAGAGAATGCGTAAATTAGTATTGTGTTTTAACCTTTATATAATGGATAAATCGTCCATTAAACAAAGAACAATTTAGATAATTTCATTTTGTGTAAAATTCGGCGTTACTCCGCCTCTGGCGGAGATAGACCCAGGTGGGGGAGTGTAAAGGAAAAATATTAAGAAGGGTCTAGGTTCCAAGGGAAAGATAACGGACAGTCTTAAACTGGCCGTTGCGAAGTTAGTCTAATTTGTATAAAATTGGGAGTTTCGGTAACTTCCTTTAAAGACGCGTTCGCGTGCTTTCGCGTCGTGTGAGAACTTAATTAATATGTAGTCAGGCACTTGTGTAACTTAACGGGGATAACAGATGTAAGGGTATATTTTTAACGTGATGTTTATAAGTAATTGGGGAATTAATAGATTATAAAACAATGATCTTTCTTTTTATATCTTTTCAATTCGAGTTTTATTGTATTAATAAACGCCTGTCCAGATCATTGTTTATGTTCAGTTCATTATTTAACATTCGTTAAATTGTTCTTTGTTATTTTATATCTTTATTATTATTCTTGTCTATTGTTATATAATTCTTTGTAAGTACAGTAAATTTTAATCTATTCGATAATATATATCTATTTATTAGACAAAAACAAGGGTTTTATTTAATGGCAAAACCAACATATTAAACTTAAGTTCAAACTTCGTTGGCCGTCGATGTCAAGAGGGAGACGGCGCGACAGGAGAGATCTGTAGATGGCGACCACTTCCAGAACTTATGACCTCAAATGGCGACAACTTGAGTCTCCTAGATCAACTGCAAGATTTAGGTTTGAGTAACGTAGAGTCTTGTACTAATATTCACTAACTTTCGCTTCCTTTCATTTGAATATTACTGTGACTACAAGAAGGCGTCTTTGTCAAGTGTATAGTTTATTCTAAATAATTTGTAAGAACCAAAAATGTGGAAAATGTTACAGTTTCATTTGGTTTAATCTGCCATAGATAAAAAAAAATGATTCAATCTGTGACAATTGATCTAACTCCGGAACAAATCAGTGGTCTGCTCAAGGTTTCTATAGAATATATATAATTATTTGGCAAATAAATCAATAATGCAAACAAATCATTTCAAGCTCTCAAGAAATCGGGTTAAGGATTGCCACAATTTCTATTTCTATACAATAGTCGTTTATAGACTGAGATAGCGGCGTTGGCGGCGTCAAATCAAGTCTGGACCAACAGGTGAGCTAAGATGGAATGGATTGCGTTATAAAACCGATTTCAGCCATTAAATCTAATCTGGCTGGCAAGTCCCGTTGCACGCCTAAAAGGGTGGTCCAAGAAGTTTGCTACAAATAGGAAATTCACTTGGAATACTTGGATGCATTAAGAATGGATACGGGATGGTTTAACATTCTTTGAAGCCAAAACAAACCATTCTAAATTCTAAGCGACACTGTAAACACAATTTATAAACATTGGTCACATCTTATTTTACCTTGTATTTTTGTACAAAAAATACGTTAGAAGCATCACAGAATATACTAAAAGTAATTAAAGCCCTAAAATATTTTATGTTTCTGCTAAATAATAATAAATTTAGGTTAGAAAGCTCTTAAATACATTATTTCTAAAGGCTTATTTTAAGTCGCTCCGAGTCATTTATAAATCTATAAGTCGCACTTTTTCTTCTCTAGTTCATTAGACAAAGACATACGTGTAACCGAGTGTTCAGACGTATTTCCTAAGCGACCAACAGAGACAGCAACACTTCTGAGCTCCAACACTCCAATACTATTTTAACTCTTTCTACTACCATTCTTGATTCAATTAGGTACGTATTTCCTTAAAGTTCGTAAACTGTACCCCTAGGGTAAGATGTTTTCATAACAAACAACAAATAAACAGGCTTCACGTTCGATACGCTCACAGGATACAAATTAATGTATTAATAAGTTTATCGAAATGTAAATGTGTGATTTTATGCTATGTTAAAAGTGAAGTGGACTGTATAAACTTCTGCTGCTCGGAGCACTTTTATTTCGAGAAAAAAATACAATTCTTGTTTTAACTAAAATTAACGTGACGGACGGCGATTAATGACATTTTTGAATGCTGATGTTTATCTGTCTATCTTTGTCACTTCCTGTCCTTAATGTAAAGTAGGTGGCGCTAATTTGGCGCCGAAGTTTGAAATATAATATTAAGCCCTAGTATCACATACTGAACATACCGCCGGCCTTGAAATATTACAATATTTTAATAAAATACAACTTTAACAAGACAAATACAAATAAGTAAATACTTTTGAATATAAGCATATTATATACAATTGTAACAACTCCTTATTTCTATATGTCAGCGTCTGGTAATGGACATACTTTAGTAATTGCTCTTTGTACAACTCCGTTTTTCGTACGCACTGACACAACACGCACTAAATTGTCTTTTCCTGGATGAACAGACACTATGCGCCCTAGTGACCAATTCATTGGAGGCACGTTGTCTTCTTTCAATAAAACAAGAGTGTCAATTTTAATATTTTCTTCACGATTTTTCCATTTCGATCTCTGTTGCAAGGAATTTAGGTAGTCCTTGCTCCAAACTGTCCGGAATCTTTGAGCGACCTGTGGTAACTGCTTGTAGTGTTTAAGTCGATTGGTGGGAATATTTAGTTCATTTGACTGGGGTACAGCAACTAAACTTTCTCCGATCAAGAAGTGTCCAGGTGTGAGTGCTTCCATATCAGAAGGATCGTTAGTTAAAGGAAGGATTGGCCTGGAGTTTAGGATTGCTTCGATTTGCGTAAGTAAGGTGTAAAAATCTTCAAAATTTAAATTATTTTCACCGATAATACGTTTTAAATGATATTTAAAAGAACGTACAGCTGACTCCCACATACCTCCATGGTGAGGAGACCTGGCAGGTATGAAGTGCCATTTAATGTTGTTTTCGGAAAAGTATTTTTGATATTTTTCGTTAACTGATTCTCGTACAACTTGGCACAGTCTAAGTAGTTCATTGTTAGCGCCTACAAAGTTTGTAGCATTATCACTAAAAATATGACTGCATAAACCACGACGAGAAACGAATCGTTTGAAGGCGTTTAAAAAAGCTTCGGAGCTTAAATCGGTTACCAGTTCAGCATGAACTGCACGGGTGCTCAAACATATAAAAATACAAATATATCCTTTAATGATTATACGATTACGGGTTTTGCCATCTTTTAATGAATACGGTCCTGCGTAGTCTATACCACAGTATGAGAAAGGACGCGAGGGTACTACTCTTGGAGCAGGTAAGGAACCCATCATTTGATTAATATTGCAAGGCTTGACGCGAAAACAAGTAATGCATTTCTTTAATGCCTTTCTCACCTCATTTCGGCCATTAACTATCCAGAATTTTTCCCGTATTTGTGTTAATATGAATTGAGGACCGCCATGTAAGAATTTATGATGGTAATGATTTATCAATAATTCGACAAATTTATGTTTAGATGGTAAAATAATAGGATGCTTCCTATCAAACGGTAATAAGGAATTTGTTAACCTACCACCTACGCGTAGTAATCCTGTTTCGTCGAGAAACGGATTTAGGCTGCTAATATTGCTAGCGTTATTTAATTTGTTGTTCGATTTTAAGGAGTGGATTTCTGGTTTGAAATGTTCGGTTTGAACAATTTTGCAAATTTTTAAAACCACGGTGTCTAACTCATGACTAGTTATCGGCCCCGTAATTTTATTATCGGAACGAATATTGTTATAAAATCGGTAAATGTAACAGAAAACTCGAATTAAAGTACTATACGAGGACCATTTAAAAAATATTTCATTCTTGGTGACAACCATCTGTTTTATAACGGGAAAAGAAATATTTAACTCCTCTTTTCGGGCTTCGTGTACACTTATTTGAACCTTTTGAATGTCGGGCCAAAACGCGCGATTCTCTTTTAAGAATGATGGTCCGTACCACCAAAGTGACTGATCTTTTAAGGTTAGAGGATCAGAGCCTCTGGACACGATATCGGCAGGATTAATTTCTGTATCTATATGATACCAAGTCATACTTTCCGTAATACGCTGAATTTCTGCCACGCGATTAGCAATAAATATTTTCCATTTGCTCGGTTCTGAATTTAACCAATCTAAAACGATGATAGAGTCGCTAAACAGGTTAATTTCAGTTATTTTAATTTCTAGAGAGCTTGCAACTCTATCGATTAATTGTGCAAGTAGCAACGCGCCACAGAGTTCCAGACGTGGTAAACTCATGGATCTTAACGGTGCTAATCTAGATTTTGAACATATTAGATGAGAATCTATTTTGCCGTTTGCGTCATGGGAAATCAAATATACGCACGCTCCGTACGCGACCTGAGATGCATCGCAAAAACCGCACAATATAAAGGAATTTCGTTCACACTTAGAAATCAAGACACATCTAGGTATCTGTAATAGATTTAAATGCGATAAGTTTTGGACGAAATCCAACCACTCGTCTACGATACTTTTGGGCACTGTAGTATCCCAATCTAGCTGCATTTTCCATATTTCTTGAAGTATTAGTTTGGCTTTAACTATTACTGGGCTTATTAAACCTAAGATGTCGAACAGTTGTCCAATTCCGGCTAAGATTGTTCTTTTAGTTATAACCGATGTGTTTATTTTTAACTCGAACTTATAACCGATACTATCTGACTTAGGATTCCAAACCGTACCTAACGTTTTAGTTTCGATGTCCCCTCGTATGTAATAATTCTGATCTTGTGATGTCGCATCATCAAAGTTCTGTAATATACGGGGTTCATTTGACATATATTTCCTAAGGTTAAATCCATGCTTTGATAGAATGTTTTCAATCTGATTTTTTAATTCTACTGCTTTGTCAAATTCGTGATGACCAAAAATTAAGTCGTCCATGTAAAAATTATCATGTATAATTTTACTGGCTTCGGGATAAGAATCTTTACAGTTTTGTCCTATTTCGTGCAACACTCGTGTCGCAAGAAAGGATGCACTAACTGTACCGTAAGTTATAGTGTTTAATTGGAAATGAATTATTTTACCCGAATCATCTCTCCAGAGAATTCGTTGTAATTTTCGTTGAGAATCGTGAATTAATATCATTCGGTACATCTTTTCGATGTCAGCCACGATTAAATAGGGATAAACCCGCATCTGCAAAACGATATCAAACACGTCCCTTTGAACTTTGGGCCCAGCCTTAAGGGCATCATTGAGACTGAGACCAGAGCTAGTTTTTAAACTTGCGTTAAAAACCACTCTTAGTTTGGTAGTGCTACTATTTTCTTTTAGTACCGCATGATGACTGAGATAAACGCGAATATCATTTGGTTGATCAGAACTTGGGTCAATTCGAGACATATGGTCTAATCTTTCATATTCGTTAAGAAATTCTACGTATTGATGTCGCAACTCGGGATTTTTTTCTAAACGTCTTTCCAAAGAAAGCAGACATTTTAAAGCAATTGAATACGATTCGCCGAGTTCGGAAATGTTTTCTTTTACCGGAAGTTTTACGACAAATCTGCCATCCGCCTTATTTTCGACATTTTTCCTGAAGTCTAGTTCGCATTCTAGCTCTTCATTTGAAAGTTTATTTTGTTTATTATCGACGTAATTCTCAATCTGCCAGAACTGTTGAACGGTACTATGTAATATTTTATCTTGAGAGTTATTTATCGTTAAAAAACATTGAACATTATGACAGCTTTTATTTGTATTTAAGTATAAAGGACCAACTAAAACCCATCCAAATTTAGTATTTTGTAAAATTGGCATACGTGGGCCAAGCATTAACCTTTCACTATTTAAACACCTGAAAAATAATTCTGTACCAATTAAAATATCGATACTTTCTGAACAACTAAAATTAGGATCTGCTAATTTTAAATTTTGTGGTAATTGTAACAAACACGGATCAAAGGATACCTGCGGTAATTTTGCCGTCACTTTGTCGATAACTAAAAACTCGATACTTGACTGAAACGAATGATCCAACGATTTGATTGTAGTGTTAAATTTCGAAGTGATGTTAACTTTCGCGTTGTTTATGCCAAGTACAGGCACGTCTATTTTATCTGAAGGCAAATTTAAGCGTTGGTAAAACTTTTCTGTACAAAAATTCGATTGACTAGCGGAGTCTAGCAATGCTCTGCATTTCAATAGCTTGTTATTTTCGCCCAACACGTAAACCACGGCCGTCGCAAGTAATGTCTGCGACATCGCTTGTTTGTCGCAAGAATGTAACGCCGCTGTCGTCGTAGCTGACTCTTGGTAGGAACATGCGTTCAACGAGGTAACCGACTGAGCAGGTGCTGATGCTTTACCTGTCTCTCCAGACGCGTCGTCTCCGATCACGTTCCCCTGACCAATGTTGCCAGTTCGACCGATTATTCTTTCGATATTGTTATTTTGACTGTTTTGTGATTTCTTTTCTAAAACAGATACGCACGCATTTTTTGCGCTTACATGAATGTTACTATCGGTTATTGATTGATTTGCTGTTGAATTACGATTGCAAAAATTGAAATCATGTAAAATAGAATTATGTTTTTTATTGCAAACTCTGCAGTTTTTTCCGCTACAGCTTTCTGAATTATGTCCAGGCTTTAAACAATTTGTGCAAATGTTTAACTTTCTTAGTTCAGAATATCTGTCTTTACAGGGTAAGGCTAGTAATTTTGAACATTTATATGTAAGATGATTATTTTGACGACAAAAATAACATGAGCCATTATTGAATGCACGAAATTGGTTAAAATTATTACTTTGTAATGTATTTGAACAATCCGATGTACTTGCGTGCAATGCCAAGCGATTTTGTGAATATTTCTCAGTTGATTGATGTTTGTTGTCAATAGTTTCGAGAACTTGACATTTATTTTTCAAAAAGGATAAAAACTCATCAAAAGTAGGACAAACTTTTTTATTGAATATTTCCCACTCTTTACGGGTATGAGAGTCTAATTTTTGCGAAACTAAGTATATTAATAATGTATCCCATTGCGTAACGGGTTGATTTAGACCAGTTAGAGCACGAAGATTTCTGACAACATGATCTATTAATTTACGTAAAGCTTGATGTGATTCTTTTGTTATGGCTTGTACTTCGAATAAGTTTTTTATGTGATTGTGGATTAAAACGCGCTTATTTTCATATCTTTCTCGTAAGAGCGTAATAGCTTCATCGTAATTTGCTTCACAAATTTCTAACGATTGCAATACCTGCACAGCCTCTCCACGTAGACAGGACTGTAAGTAGTAAAATTTCTGGATTTTGGACAAATCGGGATTTTTGTCTACTAACGCTTGGAAAATTTCAAAAAATTGCAACCACCCTTCGTATGAACCACTAAAATGAGGTAAAGTAATCGATTGTAATTTTACGGCATTACTTGAAGTTAATATTTGACCTGAAGAATTGACTGAATTTATATTTGCTTTTGTGCTCTGCTGAGCATTACGGTCATGCTGTTCGATTATGTTTACTGCGCGGGCAGAAAAATTATAAAATTCGTCTTCGAACGATATTCTCTCGTCTTCCTGATTTAAGTCTAATTCTTCAAGCTTTGACTGAACCACTTGAAACTCTGTCCAAGCTTGTTCGAGCTTACCAAATCTTAATTTTATACCTGTAATTTCAGGATCTGAACCGTTTATGTACTGTCCAAAACGCGATAAAGTTCCTTTTAATTGTTTTCTGCGAATACTTAGTTTATCGATTTGTTCGATTTTTGCTGTATTATTCTCCTCGAGAGACATTTTGAAGTCAGACTCGGGTCAGACTTTGAAGGAAAAAAAAATGCTTTGTATTTATGACTTTTATATGTTACGCACGCAAATCGAGCATGCGAGGAGGGTATTTGTTAGTAGGAAAACTAAGCTGTGTGGTTAACTAAGCAAGATAATGGAAAGGACCTACTTGTAATGTTCTGATTTTTCTTCGATTACATCTGGCAACGCTGTTTATGATGCGAACGAGGATTTTGCAAAATGGCTTCCAACTTGTCAAATTGACTTGAATTCCCTTTTTTTTCAAATATTCGCTCGAAGGTACCAAACTTTATGTGTGATTTTATGCTATGTTAAAAGTGAAGTGGACTGTATAAACTTCTGCTGCTCGGAGCACTTTTATTTCGAGAAAAAAATACAATTCTTGTTTTAACTAAAATTAACGTGACGGACGGCGATTAATGACATTTTTGAATGCTGATGTTTATCTGTCTATCTTTGTCACTTCCTGTCCTTAATGTAAAGTAGGTGGCGCTAATTTGGCGCCGAAGTTTGAAATATAATATTAAGCCCTAGTATCACATACTGAACAGTA
This sequence comes from Philopedon plagiatum, assembly GCA_963971165.1. Taxonomy (NCBI): domain Eukaryota; kingdom Metazoa; phylum Arthropoda; class Insecta; order Coleoptera; family Curculionidae; genus Philopedon; species Philopedon plagiatum. The sequence continues at coordinate 20,643,476 of OZ020195.1, forward strand.
AATATTACATTGGTGTATATCTAAAATCAAAATTCACCGTTATCAAAATCATGAAAAGTCACATAGCATACCGGGAAGAAATAAAAATTTGATTTTCAAATCGCTTTATAAGGTGCCCTTTGAGATAGAAAGCCATGAAATTATATTTGAGCATAAGTCTTCATGAGCTTGTTCAGTTGTCACAGATCAGAACCTAGATTAAGAATATGGTAGTGTTAAGTAGTTAATCATGTCTGTAACATAAAAGATGGTATTTCGAACTACCTATATTTATCGCAATTATGAAGTCAAGGCACTCTTGAAGATTCTTGTAGTCTCGACGGCAAGGGATCAGGTTAATAAAGAGTGTTAGTAAATATAAAACTCTTACCAAACCAAACTTGACCAAATAATGAAGTGTAGACTCGTCAGCAAACTCCGGCAGAATTCGTCAGGGACCTAAACGCGCGACCAATGAATCGCGACCCGCGAGTTATCCCGTGATATCAATTTCGTCTTTAATGAACCTTAGCTCTTAGATAATAGCAAATAAAACACCTGTTTCTCAAAACACTAAAGTTTATTAACAAGAGGAAAATAAAAATTAACTTTACAAAGGTAAACTTAAAACTAATGAACAATACAATAATCAACTTGAATACAATTAAAACAGGAGAAGTGATATAGACTGCTGTTTACTTAAATAAAAATGAAGCAATACATTTTATTAATGATAATTAAGATCAAATTATAAATCAAAAGAAAATTAAAACTTTAAAGGAAAAGAAGCTAGGGTTCGTTGATAATTCCCACAAATAGGGAATATGCATGTAATTCAAAAAATCCTGAAATATTTTTTTTGTATTCTCTACATAAATTAAATGTTTATGGCAGTTGCTGTTATCTCTTTATTTTGGGTTTTATTAACAAAAAACAAGGTTTTATTTTGCAAATTTTCCTGCAAAATCCAACATCTCGTAAAACGGACTTCTTTTGTTTGTGACGTAACTTTTTTTCTTACGTCAACGTTTTATAATGGCTAGTCACGGCTAGTGTAATGTAAATTTCAGTGTAAATCCATTTTCTTGAGTTTTTCCCAAAGACTAGAATATTTAGTCGATAGAAAACCTTTTGTTTTATTAAACAGACTGGTTATAAATGACCAAAACGGCATTTGTGCAAAGAAAATCGGAAAATTGGCTGGAAGTTAGTGCTGGTGGATTTGCCTTTACAATTTAGTTAAAAACACTTATTGTTTATTATACTATAAAAATAAATGTACAGCAACATATGGTTACTTGAATTTAGCGATACTAACCTTTACAGATACCTCTTAATGTAAAATTTTTGATTAAATTTGCAGTAGGTACTTTCTTCGACATCGGTTTTTTGGGCACATGAAAAAGGAGGTTTGCAGTGCACACACAGTGATACTTTTGCACATTGGCATACTACAATATTTGTAGTTTATATTTTTAATACATTTTAACGTTTAATAAAAAGAATTATACACAAATAGCACTGTAATAAAAACACAACCGCTACCAGCATAAACAACTAAATCAGCTGGGAAACTAATGCCGGTCTCCATATAACTCTGTACTGTAGCTGTCAGCTGTCTTCTTGTCTTAGTCCGAGAGTCGGTAATCATCTTGTGTTTCCTCTCCCAGAAAAATGTTCTATAATTATTTTTAAAAAATCACCTTTTTGACTTTAGGTCTTGTCGACTGACATTTTTCTATTCCTAAGCATATAACTTTACAATATTAACAATCAGTTTGGTAAATCAATTGATAGAGGATAGAGGTACAATCATTCGAGAAAATACTGACTTGCTTTCGGACTATCACAGAAATTCTTGATTTTCTAGACGTTTGTAGGTAGGCAGCCCTCGGTTCAGCTTTACGTTAACATGTAGATTGCCACTTATCCTTGTGACGTAACTTTTTTGAGCCGGCAAATGGCTCCTTTTGAAATTGTAATAAATTATACCGAAAAGTAAAATTTTTTTTTAGCTAAATTAACGCAGTAATTTTCCTCAAAATAGCAGTTTTGGGGTTGTAATGACCTCCTTAAACGATTTATGCAATAAAAAAAAATGTGCATATTCCTTATTGTAAAGATTAAAAATCCCTCGCTCGGGTTGGTCAGACCCAAAACAAATTAATACATTTTCTTACCCAAAAATATTCACTGCACTTTAGCAAAGATTATATGAAAAGTTGGAAGAAAATAACTAAAAGCTCAATTTTCATAAGAGAAACTGATCAATATGAAATGAGTTAGAACACTAAAATAAAAATAGTTAAAACGAACGTTGATTATGAACTAATTTTGAATATCTGATTTAGCCTAGAGGTAACCAACCTATTGGTACCGCCTATTTCTTAATTCAACCCCGTATGAAATACCTTTATTATCCTGTGACCAATGCTAGCTTTCTTTATCCCTCCAAGTCTTATTTAGGGATATGTCCCTTCGATTTTGGACCAATTAAGAGAAATTACTTTTCAGATTTCTTTACTCACTCGGTTTGCATGTCAAAAAGGCTAAATGTTAAGTTTTAGCTTTTTGACACAATATTTTTGCACTCTCAGTCAGGTAATACTATATAAAAGGTATGAAAGATCTATATTCCTAAATCTATCTAAATGTTCAAAGCGTTAAAAAAAACTACTCACTTGCTTTTAACCCTTTTTATCTTTATACATATGTGTTATCTATATACTTATGCATATGTATCTACATATATGAGTTAGGAAAAAACGCAATGAATTGCACGGGTTTGTATGACTGTTTACATTGCAATTTTCAGATTATAATCGATATTTTCCTGATTTTTATATCATTAGAAAAAAGGGTTGATAGTTACATTTGTGTATTATGTCTATGCAGTAGATCTTGCCATATGTGCTCAAGGCTATTTGTTTCTCATGGACGTAAAGCTGATACTGACAAATTAATGTAAAAGGCCTTTAATAATCTTAGAAATTCTTAACCTCGTTTTTATATGAGTTTTGAATACAGATATGTGTCTGATATTTTTCCATTTTATTACCTTTTCCTGGTATTTTAAATCCTCCTTTTTAGATATTGAACCACATATTGAAAATTATGGCTTTTAGATTATTCTTTGTTCAGAACACAAAAACACATTGCTTCGGTTGGACGGATAATTTGGCTAAAATTGTCTATTATTATGTGTAAAAAATTAAGGCCCCCTGTAGACCCAAAAAATGTCCTTTTGCCTCCTGTTTACATTAAACTTGGACTGATGAAAAACTTGGTGAAGGCTATGCATAAAGAGGGTGACGGATTTAAATACAAAACAGACAGAAAGACAAGTCTTTCCCCAGTTAAGTGACGCCAAATTAAAAGAAGGCATTTTTATTGGGTCACAAATTAGAAAAATGTTGGATGATGGTAATTTTATGCTCATGACGCAAGAACTCAAAGCTTGGAACTCATTTGTAAGGGTAGTGAGGGGATTTTTAGGCAACAATATGGATGCAAACTACGAACACCTAGTTATCAGTAGTTAATGAACTTTTAGACTCCTACAAATCGCTTGGATACCGAATGTCATCACAAATTCACTTTCTCCATTCCCATTTATCATTTTTTCCTGCGAATTTGGGCGCTGTCAGCGACGACCAGGGTGAAAGGTTCCATCAAGATATTAGGACAATGGAAATTCGGTACCAAGGACGATGGGATCCAGCCATGATGGGTGATTACTGTTGGTCAGGTGGGAAACTTTTTTGCAACTTTTTTTTATAGTTTTTTTAAATCTGCGCAGTAGACCAAAATGCGCACCATGTGCAAACCGAGCGTGCTAGACATGTGCACGAAATTTCAGGGGATGTACATTCGAGCCCACCTGCTTTTAAGAAAATATCTCCAATTGTCAAGCTACAACTGCGTATACAACATTTTTAACTTATTTCGACTTTTTTAGTTTTTTACATTTTTTGTTTTTTGACATCTGCGCAGTCTACCGAAATGCCTACCACGCGCAAACCAAGCGTGCTAGACATGCGCACGGAATCTCAGGGGATGTACTTTGGAGTCTACATTCGAATCCATCTTTTAACAATATATCTCCAATAGTTAAGCTGCAACTACGTATTTAACATTAGAGACCGGATTTTAATATTATATTACGCAAAAATCGGGGTCGGACTCAAGTAACTGATAAAAAACGTAAATAAAATGAAATTAATATTATATTTTGTCAGGTTGTATTATAAATTATTGCCCCAAAAAAAAAAAAATGAAACCAAAGAAAAGCACTGAAAAGTATGAAATAATATTGTTGCGTATATTACTGCGGTTAATGGAATTTTGTTCATTTTTATGAAAAATTCTTTGGTTTTATTGCACCTATTCTAAACAAAAATTTAACAAGCTTTCACACATAGACACAGAAAAATAAAGGGTTATATTTACACAGAAGGTACAAAAGTAAGGTTGATGTTTTTGACAAGTGTCATATTAGCAAAGCTAGTCACAAAATTTTTACAGCGTTGCCAGCGCATAAGATATTTCCTAGATTTGTGTCGCTCATCGTGAGACTACGTCATCAGACGCCATCGTCCAGTTTTAAAATGAGAGATGTTTGACCGCTATTTTGTGAGTAAATTCAATCAGAAAAAATTCTAATTTTTTGGGGATGAGCTTTTCCAATGGAGGACTTATTTATTATGAAATAAAAAAAATTAAACTTTTTCTAATAACATTTTGCCATAAGTTTAAAAATAAGCTCTCTCTCTCTCTCTCTCTCTCTCAAGCAATTTTGCAAATTTTCTTCCTCTATTTAACTTCAAACGATTCTAATAAGGCTTAATTTTGTTTTTAGATATGCCACTAACTTTTCATAATAATAACAATAATAAAATAAGTTTACATTAATTTTGTTTTAAACTTCTTTGACAACGGGGCTTGCCAGCCAGACTCTGATATTAGTGACTGAAAAGTAAAGCCGAAATGTTCATGACAATTGATGTAGATTTTGACTTCGTTATTTCTTCTATTATTAGTAGGTACTCCCTACACTGATAATATTCAACCAGTGCATATAGCCCAATAAGGGGGAGCTTTCTTTAAAAAAATTTGGGTGCCGATGCACATTTCAGTATGATCGTATTGTAACGTAAAAGTCTTAAGGAACCAATATCATTTATCACATATGGAAGTAGTCATATCTTGTATGTATAAATTATTCAAAAGAATGCATGTAGATTTCCACCAAAGCGTCAAATACTTGTCAACAGTTATGCTCGTTCACATAAAATAATTGCTTTAAACCTACTTCTTAAATTTATTTCGTTAACCATGCCCCTGCTTCTTCTATTTTTGTTAACCCAAAGTCAAATGAAGCCGTGTACGCGACCAGATAAAGCTATGTAGATCCCGTTAACCCAGAATGTATACACCAAGAATACACGACAATCAAGCAACAGTTCTTCATAGACCCTCCTGATATCGTTCTTCAAGTGAAATTCAGGTGACTGTGTTTTGCGTAGTGATTCTTAATTAATTTTTGTGCTCAATTCATTTTGTATGGACTTTGTGACAAACTGTGCTTTTAAAATATAAGGGCCATGGTTCTTAAATGGCTAACTATAGCGGTAAGTTTTTTATTCTTGATTAATGAAAACTAGAACAATCTGATTAATGACCCAATTTTGACCTAGTGCTTAATACAAATGTGAGTTTAGGCTACCATGTTGCCCTTTATATATAATATTGATCAAAAAGAAATTATTCGAAATGTTATATTGATGCAACGGCATACAGACACACGCAGTTGATACTAAATCTTAATTTCTTTTAGTGAATTAGGTAATTATGTTTTCTTGGTAAAGTATTTTCGATAACGCCGAAAAGTTTAAGTTTTCTTTGTTTAACACTTTTGATATATTGATGAATTCCGACCAACCACAGTATACAGTGTGCACTGTTCAAACAACTCAATCTAGAGCCTAAGTCAACATATAAATGTACATATAAGTAGATATGAATGAATTTTATTTATTTTAAAATTTAGAGTAGTCATAGTATTTCAAAACTCCATGATTTCTTAAGTCGTGCTCAATTCTTTGAATAATTTTTCTATCAGGAATTCTCCGTTGTGGATATCTGCCATGATATTCTCTTACTGTTAACGCAAAACTCCGATTGTTTTTAACATAACACATATAGAAATCTAAACGCTCTTCTTCTGAATACATTTTAAAGGAAATTTTTAAGTTTACAAAATTCTAGCTGACTATTGTCAAGTATCAAATAACAGATTTGACATTTACATAGGTAGTCTTTTTTTCGTGCATGGCACGTTTTGTAATATACCAACTAGATTTTTTTTAATGCGTATATCACCATTTCGAGAACGGGTATATTTTAGAAAATCACTTTGACAATAAACTAGATTATATTTTAAATGGGTAATGTCCCACGTTACCTAACGCAAAGAGATCTACATTATTTATAAAATATAAGAGAAATTAAACCATTTTTATTTAAATATATGCTGAAGAAAATCGTCAATAAGTCAGAAACTGAGATTAATAGACCCCTGTTGTTATACATCAATGAACTCGTCTTTTAATTCCCTATTCACAATTGACGTACTATACAGGGGGTTCCATTTAAAAAAGTCAAATAATTTTCCAATACACGAAACATGGCAACACATGTCAGATAAATTTTAGAAACTTATATTGTAAACATTTTAAAGTATCTCTTACAGTTTTACATATAAGGGGATAGGGCGTCTTATCTGGGACACCCTTTACATCCCTTTATTTTTAAATTTTTTCTTTAGGCTGTAAATGAGGTACGTTTTAGTATTTTTTTTTTGGCGCAAGCAGAATTCTAAAAAGCATATTAATATCCGAATTATGTTAATTAAAGATATGTCAGAAACTGAAGATAATTGCCAATAAATTCGAAACGTTGCATCATAGACCCATACTACTATATATTATTGAACTCGCCTTTAAAGGCACTATTCAAATTTGTAATTATATATAGGGTGTGCCATTGAAAATAATAAAGTGCGTACCTGCCCAGGAAAAATAAAACACCCTGTGTAAATAAAATCCAAATAAATTAAAATGTCAGGTATAAAATTTAGAAACTTATATTGTAAACATTTTAAAGTATCTCTTACAGTTTTACATATAAGGGGATAGGGCGTCTTATCTCGGACATCCTGTACATATATACTAAGGACAAAATACTAAATTATTATTACATTGAATCCTGAGTGACCAGAAACAAGACCTAAGCAAACCTGTACAGCGTGGCTACTAAGATTGCCTCGCCAATGTTTTTAGTGTCCAATTTATATCCATGCCCGTAATATGTGTATATACGTTATATACACATACTACAAAACATTACATTATTATTGCATTAAATCCTAAGTAAACCGAAACAAAACCTAAGCAATGCTGTACAGCGTGGTTACTAGGATTGCCTTCCCAATGTTTTTAGTGTCCAATTTACATCCATGCTAGTAACATATGTATTATACATATTACATTATTATTACATTAAACGCTGAGTAAACGGACACAAAACGTAACTATATAGCGTGGCTACTAAGATTGCCCCGCCAATGTTATCAGGGTCCAATTTACATCCTTATCCGTAACATACTACAAAATATTACATTATGAACAAAAGTGTATCTCAGCAGGGGGCATAACGTATATTACAATAAATATATAATGGATTTCAATAAGTAATACAATAAATTAACCTATGCATGCGTAATAGCAAAGAAAATTATAGCTACGCGTAGCTATAATTTTCTTTGGTAATAGTAATGACTGAAACATATATGAAGGCATAAATAAAATAAATACTAGCATTGTGCAAACTTTGCTATAGTACCTAATAGCAAATTAGAAACAAGAAACTCTCTATTTAAAATTATAAGCTCCTTGGGGCATTATCTTATTTTTTGTCACTAAACAAACTTTGAAAGAAAAAACAACAACCCAGAAGGGTTAAATCAGAAGAAACATATGAATTATTTAGTGAACTGAAATTGACTAGAAGTTAAATGTCATTTTGGAACCATTCTATGTTACTTAATTTTTGGTTTAATTTCCCCAAGGTATATGAAATAAAATGGGAAGTACATAGTATTTGTTAATGTAAATATAAAATATGTTTCTAATTTATACCAACATTTTAATGTGTTCAGATTGTTCAGAGTAATTACAGAAAATCCTTAACTTCAATGATACGAAACATTTTGATTTAGTTTACCCAAGGTATATAAAATAAAATGGGAAGTACATAGTATTTGTTTATGTAAATATAAAACATATTTCTAGCTAATATTATGGGTTAACCAGAAAAACTACTAGTTTGACTTAGTAAACTTCCACTATATTGACAAAATTATTGACATGTTTCGCTACACTGTAGCTTCTTCGGAATAAGTTTTACGAATGAGTGGTGACTAACAATTGCAATAATGTAAACCTCTAGGGTAATTAAATAATATAGGTAATTACCCTAGAGGTTTACATTATTGCAATTGTTAGTCACCACTCATTCGTAAAACTTATTCCGAAGAAGCTACAGTGTAGCGAAACATGTCAATAATTTTGTCAATATAGTGGAAGTTTACTAAGTCAAACTAGTAGTTTTTCTGGTTAACCCATAATATTAGTTATGGACTTCCACCAAGTATCGGCCGACTCAATCAATATATTTCTAGCTTATACAAACATTTTAATGTGTTTAGAGTAATTACAGAAAATCCTTAACTTCAATGATATGAAACAATTTGGTTTAGTTTCCCCAAGGTATACAAAATAAAATGGGAAGTACATAGTATTTGTTTATGTAAATATAAAATATGTTTCTAATTTATTCTAACATTTTAATGTGTTCAGAGTAATTACAGAAAATCCTTAACTTCCATGATACGAAACACAAATTACCAAGTTTGTTACACAATAATTTAAATGTCTTACAAAATGTGAAAACCAAATAGATTTTATCGCTTTCATAAAATCAAAAACTAAACGTTTTACGTCACTCTCACTTTATTTTTGTTTATTGTTTACTAGTACCACTATTGAGAGTATGTAATATTTAATCAAATGCTATGATGATGACCGACATGGACATATTACTAAATATTAAAGTAATATGTATTGTACTTATCACTTACCTTACACAAGCACAAGCGATGTTATGTATAATTTATAAAAATTTCATAGGGTAGTGTACTGTTGAGTACTGTACAGTGTACGTTTGTCTTGCACTCTATTGTAATTGTTCTAATATCCTTGTATAGTTTATAAAAATGTTTAAACTAATACCTCATTTTATTGGGAAAACTCACGCGTTACTTTTAATACAACCCTGCCTCCGTACGCCTTTTCGATGTATGTTTACTAAGGGACTTCAAAAAGAGTACAAACTGAGAATACTTTCAATATTTTATAATAAAGGCGTTAGACACAATTCACAAGTTCATGACTTAATGACATAATATTTTAATTCGTTTTATGTGCCCAATGTTAGACAAGAGGAGGAAATAGGAAGTACCAAATGCGTTGAATATATTGTCGGCAACGTTACTGACCCAGATCACAAATGAAAACATACAAACTGTTTTAAGACATGTCGCCTTTCTTGAAAAAGTTGAACGGGTATGAGTGTACGTAATAGATTTTAAGAGTAAGTGCATTTCCGTGCATCAGAAATGCAAAATGCAGAAGCAACAAAAAGGTGTGGACGACATAGGGTGTGATAAAAATTACTTATGTTAGATATTGCATAATTAGGTAAGTCTTACTGGTATGTTTCAGCGATACACTATTTATTATAGATAGAAATATAAACGTGAACCAACCTGATTTTAATATGAAAGCAAACACAATAATATCATAGGCAGTGTACTTATATCATTCAGTGACGGTCGCTTTGGTCATTTAATATACTCTATTACAACGCTAACAGCATAATGAACTTATTAAATAACTCATTATGATTTTCAAAAATTATAAAGGCATCATAATAATAAAATGACGCAGGTTTTACAATTATTATTTAAATGAGAAATTCGACCTTTCTCAGTAAAGTCTTTTTATTAGATTCCTCCAAGCAATGGTAGATTAAATGGTGTACATTACCCGTGGACTAGAATGTATTACAACACTCGTGTGGTTGCCAAGACTCGGTCTGCGACCTTGTCGTGGCGTACTTCTCACTTGAGATTATAACGATGTTTGTATCCCATATCACCAGTAATGTAAATATTATTAAATACCTTAACTACCGACCGTAAAACTTCCATTTCGTCAGTTGATTTTTGTTCATGTCCTTGTTTTAATCGACCGTTTAAAAAAATTAGAACGTTTCGTTTATTTTGTACACTTTTGTAAAACAATTTTTGTATGAAGGCCAATAGGGCCCAAAGACCCAGAGGTTTTTCGGTCAATAATTTTTAAGGCTTTATATGTGTAGTATATTAGGCCAAGTAGGCCCGAATTTGCAGGAGAGCCCTCAAATTATCTGCGATGATTATATCAAAAGGGATCTTATAGAGGGATATCCAAATAAAAGTGAACAGGTCTTATAACTTTTTATATTTAAAGATGGGAAAAAATGGGAAATATGAAAGTTTTGAGGATTTTTAGGAATTATTAATATATCTTAGCAGCAAAACAATTGAGCATTGAATACAAAAATATAGTATGAAACATTTGGATTCTAAGGGAAGTTCTAGACATATTATTGCGGTTTTTCAATCGTTTTTGAAATATTTCAAATTAAAAATTATTTCGCATAAATATACTTTAAACGTAACTATTCAGGTTGCGAACGAAATACCTGCTACGTTTGTAAATTTTCTTCGTAGGTAAGTCAAAGTTAATGTCAAGGTTGACAATAATACTTTAATCACCGTGAACTTATAATTTCATTTTTATGCAAAATTATATATTCTATTAATGAGAGATACAAAATATTAAAATTATATTTAAAAAATAAATAATAAAATATTATATTGTAAGAACGGCGCAAAGACAATATGAAAAAAGTATTTAAAAGGGACAAATAACTCCATTATTAAACACCATAATAAAAACTAATAGAAAACTAAAAGAGAGAGGAATTCTGGGCAATGGAAAAAGAAGGAATAAGGAAGGGACCTAGCGATTTTATTAAATTTTCAAGAGAATCCAAAAAAATCAATTCCCGATTGTGTGCGGTATCTTAGATATGGAAGAAGAGATAAAATGTTGACTTATGGAACAGTTCAAAGAACGTTAAAATATTTTAAGTATAGACCATATAAAATTATGCCAGATCAAAAGCTTAGGGCCGATCAAAAAGAAAGGAGATACACTTTTGCCACAAATATTTACGAAATAATGCGGCAAGATCCTAATTTACTTCATATTAGCGTTTAGAAAGACGATGCAACTTTCTCAACTGCGGGAATGTTTAATAGACGTAATGGTCATGTTTGGTCGGATGAAAATCCTTTTACCGTCGAAGGTATTGCTGTTCAGGGGCGTAAGTCAATTAACGTTTGGTGTGGGATATTACAAAATAAAATTCTAGGACGATTGTGTTTTCGGGGAGCATTAACTGGCCAGTTAATTTTTTAGAAAATTAAATAGAAAATATTCTCGACGAATTGCCACTTGAAGAACGTAGACGTATTATATGACTCCCCATAATATAATTGAGGTTGGCAATTTTTTAAACCATCAGTAATAAAGAATGGATCGGTAGGTATGGAACGTTACACTGGCCTGCAAATAGCCCAGACCTCACATCTTTAGATACATTTCTTTGGGGTCATTTGAAAAATGTCGTATACAGCAATCATAATAAAAATATTGAATTCAAAGGAAGGTGAGAAATGAAGTAAGAAATCTGAACGAAAATGATGCTAAAAGTATTATAAACATACTTCAGAGACAGAGAAGAATGTATGAAAAGTGCTAAGAATTAAATGGTGGAGATGTTGAAAATTTCTTTTGATATTTATTCGCCATGTTAACATTTATCTCTTTATGTTATAATTCATTTGTTATTGTTTATAATCACTAGTTATTGCTTTCAAATATTGAGAACTAATAAAAATCAACATTTATTGTTTAATAGAATAACTAATTTTGCATAAAAATAAAATTATAAATTCACAGTGACTAAAGTATTATTGTCAACCTTGACATTAACTTTGACTTACCTACGAAGAAAATTTAAAAAGGTAGCTGTTATTTCGTTCGCAACCTGGATAGCTACGTTTAAAGTATATTTATGGGAAATAATTTTTAATTTGAAATATTTCAAAAACAATTGAAAAATCGCCTACAATTATATATTCACTGGTGTGAATCTCCGCCACGGCAGAGAGAGCGGTAAAGTGAGGATTAAAATTTTTTGAATTTAGACATCTTAAGGTCCTTAAGACTGCATTTGCCGGCCACACCCATTTATTGCCAACTTAATTTTATTTTAGCACAATTTTTTGCTTTATTTTTCTTTTGTATGAACATTGTCACACTATTAGAAGTAGATTCATATTCTATCTGTATTTTTTAACGTATTAATAAAAATTTCAAGATATTTTATGATGTATTTTAGGAAAATAATATTTAAAAAGAATATTGAGGTTTTAGTTACAGAGAAAATGTCACCATAGATATATTAATATATTGATCTTCTGATTGAAATCATTAAGTACACACGTTGAAACGTTAAATAACTGACTGAAAATTGCTTGCAGGCTATGAATCTTGACTTAATATACTTTATAACGTTATAGTTAAAAAATTTAAAGCCGAAAAACCATGTCAACATGAAATTAAGTTCGCTAACATGGACCCCACGTTTAAAATCCCGCCGTAATTACGCCTATGTCAATGCGCTTAGGCAGATTTATTACGAATGTTAATGTGGTCACACGATCTACTATAAAAAAAAAATTGTTAGTAGTCACACTTTGTCACCGCTGTCCTTCAAATGCTAGGCAGTGAATTAAGGGACACAGGGCAATAAATCGCTGTTTTAAATTAAGCCCATTCGTTTAATAAAATTCGTATTACATTATAATAGACAAAACTTAATGGGTCAGCGACTCCATCAAAACGTATTATTTGCATTTAGTTTATTAAGGTACCGTGACGAATAGAAAAAAACTTTATTTTACACATATGTGTACTATGTATGTCACTATGTCAGAACGAGCGAGGAAACAGAAATTATTAACGTTATGACAAGTCAAGAGATTATAACAATGAATTACTAGTTATGTATAGGAAAAACCTCAAAAAAATAACTCAATCCAATTTTGATGGACGCTAGCGAGTTGGGCCCTTTTGCAGGTAATCGGATGATTACACCCAACAGTTGGGCCCCGATATGCAAATGAGGGTATTAGTGGTTTTATTACACTTGAAAAGGTGTAGTACGATATTCCTAGAAGTACCTAGTTAAGGTACCAATACAGGGTGCTCACACAGGTCCTTAAATGTTGACAACTTATTCATTTTTGTCAGTTCTTTTCTGAGTTTTATAAACGATGGAAGTTCAAACAATGGTAAGTGAAAAAGGAAAGCGACTGTTAGTCGTATGTGGTTTTAAGTTTTGTGTCGGCAAAATTTTAAAAGATAACACTTTGTATTGGAGATGTGTAAATAAAAAAACCAAGTGTCCCGCTAAACTCTACACGCCGACCACAAATTTTGAATGTGTTTTAAAATATAATCTAAATCATAATCATGAGCCTGAAGAAAATCTTGAAAGACAAAAGTTAAGCAATTGTATCAAAAGAAAAGCTGCTAGTAATCCATATGAGAGGCCTTCAAAAATAATTCACAGTGAACTTCGACAATGCGGAGCATCAGTTGAAAACATTACAACTAATGATTTAAACCTTATTGGAAAAAATATTTATGAGTGTAGAAAGTCGCAGGTTTCCACTTTGCCTAGGAATCAAGACGAAGTTTTTTGTTCTGTAAAGAACTTGTCACCAAAAACATCCAAGGAGGAATCATTTTTGATGGTAAATAGCGAGGAACATAAAATTGTAATATTTTCTTGTCGTACAAACCTGAATTTTCTTTGCTCTGTAGAAACTATTTTTATGGACGGTACCTTTAATTATTGTGCTAAGTTTTTTTGTCAATTTTTTACCCTTCATGGGTACAAAAATGGTCATTATGTACCTTTAGTTTTTTGTCTATTACCTAGTAAGAAACAATTGTTATATCAAAACCTATTTAATCTTTTGACTGAAACATGTGCCGAAAATCACTTAATACTATCCCCAAAAAATGTAGTGATAGATTTTGAAGTAGCCATTCATAATGCTGTTACTTTTACTTGGCCTGAATCAACAATTGTAGACTGTAGATTTCATCTGTCACAGGCATGGTTCAGAAAACTGCAGGCACTTGGATTAAGTACTGAATACAAAAATAATACTGAAATTGGAAAAAAACTAAAGTACTTTTTTGGCCTTCAATTTTTAGAACCTAATGAAGTGGGTGATTGTTTTACTTTTGACTTAGTTAGTGACTTGCCAGAAGACGAAAGGCTAAAACAATTTTGTGACTATTTAGTAGATACTTATATAGATGAATGTTCACAATTCCCACCAAACATTTGGGCTAATCTTTCATCTTCATTATATCGAACAACTAATGCATGTGAATCGTTTCACTCAAAGTTTAATAACAGTTTTTATCATTCCCACCCAAGTATATTTAAGTTTGTAGATATTTTGCTAAATTTTCAAACCGAAACATATATTAAAATTGTAACAGCAAACAAATTTCCAAAAGCTGTAAAAGCAGATATTAGAAAGAAAAAACAATTTGTAGAAAATAAAATACGGGAATATATGTCAAATGAAATCGACAGAACAAGTTTTATAAAATGTGTTTCCTGTAAATACGCGCCTAGTTGATTAATCACATTATATTATGTAAAACAATACTTGTAAACTGTATTATATTATTAATTTTTAAAATTGTGAATTTATTTTGCACAATAAACATTACAAATTTTGAAAACTTTTTTATTTACCCTGTATACCCAAACATAATAAATAATTATAATATTTGTCATAAACACTCTTAAAGGGATAAGTATATATCGGGCCCAACTGTTTTGTGGGATTAAAGACGTTTGACTGAATCCCAGGTAAAAGGGCCCAACTGTGTAACTCCCATTTTGATAAACATATTTGTATACTTTGCAAGGAACTTTTTATAAGTTTATTAATTAGGCAATATTCGGCCGATTTACTATACAGGGTGTTGCGTTTTGTCTGCTGACAAAATTTTGCAGATGTTTTGATCATAAAATACGAAAAAAAAGTTCGATTGACATAGTTCTGGAAGCACTTTTTTCGAGATGCAGGGCGATAAAATTTTAATTTCATTGTGGTTTTGCTCTTATTACATATTTTCAAAGATGATTAATTTAAAATTCGTATATATAACACTTTCTGTCTACGGAATAATCATTCAAAATAATTTACAGAGTAATATCTCTTTAGGGGTTACGTCCATTAGAACTTGATACACTGACATTGGAACGCCTATAAACCATATTAAAAAAATTGTCCGGCTTTAAGTCATATTTTCCGAATTATAATGTTAACCATACAAGATATCAAAGAAACCGAAATGGCAAAAAGTTAAGGGATTCAACAGGAATGTTATCCTTTTGCAAAAAAAAAATCAGTGTTGCCGCAAGAAGTAGGGGAGGAGGACGTAACCTTCAAAAGCAAATCACAGTGTAAATTATATGGAAGCGTATTTAGGATATTTCATCATAAGTACTCCAAAAAGTATTGTTTGTGTGAATAACAATTCGTGGTATGTACGGAATTTAGATACAGTATCACTACAAATATCCATTATTATGTATTACTAAATTATTTTTTGGCTCCAAGAACTCTATAAATGACAAATCAGTTAATTATTCCGGAAACGATATGCTACAAACATTATTGAATAAAAATTATTTTCATCCCCTTTCTCCCTATTTTTAATATTTTTATCATGAGATTCTGATAATAAAATTTACGTGAAATCATTGGGCAAATATGCTTTTTCAAATAAGAAACGAATCATCAAAATTGGTACATCCTTACCGAAGTTAGGCGTCAATTACGGTATGCACACTATTCGCCGTTGGGGAATTCCATTGCTCGCTTTCGGAGACCATTATCAGATCCTGATAAAATTTACACCAGACCTCCGCGGAAGACTAATCTTTTAAATAAAAAAAAAGAATTATTAAAATTAAAAAGCCCTTGCGCCAAAGTTATGCGTCCATATACCTATAAAATACGAATCAAAGGAACAGTCGAATTGAGAACCTACCTACTCCTTTTTTGAAATAGGTTAAAAAATATTTCCTTTCAGTTGTAGGTTCATGTAGAATATTTTAGAAAAAAAATATTATAAATCCATAAATTTTTAAAAAATATTTTGTAACCAGTTTTAATTAAACTACCTTTCAAATGACGTGTCCTACACTGTACGTTCCCATTCAAAAAAATTAAGGGTTGGCTCTAGGAATATGGGAATGAATACAGCTCTTAACGGAAATGCGGCTAAATGTGACCCCTTTGTAAATTTTCCCCCAAGTACCTTACTTTCTCCTATTACTTTCAAAGTTGTTCAGAATGACCATCATGAACGTCTTCAAATGAGCTTGGTTAACGACTTAGCTTCTACACCTTTTGTTCCAAGAGAATAAAAATTCAAATGAACCATTTAAAACAATTTTTCTTTAGTGTATTTTCTGAAATATAATTATTCTATACGTCATATAAATATACTCAGTAATAAAATTATGCAACAGTCAAAAAGTATAATTTTTAAAAGATTCATAAGCTTTAAAACGTTTTTGCTAAAAATTGACTTAGCTCGTTTATCCCCTGTACATTTATATATTTTGTATGATGATAAGACAGAGTAAATTTGGGACATTCTCAAAAAAATCTCAAATTTGAACATAAAGGTCACAATTTTTTGTATTCACCGGAATCTAAAATGTTCTGTTTTTCTATGTTGTAGAGCTATTCTAATTTCTCCTATTTATTTTCTTTATTAACAAGATAAAAATATGGGCAAGCTACATAATAATAGCCCAATTAAATCATTAGTTCCAGTTTCATAACAAACCTGAGAAATACTTAGGTTCATAAAAACAATATTTTGGTGAAATAGAAATATTATTTGCGGATATTGTTAGTCACCGTGAAACCACTTATTTATTCCACGGTTTTTGACTTTTTGTTCTTGTCAAATAAATTACCTACAATTTTAAATGCAATTAGAGCGTACACCAATTACGTAATAGTGTTATAAAGTAACTCGATTCATATACAGGTTTTTTCCTAACTGTAATGAAATATTTTTACTAAACGTGCCAGTACAATAATTTTATAAATTAAAAATCCCGAACACATTGAAAGTTTTATATAATTTATTTAAAATAAACTACACATTAACGGATTAGATTTCGTAGCATGTCGAAATGATCAAGTATAATGTACCTGTCAAATATAACCGAAGCAGCAGAGAGAACCTTTAATTCGGCAAAAAATACCAGAAAACATACTTCTTGTGAATTTCTTATGAATCTTATTAAACAAAAAACATAAATTTTTAATCCTCACAAAACGTTCATACTTTCATCAGAGATGCAACTCTATCAACATCCTGGTCTATAAGGCTTTTTGGTAAGTGCTAAAAACGAGCTAACTGCATAATATAGAAAAAGACTTCTTCAAAAATTATCATAAATTTAATTTTTCTTAATAAACTTGTAAATACAAGGTGCATACTGTAAGTATTTAAAAAAATTACAGACATGGTTTTCTAGTAATTTAAACTATTGTGAAGCCACTGTAAAAACTACCCTTAAGCGCTAGCAAATTTTACAAAAACTATAATTGAATTTACTTGTGATATGTACTCGTAATACGGTACCAAAAATACAGACAATAATATGGAAAATTTTTTACATTAATTTCTCAAAAAAAAACTTTTTTTTTGTCTATTATTTACTGCAAAAACTAACTTTTAACGTTAGCAAATTTAACAAAAACTTTCATTTATTCTACTGGTGCTATGCAATAATAAGGTACCTACACAGTATTACCAACAACATTTTAATTATCGTTAAAAAAAATATTGACTATTATTTACTTTAAAAGTTACCTTTCCCCTTTGGCAAATTTCATAAAAATTTTGATTCACAGTCCTAGTGCTACGCAATATGGTACACAGTGTGCCTAAAAAATTATCCAACATATGGAAAACTTTTTTATTATCGATTTCTCCAAAAAGAATTTTTTGATGTGATTGAATATTATCTACTGTAACAGTTACTTTTTAACATTAGAAAATTTCACAAAAACGTTGATTCAATATATTAGTGTTACACAATATGGTACAAATACATATGCCCAAAAAGAAATCCAACATAATAATATAGAAAACCTTTCTATAATTATTGATTTCTAAAAAAAATATTTATTGTCTATTATCTACTTTAAAGGTAACTTTTCCTCTTGGAAAATTTCACAGAAACTTTAATTCAGTGTATTAGAACAGAAAACATAGCTACGCAATAGCTATGTTTTCTGTGGTGCTGCGCAATAAAGTACACAGTGTACCCAAAAAAGTATGCCACATACGGAAAACTTTTTTATTATTGACTTCTCAAAAAATAGCTTTTAATTGAATATTACCTATTGTAAAAGCTACCTTTTAACCAGGGGCGGCCGGTACATAGGGGCTCTGGGGCGCTAGCCTCCCCTGACAATACTCAAAAATAATGATAAACTCTATTAAACAATATTTATTTATTTTAAACATATCTATACCGATTTTTTAATAAAATATTCTAAATATTTGTTCTGATTTTACATAAATTTATTTCAAAAACAATACAGAGGTATCACGCTTATCCGCTAATTGGAGTTAGTAGTAAAGGTTGATGCTCCCCGAGTCTCCGCATGCGCAGTAGGGTCGACCTTGAACGCCCAGGTGTGCTATTGTTATTTGGCCTTGATATGCGCAGGTGTTATTCCAAGGTCAAGGTCAAGAACTTGGCCTTGAACGCGAGCAGATGTTTCTTTGTTTGGTGATGACCAGGTGTACGATGCTTATTTCAAGGTTACATTTGCGGTGCATATTTTCAATGAATGCGAGCAGCTGTTTCTTGCTTGGCCTTGAACGCGAGCAGATGTTTCTTTGTTTGGTGATGACCAGGTGGACGACGCTTATTTCAAGGTTACATTTGTTTTGTATTTTTCGAGGTCGTCGGATGTATTCCTCCCACCATAAATAAATACTTGACCTTGGATTACTTCCTAATAAATATGGCTCATTTCGAAAATAGCTTTCATTGTCACTCATACATCGTATGCGTTAACTGTTGCTTTGGCATATAAAGTATTGTGTTTGTGGTGTGTTCTACAAGTGTTTATTCAAGGTACTTGACAGTAATTGTTTTTATTGTATTTTAAATCATGAGCATTTCAAAGCAGACCATAGCCGAAATTAATAATATGATAAACCAAGATATTCAATTTCTGGAACGTAGAAAATTCTCTACATTAACGGTGGGCAAAATTTATATGATAAAAAAAATTAATTCTTTGACTTCACGTTTTGGAAAAGCCATTATCGTCACATTGTTTGATCCAACACATCAAGCAACATTTGAAACATTTTTACCATCACGCGTAGCTGAAATTCTGACAGAGGATACTATTGAAATGATGAATAACTCCGGTGATCAGTACACCTTAACTTATTTGGGGCAAAGCTCACATGTATTCTCTGGAGGTAATACTAGAGCGTTGTTAAATTTTGGTTGTTTGTAATATATTGTTGATTAGGCTATTTTAATGTTGATTTAAAATGTAATAAAATAGTTCTTGTTAAGTATATATCGAAAAACACACACTCACACACAATCACATGTCCATTATTTTCTATTTAAGATGTGTGACTGCCCTACTGTCATTGAAAATCGAGATATGTACATTAATTGGTTATCATGTAAATTAAGAGAGCTGGCTGAAGAAATACTACACTTTGCAAATTATGGTAAATCCGATGTGGGTTTTAGTGAAAGTCAGTATAGGAAGTATATGAAAGACGCCGTAAATTTCACGGCTGGAGCACATACGTGCGAGAAATACCTATATGGAACCATTGATCTGGACGAATTTTGCGCTGGAATGATAAATGAAGAATTGGGAAGCTACCTATTCGAAGTGCCTCATTTACCCGATGAATTAGCTAGAAAATATGGCTTGGCTCCCGCAGATGATACCACTATTCTTGATGACCTTGGAAATAAAGCAGTCACCAATGAAGTTGATAGTAAAGCATTGGGTACTGTTAGCGATGACGAGATGGAGTGTGTTCAAGAAGATGAAGAAAATCTTTAATTCATTGTATAATATAATAACATGAGATGTTAAATAAATGATTATGTACCTAAATTATTGTTTAATTTTTTATAAATAGGCAACCTTCACAAAAATCACATCAGTTTAAGCTAAAAATGGGTCGTGTTAACAACACAATTGATAAATTTGGGCGCCAAAAATTTAATGACCAAAATCACATTGTTCTTGTTGGACAACCAGGAGTTGGATTTAGATTGACCGATGATGGTCAATATGATATACAAGGGAAATCTTTAACTAATGTAGCACCACCAAAGAATCCTGGGGATGCCGCTAATCAGGAATATGTTCTTGAACAAAGGCGTGAAATTATTAAAAAACTTAGTGAATTAGTGAATAATGATGTTTTGGAATATGTTAGAAAAGAACTTAATGAAATGAATAAAAAGCTTGCTGAAGAGGCGAATGAAGATTTTTTGCAATCTGTTACAAAAAGACTTAAGGAAATCGATTCAAAATTGTTGAATCAAGAAAAAGCTATTCAGCGTATACGTATTACGCGCATGTAGATAAAGAAACAAGTCTATTCTGTGTATGGTGACCTCGATTTTACATGGGATATGAGAGTGGAGGGGTTTGAAGGTCACCTAACAGATACAAATAGAGGCACAAAACTTTCTTGTTTCAGTCTGCATTTCAGTACTTCCAGAATACTACATAGTAATTTATTTTCTCAAAATGCAGTCACCAAAAAGTGAACGTCAAATTGCAGTTGTTCGCCCATTCTCTGTAAACGGTCGTCAGATGTGTGCCAATTGCGAAAATTGGGAATTTATTAGTGGAATAATGGGTTTCTGTGAATGGTGTCAAAATGAGTACCATAAGAAACATGGGATGAAATCACCGCAACAAATATCTCGTGAAAATTCTAGTGAATCTCTGCAAAGTCTCGCTGTCTCAGTGGGAGGTTCATCAGAACATAATAATCACGATACGCCGGAATTCAGTCAAGAAGGGCAGCGCTGGACTTCTTCAAGCAATTTTGAAGATCTCGAAATAATTAACGAATCACCGCAAAGTCCTGTTTTCTTAGAAGGAGGAGGAGGAGGAGTAGGGGGAGGAGGTTCATCAGAACGTAATAATAGTGAGACCATGGAATTCGACCAAGAAGGGCAGCGCTGGTAATTCCGAAAAATAGAGACAATTTAGATATAGTGTAAAAGTTTCTTATGATAGTCATGTAATTTTAAATTTATGTGAAAAAGTGCGTTTTTCTAATGATAGTGTGTATGTATTATTTAAATCTTAATAAAAATCTTTTTGTACTAAATATGTTTATTATTCACCATACATTTGAATTAACAAATCGCTCTTGATATATATTATTTCTGTGGTTCCGTTCTAAAATCCTCGCTAGCATTACATCCATTTTTCCAATTCTCCTTTGAAAACGATATCTATCAAGTATTAGTTGCTGAAAATTACTTTGTCTGGCTTGTCTATATGCAAAACACCAAACAGACATACGGTGGATAATATTTCTTTCTTCGTCAAATCTTACTTGCTTCATGGTGTATTGTAAAATGAATTTTTATTAGTTATGTCATTTATATATAGGCTGAACATAAAGAGAGTGAATTAGTTTTACTTTAAAATGGGTCGTGTTAACAACACAATTGATAAATTTGGTCGACAGAAAACTCCTGTTTGTAACAACTTATCGCGAGGGTTGCCCGGAATCGGATTTAAACTTACTTCAGATGGACATTTTGATATAGAGGGAAAATTATTAAGGAATGTTGCCCAACCGATAAATGATAATGATGCTGCTACCAAAGAATATGTCCTTACGGAAGTTCATCAACTTGGTTCGCAGATAAATACCATACTTAGTAATGTGCTAGTACCGGTTTTTCAAAAAATGTTTGAAGATGATGAGACCAAAATTACGTACCTTAAGGAAAAAATGTATCAAATTCACTCACATGCTGCACGGTATACTACAACGAAGATAAAGGATCCAAAAAAACCAAAATGGAAACCAACCTAGATAAAGTTCTATTTAAAAACATAATTATACTGTTAAATTGAAAATAAAACGAATAATTATGAAAAGCAATATTTATTTTTATTATTTATAATGCATACATACGTAACGTAAAACCTATTTGATAATATTTATACAATATCTGATTTGTCTATCCAAGAATTAAATTGATTTGGAAAACCTAACCATTTTACAAACAATTGATCGTTTTGATTGTTCTTGCGTTTTCTAAGAATTTTCTCAACTAAATAAACACCAGGGCTAGCTGTCTTTTGCAGTTCTGCTTCGTAAAAACATCCTTTAATAGGTTGACCTTCCAATGATTGCAGCAAGTAGGTGGGTGGATTTGTAATATTAACTTTTGCTATTTCAAACAGTTCCGTGGACCAGGAAGGCGTATATCCTTTGTCAAATACACCTTTGTACTTGCTAATGCGAACAACGTCACCCAAATGAAATTTTTTTTTCTTCGGAGCAATTTTCAAATAGTCATATGCTTTAATAGGGGTATCCTCTTTTACACTGTTAGGCTTCATTCCAATGGTGCGGTGTTTAGTGTTATTATAGGTCTTCGTTATAGCTGGTAATATTTGTAACCATCTGTAAGAACCTCTAGCCGAGAATTGTTTATATAACTTATTTTTCAAAGTTCTTATAACACGCTCAACAATTGCCGCTTTTTTCGTGCTATATGTGGAATAATGGTTTATATTATATTTTTTCATGAGGGCTTGAAAGGTGCTATTATAAAATTCCTTTCCTTGATCACTCTGTAAATTGTTTGGTGCATATGATGCTTCTTCAATGATGCTTTTCATGGCATTCGTAACTTCAACACCGGTCTTATTCTTAACTGCTTTGGTGTACACGAATTTGGAGTAACAGTTTATACATACAACAATGTAACGGTAACCATCATTGTCAGTAGCATATTGCTGCATTTCCGCCAAATCAATTTGCCACAAATCTCGATATCCTTTTATGACTGTACGTCTTCTAACAAAATTTTTCCTTGCTGTCCTATGTAATTCATTTACGACTTTAATTTTTTCTCGGCTAGGATCCATATTATAAGGTTCCACGTCTTATCAGACACTGAGGATGGCAACTACGTGCAAAACTTAATATATTATTCCTTCTTCTCGAAGCTCTTCCATAATTGACATAATCTCATTATCATGTCCGGTATGTCCAGCTACTTTTGACCCCCACAATAATCGTAATCTATCCACTAACTCCTTAGGTTTATTCCAATAAACATATTGAGATGATTTCGACGATAGGCGCTTTTTTGCTGGTAGTTGGATTTTGTTGTCGCCTTTTTTTCTTCCTACACCACCACCACCACCCAGTTTAGTTCCCGTAATTAGCGGTTTTATGATTCGTAAATATTTTCTCCATCGGGTTTCTCTTAAACCACGTTTCTTGTCATAACCGTCGTATGCCGCATCGGTCAATTTCAAAATGGTTTGGTATTTTCGAAGTACATCTAGATTAATTTCGTCTTCATTACCTAGGAGTGGTGGATTTTTTAGAAAAATCAAATCGTAAAGATCAGCCGTTCCATCGAATTCAGCAATGTTTGTTTTGTTCTTGTATAACACCATCTTTCCGTTTGTTAGAAAACGAACCACTAAGTTGCCAATATATTTTGTTGATTTATTTTCTTTTTTACCAAAGCGTACACCATACACGGTATCATAATGAGATGGCTCCAATTTTAATCCATTTAAATAATCTTGAATAGTTTTTGCGGCTGAACTGCTACCACTTGATGTGTGTGGTGATGTGTGAGATGATGTTATCGTTGAAGGGGAAGGGGTTTCGAACAGTGACCCACGATTTCCACGTTTCGGTGTAGGAATCGGTGTAGATGTTTCAAAATCCGCTTCTGTTGGATGTTCTTCAAACATTTTCGCCATTCCCACCGAGCTGCTGCTGCTGCTACTCCGACTTTGTGGTTTAGTCGTAGTACTTGATTTTTTAGTTACGTACTGCTGCTGCTGCTGCTTTACGGCTTTAGATATAGATTCTAGTGGTTTAGAAACTGGTTCATAAAACTTTTCCAAATCATGTTCATTCTGCACTTTAGCTGCTTTAATTTGTTTAAATTTTTTTCTAACCGCATTTGTAGTTTCCAGTAGCTTTCGTTTTAATTCGATTTCTTCATTCATGATGCTTTCAAAGCACCGTTCAACGATGAAATGATTATCCAAGTTATTATTATAGGAATATATAACTATCGAATCCCTTGCGGTATCTGCCCGAATTTACATCACTATCCTTGTCAATAACTAAAAAACCATATTTATTATCCCAACATTTAGCACACATCTCTTGAAATTGTGTAAACGTCAGGTCGGGTGAAACGTGATCGGAAAATATATGTTTCATATTCATCTCATCTTGTTTAAACATAATAATGAAGTTGGCATTATCCCGGACGAGCTGCTTAGGAACACGAGAATACGTTTGCGCCAAGTAAAAGGCATCCACATTTTTGTGACGTCCCATGCTAAAATACGATCTTATAACGTCCTGTTTCTCACACATAACGTCATCAAAAATAAATATTGAATTAGGTTTAGCATCTGACGGTTCCACAATGTTATTTGCGTCGCTAAAAGCGTAGTAGCCAAGACCTTTGATTGGAGATAAAATTGTCTTTAAATATTCATATTTTGGTTGATAGAGCGACTTTGAGTAGATATAAACATTTTCGAAACGCAGTCCCGATGGGTGAGTAAGCAGCGAAATCATAACATTTGTTTTTCCACAGTTTGAAGGTCCTATTAATAATCCACGAATAGATGACGGTAGCAAAGGACCATGTCTTTTAAATAATTTTTGTTCTAGTCCAGAGCCGACCTTTACATCGAGATTATCGACGGGAAGTTTTTGTTTAAGATTGACGATACGCATCTTAACAAAATCTATATTTTATACTGAACTTTCACGTAAACTATCATTCAGATGTCGCTCGTCAGACGAAGTAGACGGTCTCGTTTATCAAGTAAGACTGGAAGCGGTATTGTTAATTCAGTAATTAATAGGCTACCGTTCGAGTTACACATTCCAGGCTATCAGTATTGCGGGCCCGGGACGAAAATAGTAAAACGTGTGGCAAGAGGAGATCAAGGAATTAATTCTTTGGATGTCGCATGCAAAAAACACGATTTAGCCTATTTGCGTAATAGTGAAAATTTAAGTGCTCGCCACCAAGCAGATCAGGAACTCGAGCAAAGCGCGTGGAAAAGAGTAAAATCTAAAGACTCTAGCGCTGGTGAAAAAGCTGCAGCTTGGTTGGTAACCAACATTATGAAAGCGAAACAACGTTTTGGTATGGGTGTATCATCATCAAAATCGAGAAAAGCATCCACTAGAGGTAAACGTCGCTTCCAGCGCCGCCGCCGCCACACTAAAGGAAATGGCGTCGGTAAACATAAGCGAGTACACAAAGTAGCTTTTGGATCATCTATTAGACGACCCGTTCGATCAGAATTGTTAAAAGCTGGTGGGAAAAAACTTATCGAGAAAAATATCATGAAAGCATCGAAAATAGCTGCAGTAGCTGCACGTAAATCCCTAAGAATAGCCGGTGGCAAACGAAAAATTCGCACGCCTAGAATCATTCCAATTCCGAAGACTGGGGGGATATTACCGTTAATACCAATATTTGCAGGACTATCCGCCTTAGGTTCATTAGCAGGTGGTGCAGCAGGCATCGTGCGTGCCGTAAAAGCAGTAAAAAAGTCGACTGCAGAAAAAATAGGTACCGGCTTACATCTAAGTTCAAGAGGAAATGGATTATATTTGAAACCATATCGCACAGGTTTGGGATTATTTATAAACAACAGCAAAAATAAGAAATCAAAAAACTAATAGAATCCCTACCTCAAAGACCACTATCCAATATTGATATAGAAAAGTACGCCTTAAAAATGAAAATACCACACTTTCGAGGCGTATATATGAGAGATTCATTACCTGTACGCGGTCCCAAACGTTATGAGGCCGCCATTATAAATTTGGATAGTATGTCGGGTGTAGGGACTCATTGGGTAGCATATAGAAAAAGCAATTCTGATGTAACATACTACGATAGTTTCGGTGATTTACCCCCACCTATGGAATTGGTACGATATCTGCAGATGGGTTCCGAAGCGACGAAGAAAATTTACTATACATACGACCGTCAACAAGAATTTGGAACAGTCTGGTGTGGACATTTGTGTTTGAAGTTTCTTTTACAATCATAAAAAAGTATGTCTTTGACACCCCAAATGGAACGTGACAACTACACCAAAATGTTGCTATCACTTAAAGCATATCGTGAAGTCGGAGGATTACAAAAAATGACAGCTGAACAGTTAGAAAATACGCCCAAAAAAGTGTTGATCGCATTAGCTCCAAATGAAATAGCACTAGTTTGGGATAGGTTACCTAATCACCTAAAAAGTGACGTCGATATATTGAAATATCAATACTGTTTCGAACATTATAATAGCAATAATTCAGATTCGGACGAGGGCGATGGACCGATACCAAAAAAAATATTTTGTTGTTATTGCAAAATTAACGATGTGAATATAAAGGCAGAAAACAGTTTAAAAACGTCCAAAGGAATAAAGCAACGCTTCAGCTTAAATCCATTTAACTGTTGCAAACAGCAATAAAATAGCTACACAAATAGTTTCGTGGTCAGTCATGTCTTACACATTCACTCTAACAGGACATTCAAGTGTCTTAAGTGCGGATTTTTACCCACCCATCGAGTTAAATACAACAAGCAAATATGGAGTTGCACTGCTGGGATTTTACACATATAATTCGATTTTTAATATCGACGAAAGCAATAATTCATTCAGCCATTTGAAAACAGCTATACCAAAGCATTTAAGGATTCCACCAGGAGCTTACGAAATTAATGAAATAGCAAAAGCCATGTACACCGCTTTAAAAGAGTCATGCAATGAAGTTGGTGCCGATTTATTTTCATTAACAGCCAATAATAATACGTTAAAATGTGAGCTAAAGTCAAAATATAGCATCGATTTCCGAGGTAGCAATAGTATCGGCAAAGTGCTCGGATTTGGCTCTGTGTTGCTGCAAGGTGGACAAAGACACGAATCAAGTACCATCGTGGACATAATGAAAGTGCGCATCGTACGTGTGGATTGTAATATAATTTCCGGAGCATACCTGAATTCTTTGGAAAGTCATACGTTATTTGAATTTGATATTGACGTCGAACCCGGTTACAAAATCTCTAAAGAACCGCAAAATAATATTTATATGCCGATAATGCCGGATGGTCGTCAGTTTATCGACAACATTACTCTACGCATATTGGACGATAGCGGTGATTTGATCGATTTTCGAGGTGAGAAAATAATAGTTAAACTAGAGTTGAAAAAAATCGTATAATGGGTTTTTGCTTTAACCGTCAACTGCATAAGCTGTCAACAATTCAAGATTCAGTTAAACGACATAAAAGTAAGCAGACAACACAGTCAAGGTTCATTCGCAAGTCAGACGGACGATCGAAAACACATCTGCACAGCAATCGCCAGCTCTCCGTGAAAGATTGCAAATTTCTACAATCGATCGGTTTGAAAGTGAGAAAAATTAGAAAATGATGGCCGCTAGCAGTGACAAAATCGAAGTTTTTACCGAACCCATTTTTGATAACTCCATTATTAGTTTTCAAGAACACACATATAAACCTTACGGTTCTCCAACATTCCGCAATTCCGATGAAATTCGTATACCTGTACACTTTCAAGATATCATTTTGGATATATCGGATAGTTACATTTACATCGAAGGAACATTTAAACCCAAAGATGTTAGTAAGAAATGTTATCTATCAAATAATGCCATCGCCTTTCTATTCGACGAATGTCGTTATGAAATGGGAGGGGAGCAAGTTGCCGTCGTTCGGAAACCCGGAATTACTACAACGATGAAAACTATGGTGTCATTGGGTGCCGCACAAAATAGAGCTCTCATGGCATGTGGATGGGGTCTAGACGAAGCAAATCAAGGTATACTAGATTCCACAAGTAACGTGTTCTCCGGCAAGCTTCCTCTAAAATATCTCATGGGTTTCGCAGAGGATTATTCAAAGGGTATTTTTAACGTCAAGCAAGAGTTGATTTTAATTATCGCCCGCACTTTCAACAATTGCTATATCGGCGAAGTAGATGCAGACATTTCAATTGAAAAAATTGAATGGAAAATTCGTCACATTATTCCAGACGATCGACAGAAGTTAAAGATATTATCACGCATGAATAAAGGTGGCAGTAACGCAAACGTTCCAATGGCTTACCGTAAATGGGATCTTTACGAGCTACCTTCTTTGAGAGAAACATCGTCAGACGTATGGGCCTTAAGAACTAGCACGAGTCTCGAAAAACCGAGATATTTGATTATCGGTTTTCAACCAACTAGCTCTTCCGACAACAGAGCAAAAGATAGCACACAATTTACAACGGCCGATATAAGTGATATTAGGCTCTATCTGAACTCTGCCGTATTTCCGTACGAAAGATGGAATTTAGATTTTTCAAAGAAACTGTATGCCGCAGCCTATTATAATTATGAGAATTTTCAAGCTAGCTACTACCAGCGAGAACTGAGCGATCCTATGATGAGTTTTGCCGACTATCTGCAAAATCCGTTATTCGTAATCGATTGCAGTCACCAACCAGAAGCCGTTAGGACGTCCACAGTGGACGTGAAATTGGAGTTCGAAACACGCAAAAGTAAATTTCCTAAAGACATTAAAGTGTACGCGTTAGTTATTCACGATGCATTTTTTAGCTACAATATACTTAATGGTTCTGTTACTAACAAATCAATACATTAGTTTGAAGTTGTGTAATTCTCCAAATTATGTACTTTACATATTTAAAATAAACTTATAAACGACACATTTCAGTTTTATTTTTACTACATACGACATATTTGAGGCTTATTTTAATACTTCAAAGGTGGGGCTTGGGTAAATAAGGTTATGAGGTGAAGAATAGAGAGAAATTTAGGAGAGGGGTGGGGAAAGAATGTATATAAGACGTGATTTAGAAAATGAGATTCACTCGAAGCCAAGATGTCATCAAGCTCGGATAATGGTTATTCCAGCGATGACGATCAGGCAATCGCACATAATGCGCAACATAGGGGTGTACGCAATACGCGTAGGTTTAGACCTAGGTATTGCATCTGGCACTGCTATGTAAAAGTTGGACCCCACCTCATCTATTGTATGCACTGCTACACAGGATTTAGGGGTCAGATAGGTGCTAGATTCATATCGTGCCATTTCACAGTGGGGGCACGATGTGAGCGTATGCAGAACTACTCGAGGTGTCGTCGGTGTCGGGAGAGACTGTTTACAGTCACTCACCGGAACTCATGCCTTATTTGCAATAGGACTTAAATTCCTATTACAAATAAGGACCCTCAAATAACAACCCTGCCTGCCCCCTGACAAAATCAGTCCTTTTCAGGACTACAGAATATTTGATCGTAGTTTGTAGTTAAACACTATGTTTCCTAAGGAAGATATTTCTCGAAGGAAAAATTGTGTTACTTTGGGTGAGAGATGCATTATGTGTTTAAATCATACATAGATAGTGAGAGAAAGAGCATTTGCAAGATTTAGCTTGTAGTTTTTATGTATGATAAGAACGCATATGCCTCTAGTTATTCAAAGTGACATAACTTTCTATCAAGAAACATATTTAAAAAAATAAATTCACTCAGGGTTGATACGCTCAAAAAGATACATCAGAATTTTTGTCGTTTCACATAGAACGTTGGCAAACCTGCTCTTAAGTATGACAAAAACAGACGTATCCTTTCAGTGTAACAAAATATTTCGAACAAGAAATCTATTCTATAGGAAATATTTTGTTACTCTGAAAGGATATGTTAGAACCGTTTAGCCCCACTCTCACCCCCACTCTCACCCCCCACCATCCTAAATGCTTTTAAAAGCGGGAGCAGCCATCACAATTTTCATTTCTCAACCAGCCATGAAGTGGGACAGGCTGATGTTAAGGACGACAAGGGAGTCCAAAATAAGTGAGTTTTGGGAGGCTTGGCGTTTAAAAAACGCGAATAAGCCAACGGCGATCGTACAGCCGATTCCAAGACCGCCGCCACCACCGGAGCCGGCTCCAACAGAGCCGGTGGAAGTGGTGGAAGGACCCCAGATGCTGCTGGGTCCGGAAGAAAGGGAGGCTCTCTTACAAGAGCTCACGGAGCGCCGTCGGAGCCGTCGCAGCACGCGACTGGAGGCACGAAGACGGCGCGCCGCACCGCGATCGGTTCAGATCGCGAGAGGGGAACAACCACTCTAGGTTTCCCTCTCTAACCCAACCCACCGCGAAAACGGTCCTTTTCAGGGCCACAAAAGATTTGATCGTAGTTTAGATATTCTTAGTCACTTTGTGTTTGACACTGAATCGGTGAAAAATGCAAAGATGACCAAGGATGACAGTTTCAGGACGTTTAAAAATAGACGTTGACATTTTTGCATAACTCTTTTCGATAATTTACCTAGAAGTGTCTAAAACTTATTTTAAGTTAAAGGTCCAAAATCCATTAAAATTGTTATTTTTCTAACTTAAAAATTGTATCCATTTAGTTATTTCCGAGACGTATATTTTTGGAACTAAAAATCGATATTTGTCGGCCCACTAAGATTTTTATTTTTGTATATTTGTAACAAAAAAAGCAACCACATTAACCCTTATATAACAAAAATATTTTTATTTCGGATCAAAGCAATGACAACAAGCACATAACTTGTGGGTTTGCTCAGGTTTGCTTGGGTTTGTTTAGCCAATACAAATAATAAGAATTTTGTTATTAATATTATTATTATTATTTGATAGTTCAAGGACATATCAGAACATTTGACATAAAACTTTTTATGATCAAAATGATCAGACTAATCAAAATTTCAAGAATTATGGGGTTTGATCAGGTTTGCTCAGGAATAACGGGAGAAGTGTAGCTCAGATCGAAAAAAGTTATAGGAAAACATTGTAGAGTAAACGTTTTGTGATAGGAAACGACTTTTCAAAATTTAATTTGGAAAGAATTGAAAAAGAGATTTTTCAGATTTATAGTGAATTCAAAAGGGTAGTACAGGGAAGCTATGGTGAATAGCGCGAAGGCATGGGGCGAGACGGGTCGCATAATCGTTTTTAAATAAGACCTGAGAGATCCGAGCCATAAAAAGTAAAAAGAGGTGGCTCAAAAAGACCCATAGTGTAGGTATGTTTTTTTGGGAAAAGGGGGGAAAGGGGGGAAAGCATAAGATGGAGACAAAAAAGTTATAAGAAAAAAGAGTAGAGAGGGGGTTTTAACACAAGAAAATATTTTTCAAAGTGAAAAAAGTCGAAAATTCAAAAAAGAGTTTTGAAAAAGATAGGATTTTCGAACTTTGAGGCCTAATAACTTCGTAACGGTCGGTAGGAAAAAAAAACGCCGAACCACGTGTCCAATGAATTTTAGCAAAGAATCGAACTGAATGGAAAGAATCTTTGTACGGGGAAGGAATCGAAAAATAGAGGGGTGTCAATGTGAAAAAACAGGTATAAGGGGGTGTCGGAAGGATGCGGGAGTATGCGGAAACGACATTAATATGGAACGTCACGACTTGGAGTTTTTTTTTTTTTAAGTCTCAAAGCCTGCGCAGTAGCTATTACCCCGCTAATTTTTTGGAATTTTTAAGAAATAACCTCAGAAATGGGTTAAGGGCAGTAAAAGAAACGTATTAGTCTTATTCAAGTTTTTCATAAAATGTCGGGAAATGCCTTAAAAAAAATTATGAAAATGCTAAAAAAATTGAAAATCTTTATTTCTTATTTTTTCGAAATTTAAAAAATGTCAAAAAATAGTTCAAATTAATCAAAATCTTTTGTGCTTTCCACTTTTGCCGTAGATGGTCGGGAAATGCCTTAAAAAAATTGATGAAAATGGTGAAAAATCAAAAATCTTTATTTTTCATTATTTTCAAATTTTAAAAATGCTAAAAATACTTTAAATCAATCCGCTATGCTACACTGGGGGTGGTAGGGGTGGGGGTGGGTTGTGGTGGGGGAAGCTGAGCTCTTTAAAAGCAGCTCGGCTCGACTGCTTACTTCATTACATTCGCTCATCTCAACATGGCATCATCAGATGATGATGGATACTTAAGCGATGATACTCCTAGGAATTTGGATAATTGGGCTCTAAGACAGAGGAAAGTTTTCCCCGTCCGATCCCGCCGGGTGTGCAAGATCTTAAACCTGGTGAAGGTGGGTGATGACGAGTGGTGTATTGGCTGCTATGCCGACTTGGAAAACAAGTCGGCTGGTGACCAATTCTTCAGTGGTCATGTAACCCAAGATTTCGGTAGTCGCGCGCACATACCGAACTGCAAAGGTTGTGGAGTAGCTCTTGGTACTCTACAACATCAGAGTGCGTGCCTTATTTGTAATCGAGCCTGATTACAAATAAGATATCCCGTGAAAAACGGTCCTTTTCAGGGCCACAGAATGTTTCATCGTAGTTTTAGTTACCTAATGCCATAGTATATGTGGTGTTAGATAGAAAATTATATAAGTCCAGTTGGATCGAGTATAATTTTCCTTGCAAAATCCGTCCTTTTCAGGATGACAGGATATTTTGATCTTACTTGTATTTATCTAATGTCACGACATCTGTGACATTAGATAGAAATTATGTAAGTCCAGACGGATCGAGTATAAGTTTCTTTGTCGGTCACATTTCCAGAACACAATTACACCATTTTTGAGAACTAAAAGCAGTTTTCGACAGTGAAGTCCGACAGTATCATTTTTGGATGGAGGGCATTTGTATAATAAACTCTAGTTTGTTAGAGGTGAAAAGGTGGGGATGGAGTGGTGGAGGGGGTAGATTATCTCTATTTAAGCGGTTGCGAGCGAGTCACAGAATCACTTCATTTTTAAATCTGATAGTTACCAGATCTAAATATGAATCCTGAACGTCCATTAAGTCGTGGTTCGTCGATTTGGAGCGACGAGACGGTCGACATGAACGAAGTCGACGAACAAGTCTTTGATGACTTTGACGACATAGAGCAGGGCATATTGGATGCTATCGAGTGGGACGAGGATGATCTGCGACCACTCGAAGAACCTGAGTTCGATTGGGGAGTCGAACTGCCCAACGACGATGCAGAGTTGTCGGCTGACGAGATGGAGCCGGACTCCAGTACCGATTGGGTACCACCACCGCCGCCGGAAGATCATGACGGTCCGGCCGATTCATCCACTTGGTGGATCACGGACCATCAGGATGAAGATGGTCCAGCGGATTCCACCAACTGATCCCGGAACCATGCCCGCCCCGACCTACCCCGACAAAATCAGTCCTTTTCAGGACTACAAAATATTTGATCGTAGTTTGTAGTTGATTCATGTCACATCTCATGTAACATGATATTTCTCAAGAATTAATTTCTTTTGGAAAATATTGTGTTACTCTGTAAAGACATGTACGTTCTTACCGTACGTTAGAACTAGCTAAATTTCTAGTAAGTTCTCTACGAAAAGCTGAGAGTTTGGTCTATTATCTTACTTGTAGTAAAATTCACATTTTATTACAAATAAGATGCATGTTTTTAGGCATTGTAACGGGTAGCCTCTCTTCACAGACATAACACTTTATCGCATACTTAAGTTGTGTGCATCTAACGATTACACACCTAAAGTTACGGCCCTACATTTTCCGTCTATTCGTTTTTTCTATTTTGCATTTTTACACTATTTTTGTGTGTAACTTCCGTATACTTATTTTAGAAATAAAAAATATTGTTTCATTTAACTTTTTTTTATTATCATATATACAAAAACATTTTCTTTTACTTATATATATATATATATATATATATATATATATATATATATATATATATATATATATATATATATATATATACATTACTATTACAAAAATAACTTAACTCTATATTTACAATAAAATTCTAAAACTACTTCTTATACGTTAAATTATTTATTGCTTCGAGTCTTTTAACGCACTTCTCTCTTGTCCTTTTATTTTCCTCCATTTTCACCCGCAGTTCATTCATTTGTCTTTCAAAGTCCACCTCATCACTATCACACTTTTTTAGTTCTCGTAGTAGTTTTTCCCTAGCACTATACGCCGCGGAGAAGACACACTTTTGGCTCGCCGAAAACTCGTTCAACCAGTCCGGCTCTTCAGCAGTTGTTGTTGACTGCTGCGATTCCTCGTACGATCGCTTGCATCGCATCTTGACCGGTTTGCGGCACTTCCCACGTCCTATTGTTGGTGATAGTGGTGCACCCGCGATCGGCGATTTTTCGTCAGCGTCGGCCACCAACACCATCGGAGGCATGGACTGCGGCGGCTCGGGCGTTGTCGAGTTTGGGCCTTCATTAATTATGACGACCGGTGACAGAGGCTTCGGTGGTTGTGACGTCTCCAAAAAATCGGGGTATTGGACTGGCACTGTTGGTCGCTTGAACACGAATTTCTTCTTCTTCTTCTGTTCACCCTCCATAGCTGCATAAAATTGACTTTTATTGCTGCCGGCTGTCTTTGGCAATTTCAGCAGCTTTTCCAACTTCGTAGTGGGTTGCCGCCTCGCCTTCTTTACCACCACATCACTTATGATATTGATGCGCCCGCCGTCCTTCTCCGTCCAGTTGTTGACGTAATCAACCACCGAAGCTACTTTTTTTTCACCCACATTCTCTTCACCCACATTCTCTTCTTCCACAAACGCAGTGTTTAGCACGTCGTCATTGTGCCACTCGTCAAACACACCCGGGGTCAGCAGGTCAATAACGTCCTGCCCCATCAACTCTGCTTGGATACTTCCATCCAAGTTAAACGCATTTAACAATGACTCACTACCGGAATTCATTTTTCTAACTAACTCACTGCACTAAACTGACAAATGTATTTACTTGGCGAACTGTTCTAGCGAACTATGAAATGCTCTGCCTAGCAAACCAAATTTATACTTATCACCCCACCATAAACTCCCCCACTCTATCTGACGGTTGATGCTTTGGAGGCCAAACAAGTTCATTCAACTTACAAGGTTGCGTTCTACGGCTAAACAGCGATTCAAGGACATATTTTCAAGGTAATCGTGTGTCCTTACTTCTGTTATTGTTTGTGCTCTCAAGGTTATATGACCCAGACAACCCATATTTATAGACACTCTCTTTCCTTCGATGCCTATTATCAGAAACTATAATGTTGCCCGCAGATCAAGATAACAGTCGTCCAGCTGAGACTTTTTCAGGAGCACAAATAATAATTTCTGCTGTTTGCTATAATTGTAAAAGAGAAGTATATATTTGGACTGACCACATGCAATCTTACAGTTACATTGAATTGTTGAGAGTAAGGATTGTTAAGTGTCATTACTGTGGAACGCTGATGTGTCGACGAGGGCCGATTAGCAGATCTGATATGTTGAGAAGACAATGGATGCTACGAGAAGTTTATAAGCCAGACATTAATTAATTTTTATTTTTGTAACTTTATTACTATATTGTAAAATAAAACAACATATTATTGAAACAATTATCTATGTATT
The DNA here is from genome assembly GCA_963971165.1 of Philopedon plagiatum. Lineage (NCBI taxonomy): Eukaryota > Metazoa > Arthropoda > Insecta > Coleoptera > Curculionidae > Philopedon > Philopedon plagiatum. The sequence goes on from OZ020195.1 coordinate 20,679,578, forward strand.
TTACTATCCTGCGTTATACAATTTCAACTATTGCTATTACTATAGTGGTTAATAAAACTACGTGACATTGGAGTTAATATTTTTTTATTTTTCTAAAACACAGGCTTTCCAACATTTTTCTAATTATAACTAATATTTTCGGGTAAAAAACTTTGCATAGCTTGTATTAACATATTTAGGTTATCTTCAGGGTTTGTTTCGTAAAACTTTATGTCTGGGTGCCCCCAAGGTAGAGTTTTTGTTGTTGATGGTATAATATAACGTTTATCGTCGTGGTGAGATAAAGCAACTTTATTAATTATTTCGGTATAAACGTCGTGTTTATAACTTCGAAAGGTTTTCATTTTTCGAAATATCTGACCACCACGTTCTACGATATTCCGATAATCTTCCAGGTGAAGCTGTTTTTCAATTACACGTTTTTTTATACCTTTCGCTTTTTTAATTTCGCTACTGATTGAGTTTATGTAATAAGCTTTGGCTCCGGTACCATAAAAACTTATTATTGGATCACCTGGAAATTCATCCTTCATTCTACCTACTACTGACTGACTTTTTTTTATGTTAAAAATATTTCCTTCGGTATAATTGGATGTATCGAATTTATCCGGATTTTCTGCAATTATACGATAAAAATTTTCGGTGTAAACTTTTAATATTAACGAATCTGTGTCGGTATACAGTAAAGAAGCATTTTTGCCAAATTTTGCTTTAATGAATGAGTAGAAAAAATCATAAATTACTGTTTTCGACATGTCCAGTATGGAAAATCCGATATAAATTGGTTTATTATAAGTTACCTTTAATCGATCCATATGAATGGCAACGAATTCTTTATTAAAAACCGTTGAACTTTTAAAATAAGGACGAGAAATTAATGCTCGTGCCCCAATTTTACTCCTGTCATTTTCCCATCGGGTAACTAGTTTTATATCATTACGATTCTCCACATTTTCCATGGTCTTGCCAAAAACAGCATTAATGATTAATTTAAAAGTGTCTTTACCAAACTTTGTTGTTGCCCTATTGCGCAAATCTGTATTTAAGTCGATATATGTCTTTAACCACGGGGATTGATTAAATTTTAAAATTCTGTGTGTTTGCATTACCATTAGGCCGTTATTGATTGCTTGTTTTAATGTTCGGTAATGAATGATATATTTCTTTTTATCGTTTAAATTCGGAATTAACTTTGAAAATTTTGCCGATTCCGTGGGTGGTACAATATTTTCAACTAAAAAGGGTAAGTCGGAATGGTCATCATATAGCGTATCCGGATAATGAACGTCAACTTCCAAAACGTATCCTTCTGGACCACTATCATCCACATCCATAATATTTAAATTTAAAATTTCATGCTCTGATAACCATCTAAAGCCGCCAAATGGTAATGCTTGCGACATACTATGACCGTACAGATTTGTTGCATCAAGATAAACAATGAAAGATGATGGTTCGTTAGGATCGTAGTTTGGTACATATATGTTGTTGGCAGCGTGCATCCTTTCTGAACACTGACTTATACCGCCTCGAATACCTTTTTTGAAAAAATGAACCATGTCGATATCAGTCAATAGCTCTAACTCTACCTTAGAAATACGCAACATACAATCAAACGAATAACTTGGAAGGGTATGGTACTGTGCTGGATCCAGTTTATACGTTTCTAAACAAGTATCGCGAAACTGTTCAAAAACATCGGTTAATAATAAAACATCAGATTTCAAATATAAATCCGAATAGTCCCCCAAATTCTTACAATTAAATGTGTCCCACACCTTTTTAGCTCTGTCATAATCTTCATCGCTAATGTGCTCCTCTGACAAACTATCATAAAACTGATTTTTTGTGGGTAAAGTTGGATGGTTCATTTTCTCCATTGAATCGACAAAACTATAGGGAAAAACACCTTTTTTGCGCATTAAATTAAACTGCTCATTATCAGAAAAATATTTTCCTGTTTCCCTGAAACTACCCACAGCTAATCCATTACCCAAATTTTCCAGCGAAGTTGATAGAAATTTAAAACTATCGATGAACCGCAATTTCACATATTTTTTCTTTATTGCCCCACTTTTATTATCGACATAATCGTGAACGTAAATACTTTTCGTAAACGAAATATACTTTTCCTTGCTTTGAGCTAAAACATCGATCTTGTCTCCGTGACGACACAACTCTTTAATAAACATGTGGCAATCGTACCCGCTCAAGTTATGAAATATAATTGGAATAAAATTGGGTAACTTATAATTTAAATTGCAAATCGAATGAGCAGCACCAGGTCTTTTTTTCCCAGTTATGTGACAGTGGTCCTTTACTTTACAATTATTATTTTCAAAAGGTCGTTCACATATACCACATTTTGTGGCATTATTGAACTCCGCTATTTGGTCAGCCGTTAAAGTTTCCATTGCTCTTATATCTCTTAAGTATGTATTGTAAAGAGATCTTAAATCACTTTCAAGTCGCGAAACGAAAACCTGGGCTGCGTCGTTTCCCCGGTAGAGCTCAAATTTTGAAATCGAATCGTTAAAGGAGCACTTTATTAAATACGCAAAAGAATACGGTTCATGTTTGATGCTTTTGACTAAGTAAGAATTTGTGGGATTTGGTTCCACTGTATCCAGTGGTTTAAGCACCGATTCGAAATCCGCGTAAACAACAAACGGTACACGCATTTGCTTTTCTATGTTTTCAAATTTTAATATATTTTCACTTACACTCCTTCCAAATTTATCTATTTTTAAATTTAGTGATGGTGTTAATGAATATTTGTGGTTACAGTCATTTTTTTGGTGTAATATCAAAGATGATTGTGAACTAAAATATATCAAACAACCATCACAAAAATACATTTTATCTCTACGCGATGTAATTTGACTGGAACATAATTTCGATAAGTCTTTTATCCAACAATAATGACTTTTAGAACAACGCGTATCACAAATATGTTCATCATCATCTTTAATACTACAATCCTTTGTTATTAACAACAAGTTGACATGTCTGTTAAGTTTTCTACCCGAATACCTTAATGGACCGACAACTTCGTACTTTAACATATTATTTTCGAAAATTTTTTGCAAACCATAAACGTTAACTGAAATATTATTCATTTCTTCAAATTTTGATATATCACGCAACTTTACTGGAAAGTCTATACCTGTAAAATTCAGCACTCTTGAATAGTGTGGATAAGATCGAATCTGTGATGCCATTCTAGTGGTGGGGCACAAAGCAGACACGATTGACCACGCAAAACAACACTCATCTTGATTAATCACATTGATGATGGCTTTTTTCAATTCGATGAAACGGGGTAGCTTTATATATGAAGATCCACCAAAAGGTTTATATTCATTGACATTTACTTCCAGGTATAGAATTTTTTCCAGAGCCCAACCTACGAAAACACAAAAAGATTGACATAAGTATTTATTTTATTTTTAGTCGTTAATTTATAACATACCTGAATCTTTTTCCTGAAACTCAGTCGATTGAGTCTTCATGGCTTCCACTAATGATTGATATATTTCTTCCAAATCGCTTCCTGAAGTAACAATTTCATTGCGTGTATTAAATGACTTGTCACTGTACATATTATCTTGTGTTGGTAACAGATACCGACCAACAACCACCATATTAACTTTCAAAGCACAACGCACTCTTACTAGGTCACTTACTACCTCTAACACTTTTGCTTTAATTTCATCAAAAAATAATGAATAGTCAGTATGTTCATTATCACTTGATATACGGTATGTGGCAATCCTATTTCTAAAAGCACTGGACACTAGCTCAACACCAGCTGATATTGGTGAACATGCATTACTTTTATGGTGTATTGTTCTTTGATGAGCTGCCATTCGATTTGCTGGTATGGTTATATTGCAGCAAGTGCAAGTACGCACCTCGGATGTTGATGCCCCATCGTCAACTTTTCGCTGTTTTCCACCATGCATATTTTCAAATCGTGCTACGCACGATTCTCGTTTATGTCGTAACATATTATAACTCCGAGTAAATGATTTACCACAATTTTCACACACGTACGCCATGACTTTCAAATTAACTTGCTTGAACCGTTTTACTCAACACAATGTTCTATACTAAAATTTAACCCCCCCTACCCTCATTTATACCGATCCACATTTAGACCCCCACTCGATCTTCATACCAAAACATGTTACACCCCAGTAATAACTCAAGGTAAACTAACATCACAAATGTAACCTTGAAATAAGCGTCATCCACCTGGTCATCACCAAACAAAGAAACATCTGCTCGCATTCATTGAAAATGTGCACCGCAAATGTAACCTTGAAATAAGCGTCGTCCACCTGGTCATCACCAAACAAAGAAACATCTGCTCGCGTTCAAGGCCAAGCAAATGTAACCTTGAAATAAGCGTCGTACACCTGGTCATCACCAAACAAAGAAACAGCTGCTCGCATTCATTGAAAATATGCACCGCAAATGTAACCTTGAAATAAGCATCGTACACCTGGTCATCACCAAACAAAGAAACATCTGCTCGCGTTCAAGGCCAAGTTCTTGACCTTGACCTTGGAATAACACCTGCGCATATCAAGGCCAAATAACAATAGCACACCTGGGCGTTCAAGGTCGACCCTACTGCGCATGCGGAGACTCGGGGAGCATCAACCTTTACTACTGGAGTTTCTTTCGATCCCGCCGTTGCATCGAGGCTACAATTGTTTGAGCCACAGAATTCAACTTCGTTAATGCTCGTTCGGTTTTATTCGGGTTAATTCGATACTTCATAAACGGGAATTTAGCACGCGAAAAGGCGCTCGGCCGGTGAACCTAGCCCCCAGCAGTCCACTGTTTTATTCCGGGGTGTTGTTTCAATGTGTGGAAAATGGCAAATAGCGTGCAAAACATTTTAAAATATGATTTTTTGAGGCTTTCGTTGGCTGAAAAAATCATATTAAATCCCGTGCCAGACCTAACTCTGATTTGAATCTTTCTCGATCTCATAAAACAGCAAATCGTTGCTTTACAAGCCATTTCTCCAAAGAGGTGTATAAAAAAACCAGTGGATATGCGATTGTGAAACTTTTTTTTATCTTCTGATAGCCCACGAAGACCGAAGTCTAAGTAGTTACTATGTACCGTGGGTGTACTGGGGGATCGACTCACACATCCAGAGCTGGAAACATCCGTAGGGATTTCACCAGCCCTTTAAGAGGATGTGTGGGGTGGTACTACCTCGGTCGAGAAAGAATTCCTCTACCACCTTCCAACAGTTAACAATCACAAAATATCCACGGTCGAAGCGGGATTCGAACACGCGCCTCTCGAATGTAAAGCTGGCGCCGTACCAACCCGGCCACCGGAGACCCAATGCATTGAATGCATTGTTCTGCTTTTCATGCTTGTTTTTATATTCAGAAGGTATGGATGAAACATGGACAAAGGTTGGATACACAGATTTGAAACATTTACATCAAAAGATTAAGAAACACGAAGTTTAGGCACGGCATATGCATTGTTCGACTGAACTTGCTTTACTGGGCACAGTTAATATGGCCTCTCAATTAAATTCCGCATATCGTCAAAGTATCAACAAACACAACAAACAAGTGGATAGAAATAGATATGTTCCAGTAAACGCATGTGTGGCAATTAAGGCGCCTGTTACAGGCCACGTTTAAATAAGTATTTTGTGGAACGTCATTTTTCTATGAAAACTTGTTGATTGTTATCAAAAAATATTAAAATTTTAGGCTTTCAGACATTATTCCAACGTCCGTTCAACTTTCATGAATTATTCAGTTGAACAACGTGTTTTTTGTGTAGAAACTTACGTAAGAAGTAATTCGATAGAAGAAGTTAGACGTGCATTTCGGCGTCAGTTCAATAACAACAATAGGGGTCATGCGCCAAATCGTAAAACTGTTATGGTATGGGTTCGTCATTGGCGTGAAAATGGTTCTGTACAAAATTTGAAGAAGCCTGGATAGAGCAGTTCGTACGCCTGAAAATATTGAACGAGTCAGAATTGCGGTTACGAGAAGTCCTAAAAGGTTGTCTAATCGGCAATCCCTTATTTTGGGAATATCAAAGGGGAGCCTAGATCGAATCCTTTAAAAGGATTCAAAATTTCACACTTACAAATATCAAATGGCACAGCATCTTAGTATTATAGTTAAAGAAGCAAGGTTAACCTTGTGTCAAGAATTTTTAAATTTACATCTAGAAGCAATCCACAATATCCTGAGCGATGAGGAAAATTTTTATTTGAATGGTATGGTTTATAAACAGAATTCTAGATACTGGTGGATGAAAATAAATGTCCTGTAACAGTAACATCCGAGCGCTACGTAAACATGCTAGAGTGCTTTCTCATTTAAGAATAAAATAGAATACACTAAATATTGCTTTGTTATTTTAGCAAGATGGAACAACAGATCATACCTCACAAATTCCATGAGAATTTTGCGAGAAATGTTTAATGGCCAACTCATTTCGCGATTTCTTTCTATGGGGATACCTAAAGGCCCTTTTTGCAAGGCTCCCAGAAAGTATAGAGGAGCTCACAATCCGAATTGGTCAAGAAATCGAGCAAATAAATCATGTTTTGCTTCAACGTATAATGAATCATTCTCTGTCTAATGAATGTCAAGAAGTGTATTGAAGTTGGTGGCGGTCACTTAGAAGACGTGATTTTTAAAAGTTAGAGTTTATTAACCAATCACTTATAAGTTATAGCAAATACCAAAGAGTTAGCTGTAAACAGGTATTATAAAATGTTTATTTTGTTAAGTTGTAACATTTTTATTTGACTATTAAAATTAGTAGTCTGTCATGGGGAACCCTGCATAAGTATATCAGGAACCTCTGCTCAAACTACATTCACGATTTTTGTATTCCTCTAATGATGTATCCCATATTACTCATCTTTGTTCAATGGCACTAATTAAAATTTCGGTGTCAAACCGTCCAAAATGTGCGCGATTTTCCATATTTAACGAATCGTGAAAAACCGAAAAAGTAACCTAACCCATAAAGTAACACCGCATCAAAAACGTAACTAACAAAACGCATGCATGTGAAACGGCAGGTTTGACCAATGGCTCCAACCAATCCTGACGATACGGACACGCACGGGCTCGACCAATGCCCGACGTTTTTCATCAGTGAACTGATGGTACGCGTTGCATATCAAAGAGACAATTTATAATGGCCCGGTCTCATCAGGCCTGACCATCAGGACCGACCATCAGTCGTGTGTCAAACGGCTGGAAGATCTTAATTTAAAATCGTACTAAATCTTAAACCTTTTTAGTGAATCCCGGTGAAAATATTTTGTAATATTGTTTTAAAATTATTATTAATTATAAAAAATTTACCATTGAATTTATAAACAAAGACAATTTCCTTAACTTCATATCTATGGCCATCGATGAGAATTCATCCTCAGCGGCAGGGGCGGCGCCTCAAAAAATTGAGGGGGCCAGAAAGATACGGGAGTCTCCCAGAGCAGGGGGAGGGAGGGGTATTTTGCCATTCCTCTATAAAAGTTTGGGTGAAGGGAAAAAAGTGGGCCCGGACCGTCCAGACCCCCCCCCCCCCCCCACCCGATGCGCCACCGCTGCTCATCGGCTACAGTCCCGCACTGACCATGAGGCAGTCAAAACACGTATGAGGAGAAGACAAGAAAAAATGCGTGGAGAAAGCAAAGCTCTTCACTCGTCTTAACAGATTTAAGAAAGCTTTTAACTTCATTTATTGTAAAACTTTGAAACATTCAACGAGAAATCTATGATGAACTCTCCACAATTTACTGATCTGAATTTTGCATTTACGTATTCCAAAGAAAAAATAACATCAGTTTCATTTTGCAACAAGGATTTAAATCCGGTTTGAATTAGCATCGGTGAAAAATGGAGTCGAGTACTAAATTTTATACAAACAAACATCGACAAACGGTAAATGTGGAATTTGGCTTTAATGTAGTATGTATGACGAGATCAATAATATTTATTTTATTAACAGTTTCTTTCATCCTGACATACAGGGTGCATTTTTGTATGTATTTACTTTACAATTTACTTTACACAGGATGTAGATTTTATGAAAAGCACTAGATGCAAATCCTTTGCTGAAGTAATAAGTAATTTCTACCTATCCAACAGTACTACACGACGTTTTAACGTCTATCATAGCATTCTGTTAAAGATGGGCTTTTTTTCGATAATATATTAATACTTATTCATTACTATATCTAATATCAATACAACAAATAAATTAAATAATATTGATATATCGATAACGATAACTATTGATTTATCAGTTTAACAGATTGTTAAAACAAGAAAAGGATTTAATATCAAATTGATCTAGCAGCCGCCAGTATAGCGTGTTGCAGGAAATGATAAATTATAAAGTCTTAGAGTGAAGCCACGATAAGAATGCAATGGTACAGCACATGTTCAATTATGTATTTTCAATTCACTGAAATATTTTTCTGTTTTGCTACCGACCACCTTTATCACACTCCAGCAATTTTAATACTACACTGGTGGATGACTTAGTTAGACATCGCCATCAAATCGCGATGGTGGATGAAAGAGTTAAAGAATAGGCGAAACTTTTGCGAGCGTCATGTTTTGTACCCTTCTTGTTTTGGGTCTAATATATTATTTACTATACTAGTGTTTTGACTGCTTTTAAAACCTTACATGACACGGTACGATTATACAGGTAGATCGTAAATCCTAAATCGGTGATTTACTGATGTTCCAGATTTAACCAAAATCAAGGGTAAAACCATGATTCTCATAATTTTTTCAATAGGTATAATCAATAGGAGATAGAATAGCTCTCTGCAACACAGAAAGTTCCAATTACTGATATTAATTTGTGTAACAGTCTTGTCGACAGTGACCGGGTGTTTAACAAATTGGTCAGCCTGGATGTTCATAAGGGCGCTGGTTTTGACAAAATTCCACCAGTATTCCTTAAAAACTGTAGTCCGACTTTATCCCTACCACTAAGCTACATTTACAGAACATCCTTGAGTTCTGGACAGTTTCCTTCCGCATGGAAAACTGCCGTTGTCACTCCGCTATTCAAAAGTAGCGATCGATCAGACGTACCAACTATCGACCAATTTCTGGCCTATCATATGTCGCCAGGGGTTTTGGAGTCACTTGTGACAGACACCCTTCTCGCGTCATTTAGGGACATAATCACGGCGAATCAGCATGGATTTTTCTCTGACAGGTTATGCCAATCAAATTTATGTGTTTATGGTTTACAACTCGATGCAGTTTATTTTGACTTTAAGAAGGCATTTGACCGAGTCGACCAATATATCCTACTACAAAAATTAGAACATTACGGTATTGGAGATCCATTACTCTCCTGGATTAATAGTCATCTCGGTAACCAAATCCAATACGTCAAAGTTAATAACTTCCTCTCAAAAGACATCCTGGTTCATTCTGGAGTACCCCAGGGCTCTCATCTTGGTCCTGTATTGTTCTTGATATTCGTGAATGATCTATCCTACATATTTGATCATTGCTCCTTTCTATTTTTCGCCGATGACCTAAAGATTTACCGCATCATCTCTAACACGAGTGATTGCGTGTTGTTGCAGGATCAAATAGCAGATATTGACATGGTGTGAGAATAATAAAATGGCACTAAGCACAACCAAGTGTAAAGTTATATCTTTTTCCAGAAAAAGGTATATTGTGGATCATGCTTATAATATTGATGGCTCTCTACTACCGAGGGTTACACTGGTCAATGATCTTGGTATCATTTTCGATAGGGAACTGCGATTTATTACCCATATTGACAATGTTACAGCAAAGGCTTTTAAGATGGTGGGCTTTGTCATGCGGCAGTGCTGGGATTTTAAGGGCATCGCGGTCCTTAAGACTATATATACTGCAAGGCACCTGGTCCAGGATCAAAAATAGTCTCTTTTCTCGAGTTATTTGTCTGTCTTGTATTGCACCAGTCAACAAATTATTCTCCGTATTTTTCATCCTACAAGTAACTTTAAAATGAACCACCTTTTCTTCTCGGGGTAATTCTTAATTAAACACATTCCATAGGCGTGCCCAAATAAATGTTACTTTCGCCCACTCTGTATAAAATTTATAAGTATTTAACATAATGGTTTCGATAACGCACTACCAATGACCTCTAAGGTATTATTTTCTTTCAAGGTCATTAATGTAGGTTAGCAATGTGACGCCGTGAACATGAACACGGCAACGAAATGGATTTACGAAGTTTATTCACGCCATTACAGGGAGTCAATAAAATTATAATAATTGATGAGTAATTATTGTTTTTATCTTCTTATTGTTATTCTTGGCATGTGATTAACCAATAACTTAATAAATCTAATGTGCATTTGTATTGCAAAAGGACAAGAGTTAACGATAGACCTAGAGTTACTTATTTAGGTGTAAAAATCTATAATTGAAATACCCGTAAATTAATGGTAAAAATTGATCAATAACCAACATGAATTATTATATCTATATTAATTGGTTCCTTTTCCTCTTCACCGCAGCCAGTGAGGCTTATCCCTGTTGTACTGGGCCTTGTCAAAAACATCTGTTACCTTTATCAATCCTTGCACTAGCTGTTTCATGAAGATTTTTCACTGGGTAAATATTAAGGTAGTTCTTTATTCTCAAAAGAGGTCATGCCGCGCATTCACGTATAATATAAGAGGCTGTCTACTCTTCTTTATTACACAAAGTGATTCATTTTACTTTGTACTCTGTCACGTTGTCTCCACGAGTGACAAAGGACACTAGTATTTGTTTTCAAAATGGCTACCTAGCCTATTTTTTTTAGTATTCCCTGAAACTGACTACCTTTTTACGGAATTAGATTGGTATCTGTTCATGTGTCTGTCACAGGCGATTTCTCTGAAACTATTAGACCTAAAAATTTGAAATTTAGCACAGAGATAGAGTGTGGTGGCCCAATTATAGACGTGAAGTATAAAAAGTTGAGTTTTGTTCCTAGGGGTTAATTCCAGGGAGTAAATTGGGAAATGTAAAAAAAAATTCAAGGACATCGTGTAGGGGTAGGGTGTCAAATAAAAGCTTATTGAAGCACGAATTCAACAATTAATGTATTTTTTTATTCGTATTTTTTAGGGAAAAATGCTTAAAAATTACTCTCCCCCACTCTAATCACCAAAAGGATCGCTCAGAAAAATCTGAAAAAAATTATTAGCATCGATAATTAAGGGAAGATTGTGGGAAAATTATCAAGATTGAAAAATTCTAGCGCGGTTAATTGTTATAAAGAACTTAATTGTTTATTTCCTTATAACTGCTGAACCATTGGCTTTAGAGAAAAAGTTTTTCCACAAAAAATATTTCGCACGATGTAAGGAACAACTTTTGTTCTTCCACGTTTTTCCAAATTTTTAATTTGGCCCATTCAGCTCCGCGCATACGCAATGTGATACGGCGTTAGTGCCGTCGGCGGCGGGTAGCGCGGCAGATGGATGGAGATCGGGCGGCCGAGGTTTGCTCAGATTAAGTGGGAGGTTGTTGGCACGGAACACTAATTGTACAAGTATAGCTTGCACTTGACCGATTTTTTAATTTTGATTTTTATTTTAAACACTATTATTGACATGTGTTACCATTACTAGAAAGTTCAATACGCAATTTTACGATTATAAAAAAAGAAATAGGTACCTTTTTAAAAAAAATGTGTAAAGGGGAAGAACAGATGCGACAATATATCTTGTTCCTAGCTGTTATTTTATTAATTTAAGATTAAGGTGGATTACTTTTCATTTTCAAGTCAGTTTTCTATACTTCTGTTAAAATTCTGATAATTGTAATATTATACATGAAATTCTGTTAATTATTTTTTCGACACTCAAATTCAAGAGACGAGTGGCTAGTTTCCGTGGAAAAAAGAAAAAAGTTCTTAAAAGAGAGATTGGGTTTATACGAAAAATCTGAATAACAAATAACAATAGTAACCATATGCAGGTTGATGAAATGACCTAGAACGGTTCGCTGATATATTTATTCTGTCTAGGCTGTAGGTTCTAACCCCAATATTTTTATTTTTTTATTCTTAGGCAATTGCCTTATATATTATGTGAAATGGAAGTCTACAAGTGGGTGGACTCCTATTTCGTTGCATTCTGGCATACAACTCATTTTCTTATTTTGAAAATTATCGAATCAGAATGTTGTGATATATCTCAATAATTATAAGTTATGGTTAAAACTGTTCATCGTTTTCAGAAAGTTAACTCAATTTAAAGCTAAATAAAAAAATCATCTTCATAACTGTATGACGAAATGCATTTAATAGCTGTATTATTGTTTTTTTTTGAGTTTTAATTACTTAGTGAAAATATAAAATTGATTCTTTTAATTTAATTTGCTTTAAATGAATTATTTTCAATGTATCATTTTGTCCTTTTATATAGAAGGATACATTGAAAATAATTCATTTAAAGGAAATTAAATTAAAAGGAATCAATTTTATGTCTTCACTAAGTAAGTAAAACTCGAAAAAACTTAATAATACAGCTATTAAATGCATTTCATCATAGCGCTCTACTCGGTTGGCACTGTCAACATGGTCGCGTCGGCGCGGACATACAGATTCCGACAATCCTATCTATGCTTTTGTTCCAGATAAAAGATGATTTTTTTTTAGTTTTGCTTGAAATTGAGTCAACTTTTTAAAAATGATGAACAGTTTTAACCATAACTTATAATTATTGAGATATGTCACAACATTCTGATTCCATAATTTGATTGGTCGAATTTTCCAACTTCCTATTACTTATATCTTTAGGTACTCATAGTTTTTTTTTGATTTGTAGGTAATTGCATTATCTTTAAAATGAGTTCACAAACCATCGTGTTTGAACGTACCATTTAAGAGATAAGTACCAAAAACTGATGAAAAACTCATTTTTCCATATTTTTTAGGATTATCAAAGCTATTTAAAAATATTTAATATTTCCACTAAGAATATATCGTTTTCAGGACCTGAAAGAAGATTATACGCCTTAAATAAAATACTACTACCTACTCTTTTTCATAAAATACAGCCGCTTAACCTAAAAAAAATTAGTAAAATCAAGTTTTCTTTTCAAACTATTGATCTAAGGTTTTTATTTTGGACTTAAATTACTTAGACCACGCCACTTTAACAAAATCTGAAAAAAAAATGGAAGTGGGAAAACTTTTGGGTTAAACTTAGTCGAGGCACACCGTGTAGTATTCAGGTAATTAAACGAGATAAGCTGGACCAAGCAGTATGTAGACACCTTGGATGAATTAGATAGGATTCGGTTTTCCGTATACTGTGAGCGTATCGAACGTGAGGCCTGTTTATTTGTTGTTTGTTATGAAAACATCGTACCCCAGAGGTCCAGTTTACGAACTTTAAGCAAATACGTAATTGAATCAAGAATGGTAGTAGAAAGAGATAAAATACCATTGGAGTGTCGTAACCTGATCCGAGTCGATCCAATTTTTGCCAATCAAATACGGCTCTCACGAGCGTTGCTGTCTCTGTTTTCCTCTCTACAGCTGAGGCTGAGCGGTTGACGCCAAATTACCTTGGATGATTCTTTATTCATCCACGGTCTAAACACTAGGTTAAACGTATGTCTTTGTCTAATGAACTAGAAAAGAAAAAGTGCGACTTATAGATTTATAAATGACTCGGGGCGACTTTAAATAAACCGTTACAAATAAAATATTTAAAAGTGTTTTGACTTAAATTTATTATTATTTAGCAGAAAATAAAGTATTTTTGGGCTTTTAATACTTTTAGTAAATCTTGTGATGCTTCTAACGTATAAACAAAAATACGAGGTCAAATAAGATGTGGCCAATGTTTACAAATTGTGTTTACAGTGTGGCTTAAAATGGTATGTTTTGGCTTCAAAGAATTTTAAATCATCCCGTATCCATTCTTAATTCATCCAAGGTAGACACGTACGCCATGCTGGACCGTATTCCCTTTGAAGTGTCAAAAACCGATACGGGGGCGATGGTCGATAAATAAATGTGATACAGTCAAGGCCATTGCATCCTCTACACAATGGAGATGACCTTTAATTGATAGCCCATCGTGAAGTGCCCCTTAATATTTTTAAAAAAGGCCAGGGTTTATTTACATGACCTTTTTCTTGTTCACAAATATCTTTTTCTCCCACGACAGACACTGTAAATATTTCTGATATCAATATTTTTTTTAGATATTATGTACACACAACATGCCGACGTTTGCAACAGACAGCAATAACGAACCACCAGAGGGATACTATGCCTTTGTCGAATCACCAAATGCCGAACCACCAAGGGTAAGGCCACCACCCTACACTTTTGCTCCTCTTGATTGTACGGAAGACGTAAATAGAGCACCTCATATGTCATCGAACAACATTTGTGGTGATCTAAACAAAGGGACTATTCCTAGAAATCCCATGGGACAAAATGTCTTAGGTTCTCCATACCCATTGTAAGTGTTTAAATGAATCAAAACCTTAAGATACTGATAAAGGAATAAACTATAACGGTACTATAACCATAATCGCTGCAACTGTTTAAAGAAACAAATACTATTGCAAAATTTGCCACACGTGTTATATGAGAATTAAATTGGTGTAGATCTTATTTTTACAATAATTATTCTACGAAGAATTGTTAGGCGTTTTTATCAGTCACTGGATATTTTTTTCAGCGTTGATCCAATTTTTTAACATTCCATACGAAACTGCTGGAGGCTGTAGGAAGGTAGGTAGTGTAAGAACATTAGGAAATGTATCTAAAAGTATTACAAACTTTTATCTAAATTCCACCTTGAAACCAAGGACTTACAACTGAACTCAGACTCAGGGGTGAAAAAAGCATGCATATTCTCGAAATAAACTGCTGGCCACTCGAACTTACACATAGAGATTTTTAGGCCAAATTTAAAGTTCAATATTTTCAACAGGAATGCAAATTTTTGAACGCGTCTTGCAGATTTTAAGAGCTAGTTTTTTTCGGATTAAGCTGCATGACGTATATTTATCGTAGGAGAATAGGTTTATTATATACGGGGTGATCAATGAAGTCATGCAAAAAATCAAAAGGTTTGTATGAGTGAAATTTCCGCAAAAACTTTTTTTGGTCGTTGCAATATGGTTCGTTACTAAGGTAACATCAATATCTCTAGAAGTTTTTGTCACTTTTTGGATTAAGGCCCTTAGGTCTTGTATACACTACTAAACATAAAATTTGGGTAGCGAAATTTTTGAAATGCTATAAGTTGACATTGGATTGACGGTTCTTGATGATTTTTACGGATTTGGAATCCTTATTTCACGTAGATTTTCTATAATCTAAGCATTTAATTGGGGGGTTGAAATATGCAGGTTGAAATTTACACATTATACCGGGACACTTGGCAATTTTCCATTGATATTTGCCGGGTTTTTTAGGGATTGCAGGAACCTTTAAATTAGGTTTAGAATCAGAAATTTTGTAAGAATTGACTTTTGGCCGTTGTTAACCAATCTCGTATATTGTAGAATAATAAAGTATATAATAAACTTGTTCTTGTCGCTACGTTTTTGTCTATTACACAGCTCCACAAAAAAAAATTCGATAAATTACCCCTGGAAAATGACTATATCTACCATATGTTTTTGGGGTCGCTGAATCCAAATTTGGGGTCCCTTTAACCCCATCACGTCAGGATTTTTCATAACCTCAAAAGAAAAACCCGAATCCTCAAAAAATCCTCTATCCATTGATCACTTAATCCCAATAATCCCATAACGTCTTTATTCCTTCATCCCTTAAACTCTTAATTCCTGAAACCCATAACCCCCGAAACCCAGAAACCCCAAAACACATAAACCCACACACACCTTAATAAAGCAACCCGAACAGTGTGAGGCAAGGGATACACACGTTAATAAAGCACCCCAAAGGGAGCAGAAGCCTACTACGTCCTCGTCGTGGTTCCTGGGTTCGGCAAAACGTAGGTTCTCCCTACGGAAGTCTCGTACTCATCGGATTATGGGGTTTTGGATTTATAGAGTTATTGAAAAATGTGGGTTTAAGGCTTAAGAAGCATATACGGATCAAACATACTCTGTTTCTACGCGCATAAGTTTCTATCTTGCCGGGTTATGGGATTTCGGGGTTATATAGTTTTGAGGTTTATGGGATTCACGGGTTTATGGGTTTCGGGGTTTATGGGTTTTGGGGTTCATGGGTTTTGGGGTTCATGGCTTTTGCAGTTCGTGGGTTTTGGGGTTCATGGATTTTGGGGTTCATGGGTTTATGTGTTTTGGGGTTCATGGGTTTTGGGGTTTATGGGTTTTGTGGTGTATGGGTTTTGGGGTTATGGGGATTATGGGTTTTGGGGGTTATAGGTTTCAGTAATTAAGAGTTTAAGGGATGAAGGAATAAAGAGGTTATGAGATTATTGGGATTAAGTGATCAATGGATAGAGTATTTTTTGAGGATTCGGGTTTTTCTTTTGAGGTTATGAAAACTCCTGACGTGATGGGGTTAAATGGACACCGAATTTGGATTCAGCGACCCCAAAAACATATGGTAGATATAGTCATATTCTAGGAGTAATTTATCGAATTTTTTTTGTGGAGCTGTGTTATCGACCCGGTCAAATGTGTAAATTTCAACCTGTATATTTCAACCCCCAAATAAAATGCTTAGATTACAGAAAATCTACGTGAAATAAGGATTCCAAATCCGTAAAAATCATCAAGAACCGTCAATCCAATGTCAACTTATAGCATTTTAAAAATTTTCCTACCCAAATTTTATGTGTAGTAGTGTGTACAAGACCTAAGGGCCTTAATCCAAAAAGTGACAGAAACATCTAGAGATATTGATGTTACCTTAGTAGTGAACCATATTGCAACGACCAAAAAAATTTTTTGCGCAAATTTCACTCATACAAACTTTTTGATTTTTTGCGTGACTTCATTGATCACCCCGTATATAATAAACCTATTGTCCTACGGTAAATATACGTCATGCAGCTTAATCCGAAAAAAACTGGCTCTTAAAATCTGCAAGACGCGTTCAAAAATTTGCATTCTTGTTGGAAATATTGAACTTTAAATTTTGCCAAAAAATCTGTGTGTAAGTTCGAGTGGCCAGCAGTTTAGATGGATTTAGAAGAATCTTTTAAATCTAATAAAAAATTTTGGGGCATATTTTTAGAGTTGTTTTAAACTGCTTCTTGAGAAATTTACATCCTAAAAAAATATTATATTTTTGAATAAGCAAGGAAAAGCGCAATTTTTTCTTGAGTTTATTCTCTGATGTAGTTTTTTCGATAAGGTCAACTACAAGACAAGGATTTTTTTAGATTATGTTAGAACATATACAGAGAATCCGAAAAGTCTTAGTATGGGCAAATATATTTGCTATTAGTAAGGATGGAGACTACTTATTCTTATACATCTAGAGATAAGTTTTCTCCACACTTTACTTTGGATATCTGGATTTAAAGCAATGATTTAATGTTTCCTTAAAATGGCCTTATTAGATAAGGGACCTTCTTTGCGATGAATCGTTATTGGATTGGCAAATAACTTTAGAAAATTATTTCTTCAATAACAAACAAAAAAATCTGTTTTTTTTTTTGTTTTAGCGAGCTAATTCGAAACATGACTTTAAAATACCTTAGTAGGACCTTGCCGATATTAAAGGCAGACGAAACGTTACCTAAAGTTGCTCAGCTACAGGAAGATATTATTTCACAAAACTCGTAAGTATAAATTATTATATATACCCTCATAAACTCAGATAGTTTTTAAGCAATGAATCGAATAGGATTCATATTGAAAATTGTTATATCCAAGAAAGTTTTCGTACTTTCAAGTGGTATTGTTTAATTAATAAAATAGTTATTTATGCAACTAGAGCGTGAAACGCATCTTTAAAGAACAACATCGCAGTTTATTGATCGAGGCGACAGCCGAGATCAATAAACGATCGAGTTTTTAAAAGATGCTTCACGCATTCTATTCTTTCGCACACACTTGAAGTACCTATGGAATATCCTTATTACCATTCGGGCACATCTACAGAAAGATGTTTCGATGGAATAAAAACTACATAATTTTGTTAAACCCTAAAAGTAGGTTTTAATTAAGATCAAGTGTAGTAGTTTTTAGATAATGCTTTTAATCACATATTATCTTATAGAATTAGTCCCTACGATATTAACGATAGAAGCGACAGAGTAAAAAGATCACTAGACCAGAGCCCAAATCAAACGATTTCCAAAAATGAATCTTTAGTAATGAAAGAACCTGAAAGACAGTCAAGAAAATTTTGCGATCAGGGAGGAATATTTTGTACGCTCTACAAAGTCATAAATGGAGAACCAAATTCGCCACAAATAGTGTCCTCCCAAGCTTTACCAATAGAAAGAAGAGATGACAACGCTTCTCCAAGATACGAAGGTCCTCCTACACCTTGTCCGGCGAAGGTGGAATATGCTACACCGGTGTTTGCTAAAAACTATCAAGGGACTTGGAGATATGTAGTTCAAATTCCTTATGAAGGATATTTTACTCAAACTGTTGAAGTTACAAGGTAACTGAATATGTTTAATTTAGGCCCTAACAAAGTTGTTATTGTATTAGATGTGAGTATCTACAACAGGATTTCCCAACAAGGGGGCGCGCCTCCCTAGGGGGGCGTAGAGAGATGGCGAGGGGGGCGCGGAATGTTTTGCACTTTCGAAAAAAGTCAATTTAACGTATAGATTAATATAATAACACATTCATTGATACAGTCGGTCTCTGTTCCACAACGCGAAGTCGTCGGTCGTCGCTAATGGACAAGTTTCGACAAGTAATAATAATTCAACAGGCGGGGCGCTCCTCCCGCGCTCCCCGCTCGGTCCCGCCTAATTATTTACGTAACACCCATCAGTCAGTCATGCTAATGTTAATCCAAAAGTTGCCTCTCTTGCTTTGCGAACACTTGTTCCGTTTTCCTCGACATATTTGTGTGAGACAGGTTTTTCAGCTCTGGTTTTATTCAAAACTAAGCAGTGAAATCTTCTTGCCGTCGACAGCGACCTGACAATAGCTCTGGCAAAAACTGAACTTAGAATCGACCAGCTGGCACAGAACATGCAAGCTCAAGTATCTTACTAGTATCACTAATACTAATAAAATAAATCATTTGTTTGACAATACTATATAGTAATAAAAAAAGTTTATTCTTCGTTTCGTTAAATTGGATTAAAGTTTACTTTGTATAACTGTTTACTTTGTATAAATTAAAAGTTATAATTGACAAGTAAATGTTGTTAAAATAATGTGCGTTTGTTTTTTGTCACGAAAAAAATTAAAGGGGGCATGAAAATATTATTTATAATCCTAGAGGGCTCGACGCAAAAAAGGTTGGGAAACCCTGATCTACAATAAAGTTTCAAATACTTAAATTTTGCGCTATTATATGACCAAAAAGGAACATTTGCAACTGTAAAAATATTTATTATTGAACAATACCTGCGTTTAGTGCGTAACTGTTTCAATATCGACCCACCAAAAAAAAGTAAATCTGCTCTCAACATAGCCTCTCATCAATCTCTAGGAAGTTAGCGGTCAGAAAACCCGGCATATAAAAACAAAATACTCTTTACGTCTGATCTGTCTGCGTGGACCATTTTTAAGACCTACAGCACAGCGAATTCGGCTGGCCTCTGTTCATCGTCAAGGCCGAGGGAAAACTTTTAAAGGCGTGTACTGTTGTCAACTTCGGTTTCGGTTTTGTATCCCGTAAGTTGGTAATATTTCTGTCATTAATGTCACCGATGTTTCCCTGCTGGTTTTCCGGTTTGTTATGTCATTTTGTTGTTTATGTTTTGCATTTTTGTTTGGGTTTGATATACATTTTTTTCTCTTAAATTTTAAGAATTGTCAACAAGATGATGTAAAATTTGTTTAGAGGAAATAATAAATGAAATACCTAAGCGTGTTAATTTTTTTCCCAGGAGGGTCAATTAAAAAATTTCAACTTTTTTTCGCAAATTATAAAATATTTTTTTTCTTTATCAAAACATTCCTAGTAGACTAACTATTAAAAAACCTGATCTTGGCATAGGTCCCATAAGAAGCAACAAAGATATACAACTTTAAAATTTCACGGGCCGTGCCTGATTGAGACAGACATCGAAAACGATAAATTTTACTAAATTTAATAAATGGAACTTTCTTTTACTAGGTGTCTTCAGTCCAGATGCCACTATCTTGATGGCGGTTGTTTATCATCTCCACGATGGTCTAGTTTATTAGTTGCTGAAATATATTACCCTGATACTATTTTAAGCAGTAGTGATACAGCAAATCCTCAAAGAAATCCAGTAGCTGGATCACAACCTCCCCCAGTGCAGGATTTTCAGGTAAAATTCATAAAAAAAAGTAAACTGGTTGAACTCTTGCACATACCTACTCTCAACTGGGTACCAAATAAAAATTGGAACAATAGCGCGAGGCGCACGTACATAAATGAACATTTAACAAACAACTAAGAAATTAAAAATATTTTAGATGTGTTCATCAAAGTAATCTTTATTGGTAATCATCGATAGGTATACCTATTGTATTTTCAGATCGTTACTTTTATAAAAAATATAATTTAAAATAATAAAAAATACAAACTATAACACACAAAGTATAAAAGAAAAGTACAAAAACAAAAGATTTGGAATCGTCTTGCTAACCATTAGATAGCCAACATCCTGTATAACTGAATTCTTTTACCGAAGCTAGTTAAAGTATTCCTCTATTAACCCAGAAAATTCGATTGCTCCTCCTCTAGTGATGTAATAAAAGTACCCACCCGTTACAAACTAACGGGTATTTGCCCAGTACTCAAAGTACCGATTCCCTGTTGCTCGAAATACCCGTTACTTTTGTACCTATCCTTAGATGTATTTTTATTTTTTTACTTACTCAATGTTTTAAAATTTTAAAATACTGTTGTTTGCTTTTATAACTAAAGCAACGATAAATGTAACGAATACGAATAACTAACGATATTGTCGGCATATTCGGCGAGATGAAAAAAAGGGGGAAATGTAACATTTGTAAATAAAGACGCTTGCCAAAGGGGTGTCGGCTCTTTTGAATTTTGAATTATTAGACACTGGACACCGCATGTAATATATGCGTTGCAGGTTGTGGGTCATTAAAGGATTTTATATTAGGCCGACTTTTTTTCTAATAAAAAGAAAAAGAGATACCGCAATATTAGTATGACCCTAAAAAATAATCTGATATATGTACCTACTTTTATTTTTGTTAGTTTGAAACATTTGTTTGCTTTGAGTGGATGGGTTTTATCTAATGTTTACAGTGTTTGTTTACTGTTATGTTTTAATTATTATTTACCGACTACCGAAGAAAACTATTACCATACCCTTTTAAATACTAAATATTCTAGTAAATATCCTTGAATCATAATGTTTCTTATTTGTGAATAAAAAACAATAAGAGAGTAATCAATCTACTGAAAAGTAAAAGTACCGAAAGTAACGAGTAACGGGTATAAAGTATCGGGTATTGATACTAAAAGTAACTAATCGGTACAAGTATTCAAAAGTAACGAAAGTTTACATCACTATCCTCCTCTGACTGTTTCCGAGAAAAACAAATCTGTTCGATTTAGGTTAAGCTTTGCGTTAACATGTTTGACACTTATTTTTGCTGATCTCCTGACGTCATTGTTCATTAAGGACAAATGGCTGCTTTTGAAATTGTAATAAATTATACCGAAAAGTTAAACATGTTTTTGTAGCTAAATTATCCTAGTAATTTTCCTCAAAATATTTTTGAACTCGTAAATTATTAGTGGCCTTTTAATATAGCAAATATTTATTTAATAATCGTGTTTCTCTCAGCATTTTTGTTTTTATTAACGACTAAATAGAATATTTTTTTGCAAACAGCCCAATAATTGCTCAATTTTAATTCAAATTGGTTAATACATTCATAAAAATACGTAAAGGTTAAGCGTTTGAAATCATGTCCAATTCTCTCTTTTTAGAATTATCAACAGTACCTTCAAAAACGAGCAGGCCTTCAACCTGGACTATCAGAACCCTCAACCACAAGTCGTCCGGCCCACTGTGATGGAATCGACGCATTGGGTTGCTTTCAAGTGAGACTTTACTACGACTGGTTCCTAATTCCTGGTTCTTGCAAATGTTGGCGACCAGATTACTTTAATAAATATGTTAGAAGAAAAACACCCACTACTGATATTTAGTTAGGTTTACTATAAGACTGAGCAAATATTATATTATGACAACTGTAACAAATTAAAACATTGGTGTGAGGAAATAAAATTGACTTTGATCTTATTTCGTTACAAGTGCTAGTCAAATTTGCTTTTCCTCACAATCGATTATGGTCTCTAGAAAGTATTAGATATATGCAAAATAAATAATCAAACTTGATTAGGACTTGCAGCATCTTATGGTGAACTGACAAAAATTAACCTTATCGCATTTTTTTGATGGCTATATTATATTAAAGTATTACATGACCTCTTAAATTATCTTAATATTTAATATTTATAAATGATCATTGTACACATGTAAGGGTGCTCGAAAGTGAAAAAAGTGCAGGTGGCAGCTTCTTGGTATGTAATATGCAAATTGTAAAAAATATCGTACCCATTACAATCAAACTGTAAAATTCATCAATACGATCTGCATAATACAAAAACCTACTTCTAGACTTCTGACCACCAGTGACTCTGTTCACTATAATTAGTGATAATAATTTCCCTTTTGATCTGAAATATAATTAATCTACCTAGTTATAAAAGCAACTCTGATAGTATGTAGTGATTTAATCCAAAAACTGTAAAAAAGCCAAGTTGAATAAATTAATTTTATACGGATGTTGAGTTTATTTTATGTCTATTAAATCAAATGTATTAAGTTACTATTGTGTTTTTTTGTGAACGAATGTTTGACAGACGGTACTTTGTCATATTCCTAATATATTTTGCACCCTTTTAATAATTGAAAATATTTATAAAGTTTTTATTATTGCCATATATTCTAGTCTAACTACGCGAAATACATAAATGTTATAACCTTAGAAACTAGGAAGATGGTCGGAAAAAGAGAAGTAGTAAGAAATAAAAAAAATCCTTGTCGCCAATCTGGGCCATGATTTTTTCTAGGTCGTCAAAATACGAGGGCCGCCATGTAACACCCACTTGAACACAAGTATGACAAGTAAAGTTTATCCCTTTGTATAAACGTCAATTTTGACAAGTACTCGCGAGACGCCAAAAATGTCCCTTTTTCATTTTGGCAGTGATTATAGCCCTTGCATTAGATTATAAACATAACAAACCCTTTTTTTATTATGAACATTTTAATGTTGCCAGCTTCTATATAATCTGGTTCTGTCAATAAAATAATCTGATATTTAAATATCGTGACTGCATTGCATCTTTAAATTTGCTGTACATTGACGACAACAATTGAATGTTGCTACGTCTTTGCATCAAACATGTATACAGTACCTTTAAAATGTTAGCAGTATATTTTCCCTCAAACTCTTGCCTGCACAATTTATATTCTTTTTCAATGCGATCATAACGGATGCTTCAGCAAAGTTGCCATGTAATTGAGCTAAGTGCTAGGTACTTTGCATAAAGAAAAGAAGAAGGCGAATGTGTAACATCAAAGTTGATATACCTTTTCTAAGCATCTTTCTTCACTTTCATCGCTTCTTGCAGGTGTAACGCCCACTACTGATTCCTGTCTATTTCTTTATTACCTTTATTATATGGCCGTAACGGTAACCTAGGAATGCAGCTGGCGGTGTCAAGATCAACTTTCACGGGGATCAGAAGATTTGTGTGCCCACTGCTGTTAAACTACCACTTTACCTAACACCTTTTCTAGCGTTGCAATTGACTTTCTAACAGTATGATACTTACTGCCAAAGTTAGGCACTAACTCCAATTTTCCATGAATTTTTTACTAATATTTACATATTTTAATTATTTTTTATGTTCCCCAATTGAAAAACACAAATTTCTGGATCAACTACAATTTACTTCCATAGATTACGTATGGGAACCACTCAAAATACCCTTTTTTATAATTCTTAATTTTCACAAATTTTTCAATACTCCGAGATAAATTCTTGGATTTCTAACGCACTTACTTTTTCACTTATTTTTCACGCAGTTTGTCAAAAAAAATTACGACTCCAAAACTTCCGACTATACACCGTACTTTTGAACCAGAATTTAGGACTCTTTCCCGTAGACAGAATCTCGGTTCGCGATCGGGCAGAGTAACACCTTACATCGGTGAGTATCGTTCAACTAACCCTAGCAGTCATCCCGCTTATAAAAAGAAATTTTCCATAAATTTCCCTGTGTTAACGATCCCTTCACAAAATTAATGTGACAACATAACGTTTACGACCCATACTAAATTTTGTTTTCCCCTTCGTTTTCCACGAATTCTACGACTGGGCGACCTAGTTTAGCAAGCAAACGATCTGAAATTTCTTGATTATGTGACATTTACTACATTCCGTATTATCAAGTGGGTAGCTTTTGATTGCACCCCGAATTTTCTATTGACATTTATAGGTGTGCGTGTCATAACAAGCAAATAAAAAACTATTAAGTTATATAGATTTTAATATGGTGTATTAGAAGTACAGGGGGTTAGTTGTATCTTGTCTGTTAAAATGTTCGGGCGATCGCCGAAAAGTTTTTTTTTACTCTTGGTGAAATTAAATAAAACCTTTTCTTCACTTTTATGTAACAATTATTTTTAAAATAATGGATTGGATTTTATATCTATGTGAGTTAATTTGTATGAATATTTGATAGATTATTTAAAGCATTTTTAATAATCAATTATTTGGCCACTTAGGTATTTGATTATTTTTTACATGAATTATTTTCAAGATAAGCTTCAACATATTCTGTGTATCTATTAAAATTATTAAATTAAAAAATCCAAAAATTAAAATTATTTTATTTTCTATATTTACGAATGGTCAAGTGAGTTTAAATCATTTCGTTTTGTGTTGCAAAATTAATTCCTGAGAATTCCTTTTTGTAACTATAAATGTATTTTCTTTTTTAATATTTTAGAATTTAGTTTCTTTCATTTGTTTACACTGCTTTATACCCTTAAGTAAGTGCTTATAGGGTTGTTACTATACAGGGGTCTTTTACCTATAGTTTTTCCCTCACTCTTCTGTAATCGTTTTATATGACCCGACTGTATTTTCTTCCCACCATCGGTGTGCCTTCCCATAACTGGCCTACTGCTAAATATACTGATTTATGTGGCCGCACGAAAAGAGGGTTAGGGAGAGGGGGAAGCAGTTGACAACTTATAGTTTGTTGTACTAATAATCTGAAAAAATCTGCCCACCAAATTAGATAAACTTCACGAAGAGTTTCGATAGATATTAAAATTTTTAACTTCTGTAAATCTTTGACTTTCCTTATATTCGTATCTTATATAAACACAAACAAAATCACAGTATTATATTTTTTGTGATATAGGTAAATTATTTACAAACTTTGATGCCTCTGCCAGTAAAGGCCGTTTTCACATTTACCGATACCAGCACCGGCACGATCACAGCACGACACCGACACGACAGCGGCAGGTTATTTTCACCAGACCAGCACAAAATCGATATGAGTGCCAGGAGAGATTAGGACAATTACATAGACTTACTAGACACTCGACATTAGACAATTACAACAAATGGCAGAAATAAACAAATCATATTTGTTATACCTAAGATGTACGAGACGACATCAATGGGGTGACTGCTACTCTCCGACAGGTCGGTGTCTGCAACGACACGGCTCCGACATGTGAGTAAGTGTGAAAGATTCCCATTTATTTACATATTGTCAATACAAGGTAGCTGCTCCAGAAGCGGACAGAAACCGCATTGCCGAAAGCAGCGTCCGGCCCGAAATAAGGCAAACCCGGCGGCTTGTAGGTAGGGCATGTCCGTTCAAGATCCGCTGTCCGTCCACTGGTGGATTAGTAGGTACAGTGGATGGCCCACCCACGGCTAGGCGCAGACTTTTACAGCAAAATAGTCACTGAAAATTAACAAAAATAATTTGCACTTGCTGTTATATCAATTCTAGACAAAAAAAAATTAAATATGAATTAAAACTTTTCGCCTTAACTTGGGGTAGGTATGATGAGCTAAAATGATATTTATTTTTGGAAATTTTACATTGTTTCTTTTCTGTAAAAATATTCCTAGAATAACCAATGTTAACCCTCTTAAATTACATTCATTTAAATATACAGTTAATTTTGTTTTTTATAAAACGTGCTGAACATCTCTGCTCCCAGTACTTAAATAGCTATTGGCAGCTTAATAAACCTTGCCCATTTTAGTTGGAAGAGATACCTATAAATAGTGAATTTTTCTCATTACTTTAAACCATAGACAAGATATATTTAGACCATCACAACGTATTCGCGACACCAGCTGAATCCGTCCAATGTATGGGCGAAAAAGTGCGTTTGTACGCATTGGGCGCCAGTCAGATTTTTAAACGACGGTCCTCTCGAGGCATGCGCACTCGGGACGTCTAGCAAAAGTGGTTGTTGAACTCAATGACGCAACTCGGCGATCAGAACCGGACCCAGTTGTAATCACTGAAGGAAACACATGGAATACAGCTGTTGTAAATGCTGAAGTTGCTATTTCCATTTGCAAAAATACTTTTAAGTTTTGAGTTATTAAGATTAACTCTAACCAAATAAATTTTCTAACTTTTATCTTAAATGCACTCCGGTGTTGAAGTGAACACACACACGGAGAAGTAGAAATATTTATCAGTGACGTATATTGAGTGTGGTCAAGGTGTCAGAAAGGCACTGATGGTGTGTGTGTGTATTAGGGGCATTGTATAAGGGGTAAAATGGTGTAAGAAGGTCATATATAGTGTCAATGCCTCCTTCCCCTATATTGCATAAGGGTGAGTGAGTGTCCAAAAGGCATATTTGCGCTATCGCCAAAGGGGAACTAAAAATACTAGTAGATTGGGGTAGAGGGGAGTATTTGAAAAGGGATGGCGAAAGAAAAAAGCTCTTTCGCCAAAGGATCGCTAAGATATCAGTGGATTAGAAGGGTGAGTGTCCAAAAGGCATATTTGCGCTTTCGTCAAAGGGGCACTAAAAATACTAGTGGATTAGGGTAGAGGGGAGGATTTTAAAAGGGATGGCGAAAGAAAAAAGCGCTTTCGCCAAAGGATCGCTAAGATATCAGTGGATTAGATTGACATGGGGCCGTAAGTAAGTAGCACTTTCACCAAAGTATCAAGTGCACACACTGTAAATAGGTGTAAAAATATTTACATCTTATCATAGAACTTGGTTTGCTCAATAATTATACAGGATGGGATGCCAATCCAATAAAATATACACATAGTTTTGGTAATTTTTTTATTGACTATTTTACTTCTTAAAACGGTTGCATATTTTATTTCTATTGTTTAGAATACTATGTTTATATTTTATTTCAACTTTCAATTTTGTAAATGTAACGTTTAAAAAATTAAGACATTAAAGAGACGCACTGTATATGTATAAACTGAGCTATTTTCGAGGAATTATCGACAGTTTTGAATAGCAAGAAAACTCAGATTTAAGCCAACAAACAATACAATTTTTGTTAAAATCTCACTAATGGTTACATTTTTATCATTAATAAAAAGAATAATTACAAGTAATATATTTAGCATTTATTACTCGATAAAAGATTCACGTCATGTGAAATAAATTTTGACGTACGGTCCTGTCTATCACAAGGCAAACGTTCGACAAGGCGCAAGCCCGCAGAAGACCGTCTGTGTTTACGGATTCAGCTTGGTAAATTTGCCACATTCGCAAATGACATTATTTCTCTATTATATATTTTCTCTATGCTTTAAACTGGTTTATAACTTTTCTAGTTAGGAAAGTAGTAAAAACGCAGAAGATAAGGGAAAAAGTATTAAACTATGATAATTAATGTAGTCGACAAATTTATTTAAAAATGTATTTACAAACAAAACAAGGAATAAAAAACGAGGCCATCGCTGAAAATACTACAAATTCTCAAAAAAAATATAGGCGAACAACACACAAAAAAAGCACCAAACACATATACGCTTTCACAAAAAATGGTCATTGTTCTTTGTTGCAAAGTCGCATCGTGTGGTTCCAGTAAACTCGGAAATTTACTGTCACGCATGTCCATTGTTGGAGAGATGACGCGCAATTAAAGTCAAGCGGAATGACCGCGGTAACTTGGTGGTTAGCCATCTGCAAGAAGCATAAAAGAAGGGTTAGCCGCTTAAGAATCAAATGCAGAATGAAAGCTAATTTTGCCAACTGGGCTGCCAAAATTGTAACCGCGTTCGATTCGAAACTGAAGTATCGTTTCTGGTGTGCAGACTCCGTGACGCTTTAGGTTTAAGGTTGGTAATTCATCGCATGGTAGTAGCACGCGCGTACCGCATGGAGTCAGAAAATGGCAAAAAGAGCCGACGACTTCCCACCAGTAGCGACAGGCGGTCGAATGTTTCTCGACTACCTCTGGTTTACTGAGTAAATACTATTGGCGATTCAAATTAAGAATGTTCCGCCGGTTATGCCCTTATCAGCCGATTTGCTAACTACCCACCATAACAGTGAGCAATGTTTTCGTTTCGTCTTTGTTTCCATTATTGTGTTATTTTGAATCTTTATCAATAAGAAACACCATATATGATATACGAGCTTTTTGGTTGAAAACCGGTGTCGGCCGATGAAGAGCGCTATAGTCCTTTCGCAGATTCGTACTTTCGCAAGCGTGTGACGTTATGATATTACAGGCTGGTACAGTAGCTCAAGGTCGCAAGATAATTAGAAAAGAAGAGATTTTAAATATAACCGTACTTTAAAACGTCAACTGATTTATTTACTAAACTTTCCAAATGTTGAAAATTACCATATTTATGGGTTTTTAAGTCCATGCCATATTTCCACTAACTGTTAAATGAATAAAATGTAGATTTATTTAATGCAATGACCACACAATATTGTTAAAAAAGGTAAGTTTTTTTACTTAACATGTAGAATATTTTACTTCATTTAAACTACTTTCAGACTAAAGTTAATTCTTGCCTAAGTAAACAAAAGACTGCAAAATGTCCGCAATCAACACAGAAGCTCAGTTGAGATACCTTGTGCAATGGTTTGGAGAATGGAGTGAACTGCAGAGATCTGATTTTTTACCTGTATTAGCCGAAAATTATGCTCACAAAGCATATGTAAATGGCATTGTAAACAGCATTGCAAGTATAAATTGCAGAGATAAACCAATGTCAATATTTGAGTGTCGAGTGAGTAGTAACGATTAATAATCTTATATGGTTAAAACATGGTTCTTTAGGGGGTTCTCTAAATTTTGTATATCCTTAAGGTGATCTGCAGGACTATACTTAATTTTACTTTATGGTACCACAGGATAATTGGGATCACAAAAACAGTAAGATACTTCTCTTTTACTGGAGTACCTACTTATTTTAGTTTTAATTGCCCCACCCTTGAGTTGTGTGATCTTAATAATTGAGGGACAAGAGTATTTTCATACGTTTATTATAGTTGGTAAAAGAATTACATGGAATGGAATTATTAGGACTTTTTAAGATGTAATTATCAATTCATCCCATTTAACATTTTTATGTAGAGTTATCCTTAAATATTTTAAAGCACGACCTTTATACTGTATTATTTTATGTTCTGTGTATATTGGGTGGATACTGGGTATAATATTAAATAATTTGTCACTGATAGATGTTAGGACCAGTATAGTAACACAATTGCTCACTCTCAGGTTTGTTACACATTCAAGATATTCCTACTACCCCGATCAAAAAAAATATATACTGATTTATTTTGACCCCATTCCCTCTGCAATTCGATTTGGTCTACCCCATATAAGTACATAAAATTTAAACTTATTTATCTTGAAATACATTTTTTTAGTTATACTGACATTGTTACCCTTATTTGTAATTAATAAATGGAATCTTTAAAAATTGAACTCTGAATAGAGGCCTTAAGTTTTTGTTGTTAAAATGTTTTAAAAGTTGTTATAAAAGCCCTACCAATAAGTTTTAGGTTGTTATTATATTGCCACATATTTATTTAAAAGAAAAATAAAAATGTTCCTTACTGAACTCACTTATACTACAGTACTTATAAGTGAGTTCGAGCAATATCTTAATCTTGTTTGAATGCGATTTAGATTCACTAAATGTTACTTTTCTTCACAAAATGGCTAACTTTGAATCTTACTTGCTGCTGACTTGTTTGTTATACAGGGTACGTTTAGGAACTGAAAAGCTGATTCATGTGTACCTACTTGCCAAAGTTATTTATTTATATTGTTGTCTGTACCCCGAAATTTTAACTTTATGTCGTGTGTATTTCGAGTGCTGTGATTTTGCACTTGTGAATTAGACTTTTTATATAATGTATATCTTTTTTCTATATGTATATTTATTGTATGACGTTCTGATGTCAAAACATGAATAAATCTATCTATCTAACTATCTATTTACAGATAAAATTATTTAAAGAATGGTATGTTCAATGGAACATGGAGACAAAAGAAAAATTTTTAAAGAAAATTGAGGAAATAGATCCTAATTTTGCAGAAAAATTAAAAAGTGAAATTGAAGAAAAAGATGCTGCTGAAGTCAAAGATCAACATGGAACTGAAGATACTTTAGAAAACCCAGAATAAATTAATAAAAACTAATTACCTACATACCTACCTAATGTATCCATTTACATTTATTAGTGTTTACTAAAACATTTAACTACATAATACCAGTGGCGGCTGGTGAAATTTCGAAGTTGTATATCTCTGTTCCTACTTACAGGACCCGAACCAAATTTAAGGATTTTAATAGTGAGCCCACTGGGAATGTTTTGGTAAAGAAAAAAACATTTTGTAATTTGCGAAAAAAAGTTAAATTTTTGGTGTGCCCCTCCTAGGAAAAAAATGAAAACGGCTAGGTATTTTATTTATTCTTTTTTCTAAACAAATTTTACATCATTTTGTCGACAGTTTTTACATTTTGAGGGAAAAAAAAGTATTAGTAGAAAGTTATAGTCATGTGAATTTTTTCTTAAATTTTATTTTAGGCTTAAAAAAATTCAAATGACTATAACTTTCTACTAACACATTTTTTTCTCTCAAAATTTACAAACTGTCGACAAAATGATGTAAAATTTGTTTAGGAAAAAGAATAAGTAAAATACCTAGACGTTTTCATTTTTTTTCTAGGAGGGGCACACCAAAATTTTAACTTTTTTTCACAAATTACAAAATGTTTTTTTTTCTTTACCAAAACATTCCCAGTAGGCTCACTATTAAATCCCTTAAATTTGGTTCGGGTCCTGTAAGTAGGAACAGAGATATACAATTTTGAAATTTCACCAGCCGCCACTGCATAATACCCTTATATATCTATAAGCGGGAACAATTGAGACTAAAATTTCAGGGTTCTTAATATTCCATATCTTGTTTTCAATTAAATTTTATATGTTAAAGAAGTTACTACAATTTTGCTGAGTAAGCATGTTCTAAATTACTAAAATTTTGTGAACACTATCAAGTAAGACTATTTTAAGGGTTTTAACAAACGGAAGGCTAGCAAACTATCCTGTTCTATAACAATCCCTTTTCTCCATGGTTCAAAATTTATAATCAGGAGAAATGATGTAAGAACTGTTCCTCTTGTAAATTATACATTTTTAAACACTATAAAGAAGGTAATTTGTCTTTACGTTTTGCACATTTTTACAGGTCATTTTAGCTGTGCTTCAGGTGATGTTTATCAGAAAATCCTATTTTAAAAAATGTTGTGCCATTTTTAACAAAAAACTTTCAGCTGTCATTCAGATCATAAACTTACAAAATAATTTGTTTCCTATTCTTTGTGTGTAATTTGATTTATCTATTAATATTAATTGATTGAATTTCATTAGTCATCTCAGAATTGCAATACATGTTCCTGCAATTTTTGCCTGTGGTAATGTAAATAATTATCAAACTCTTCGTGTTTGATATCATAAGCTTTGTTCCTACAGAGACCATAAACTAGTCAGAGCCAGTTAAACTATTTGGTCAAGTGATAGTTTGCTGTCTAATTCACTGAACTTTGATTGTATTAATACAGCTTGAGATTCCTCTAGGAACAAAGTTCTAGTTAACTTCTTTAAAAGCCATCAGCAACCAATTGAATCGTGTTTTTTTAAGGGGCATAAGTCAAGAACACAAATATTGTTCACTATATTATATGATGATTCTAAAAAGCAGTGGAAACCTTTTAATTGGAATTAATAGCTCTACCTATAGACCGCAAGAAAAAGAAATAAATGCGAAATTGGAAAAATGATGCTTCAAGCCCTTTTACCAAAACCCCGATTTAATTGATGTTTTTATATTTAGTTTTAAAAATTAAACAGCAAGTAGTAATTACAAGCATTCCATTATAGTGTCAATTTAACGAATTTTGTACTACTCACAAATCAGATTTAACTTTGAAACGAGGCCTACAAATTGGTTTATGATATTCATAATATTGACAAACCTGAGCAGTAATATAGTTAAGAAATTCATTTTATTTAGACTGATATACATTTATCTGTCTGTTTTTGGTAAGTTATTTATAAAATTTGTGATACATTTTTATATTACGCGAAATTTATTAGATTTATGTGGGGTCATTTAATTACATTTGAACATCACATTAAGCCATATCGAAAATTTTGTGACATATTTTTTAGAAATGGAGGATGTAACACTTTTAAATTTTAAAGGAATACAAATTTGATTTATTTGATATTTTTTAAATGGTTTGCAGATCTTAGAATGAAAAACCTTATTTTTGCAGTTTTTATTCTGCCTCTATATCTGATTTTGTCGCTCGGAAAATGCGACACATTTTAAACATCTATTTAATTTAAATAAATTATTCGTATTATCAATGTGTTTCTATTGGTCACTAAAATGCGGCTATAATTATATATTTATAAAATATAGCTCATACAAACACAAGAACTGTGCTGAAATAATAGAGAACTTCAATAAGATTTCTCTAGGGTAATATACTTACTTGAGCTGCAATAGCAAATTGTCACTGAATAAATAATGAAGGTCCAGATGGTTGTAGGCGAAACTGGCTAAACATGTGATCTGACGCCACATCAATAGGGAATATGCATATAACCCAAATAAATCTGAAATATTTTTTTTATATTCTCTACATAAATTAAATGTTCATGGCGGTTGCTGTTATCCATTTATTTTGGTCTTCATTAACAAAAAAAAAGGATTTAAAACTGCAAATTCTCGCGCGAATTTCGAAACTTGTAAAACACGATCCCACTGGCTGTGTCGTCAAAACTGAACTTATGACTCGTCATGAGTACATGGCGAATTCCAGTGTTGTAGAGTCATCGAAAACTCCATAAAAATGGCATTTAATGCGTAACTCATCCAATGAAATATCCCTGCACTTAAAGTAGAAGGTTCCTAAAATCTTATTCATGTATACTTTCAGCCGATATCGGTCCAGGAGCCTTTCAATTTTGCAACAAACATTGGCATTTTTGACATATCACCTTAATAATTTCAAGTAAATAAACTGCAATTCTTTATTTTCATGGCAATCTTGGAAAATCCAAAA
This sequence comes from Philopedon plagiatum, assembly GCA_963971165.1. Taxonomy (NCBI): domain Eukaryota; kingdom Metazoa; phylum Arthropoda; class Insecta; order Coleoptera; family Curculionidae; genus Philopedon; species Philopedon plagiatum. The sequence goes on from OZ020195.1 coordinate 20,713,391, forward strand.
ATTTTCAAATTTTAGATGTCCCCGATGCAAATAAACCTTATTTATAACTTTACCGAAAAAATAAGCGATTTAAATTAGTGGGAGGTATTCTTAGATAATTAATGGATAAAATAAACCCAAAAAGAATCACTAAAAGGGGTAAAATAGTGTGGAATAATGTCGGTTAAAAATAGGATTTTAATTTATTTTGAAAAAATGTGTGATACATCTATGTGTTGGTTATGAAAAACTACATCTAATTTTATTATGCAAGCGAGGTACTTAGTGCCATTCGAAGTTTTAGAGAAATTTCCAAAAAACTTGTTTAGGGACCTTTAGAAGCCTCTGGAAAACAAATGATCCACTAAGGAATCATGTAGGTATTTTTCTGCTGTCCAGAACATCGCTTGGAACGATTTTAGGTAAGCCATGGCACTCTGGATTGCCTATAAAATTGACAGATTGACTTAGAAACTGACAAAAATGTCACAGTCGCATGTAGAATGACGTAAATCGCAAAAATAAAAATATATACAGCGTGGTGCAGTTAAAAATCAAGAGTTAGTGTCACACTAGGATGTTAAAAAGTGTCATTTTATGAGTATATAAAACTTGCCGAGTTTCATTACGATCGATCAACAAATAAAAAACGCAGCCGGAAAGTTATCTCGTCACCCGGTATATACATCGCATGTATATCCACAGAATATGGATCCAACTAAAACCAACGGATCCATTGATTGTTATAATATGGGAAGTTAGACGAAAGTTAGCATGGATCTTTTTAGGAATATTATAGACCCGACATATTTTTGGCACCCAGTTTGTATGTACCTATGTATGTAGCTCGGCCAGAGTTTTTTTCAAAAATAAAAAAACCTGCAGAGTAAAAAAGTTTAAATATATTAAATAGAACAACTTAACATATGTATTGCTTCCTAAAAAGTCAACTGTTAAATATATAATAATATGTAAATAAAAAGACTAAAATAATAAATTACATGAATAACGAAAATATATCTTACTTATTTTTAGCACAAACGTTATTTTTACGATTACTCAAACTTTAACGAAATTTGGCATATCTTTCATGAAAGCGATACAAAGCAAGGACGCCGAAAGCGCTAACCTGATAAACTGAATCCTTATATCGAAGACAAATGGAAAACAAAGTTTAAGGATTTTGCGATGACGCAATCTAATAGGAAAATCCTATAATACATATAGGTGTCATTGAAGAAAGTCCTCTTCGGCTTCAGACTGACCTTTAAAAAGAGTAATGAATAACAAATCAACGATCAAGATATTAGATGTCAACGATACCCTTATTTTCGTTTCCCAATTAACTACGCAAAATTGGAATCGGATTTGGTCAGGTTTCTATCAAAAGAACCTCAGCAAACACAATATACTAAGCGAATTAAATAGTGCGGACAAAATATCGGCTTAAAATAATGTGAACTACAACAACAAATTAAAAAGCACTAAATAGAAAATAAATACAATAAATGGATAATTTAGTTATATTCTCTGTGGTGTCATCACAGCCAATAAATTATTCTCAGTCGATTTAAATTAATACTAAAAATACAGTAACTCTTTTAAGTCAAGCCTGTTAAAAGTAAAGTAGATACAAAATCTGAAGGAAAAGTCTGCGGCGGAAATGTCAATTGTCATTACCAAAAGTTTTCCTTTATCGCTTGATATCAAAATCAACCACGTTTATCGACCATATCAACCATTTTCAAACCTATTCCAGAGATTTTAATTAGGGAACAATATTATTACCACACCAGACTGTTTCATGGATTTACAAGCCTTCAAGTACTTATTTTACAATAATTATAATTATAGTGAATGTTACATTTATTATGTTTTATATTACCACTAGTACTAGTTTAGGTGGAAGACTGTGTAAGCCTATTAAGAAACTGTTCGCAAAGTATTCTTATATTATTCTGGTTTGTTATCTCTGCTTCTTTCATTATACGCCGTATATCAGTTATTCTTTTGTATCTCGCGGCCAAAATATACGCAGTTTTTAGATTTTTGGCCTCAATATAAGCTGAAATCTAAAAAAGAGAAGTAAAATAAGCATATAGCCCATAACTTTATAACAAATACAGCTTTGATGTTAAGTAAGATCGACCTGAGCAGATAGAGCCGGCAACATTAGTTATATGCATTAATTGTGTTGGCAGCGTTTTTATGCTAAATATTGAACAAAAATATGAGGTTATGCTAAAACTGTTATATTTGAAGGTCTCTCCGTTCTGTCATTTGTTGAAAATATGAATAAGACACAACCAGGTAATTGTTAAAAAGTTTTCATTATACGCCGTATATCATTTATTTTTTTGTATCTCGCGGCCAAAATATAATTATGCAGTTTTTAGATTGTTGGCCTCAATATAAGCTAAGATCTAAAAAAAAAGAAGTAAAATAAGCATGTGGCTCATGCCTTTATAACAAATACAGCTTTGATGTTAAGTACGATCGACCTGAGCAAACAAAGCCGGCATTAGTTATGTGCATTAATTGTGTTGGCAGTGTTTTTATGCTAAATATTGAACAAAAATGTGAGGTTATACTAAAACTGTTATCATATACGTATGACTACTATATTGTTAGCATCCAATCTACCCGTTGTTAAAATTTGAAGCAAAGATAAAATCTTCTTTTCTTTCAATTTGTACCACGTGATGTATCAGCACTTTTGAAGTTTTGACGGAACTGTCACTGTCAGTTCTGACAGCAGTTTAAAATAGGTGTCTTCCTTTCACCCTAAGGAGGAGCTCCCGTACAGCTCCTGAACAGCACACAGTTGTTCCATTCAACTGGGGCCTCAAGCACCTGAACCGTTCGAGCCCTATCCCCCCTGCCCTCTCGTGCATTACTTATGACTTGAGCTTAATGTCAAACTTGTCAATTGTTCCTTTCGTAACGATGTCGAGTGACTCCGGGGCGTCAGACACCTGAAAGGAATATTACTATTGTGAGCTTGTCGGTTTCCTTTTCGTCTTTTTACCTATCAAAAGTAAAGATTAATGTGTTTTTATTTGTGAAAAGTGGATTAAAAGTTAATTATTATCCTATCTACGATAATGACATAGCTAATGTACGGATAATGCCAGTTTTAAGCAGCAAGAAGTGAAAAAACTACTTGTAGTTTCAGCGCCGGATAGTCTTCACCAGAATGTAAACTGAAGAGTGAATACATCATTTTTAATTTTTAATTTGAGATTTTGGGGCAAAACGGGTAAGAACGTTATGTAAATAAAGCGAGGCATCGTTTGGAAATCTAAGAAAAACACATTATTTAAGCTCAGCTTGATTAGCTGGGCAAATCACGTGGTTGTTTAGGAGGGATGTGCAGTACGTCATGTGACTGGTTAGCAATTGTTTCCGAAGGCTACGTCTTTGCTTCATCATTTTTTCGTCATTCGCTGAACCCCCCCCCCCCCCACCGGTATGTTCAGTACAACTCGTCCACGATAGCGTGACATATGAGAATATCAAATAACCGCCGCCCATTCGATGCGCCGTGGCTAGCAACCAAATGTGTCATTTTTATCGAGACCTCCGTAGAGTAAAGAGTTGTACAGTCAGGGATAAATATTCAAAACTTTAGATAATGGATTTTAAGTCAAAATTGAAAGGTAAAGTTTTGTCAGGGCAGGCTAGAGAGATAGTAGCCAATATTATTCTTTTTATGCAGCGGGAAGCAGCACAAAACGGGCCTATTAAAGAATTTAATAAAGTTCAGGACCGTGTTGTATAGGCGACTGGAGTAAGCTTAGCCACCGTACGAAGAATTTCCCAAGAAATGAAAAACGTCGAAGAAGGCGCATCAACTTCATTTTCGAAGCCAAACAAAAAAAGGACAAAAATTTCTTTTTCCACATTTTCCAAAGAAGAGTGGCAAAAGCGGTGTAAACATGCTATTAAATTTGAACACTATTTTATGGAAAATGAACCGGCATTGGATTTAATCGTCGATGATCTAATAATAAATGTACAGGGAGATAGTGATAGCAATATTACCAGTGAAAATAGCAGTTCGGACTCAGAAGACGAACTTTCAGGATTTGAGCCGCTGTAGAGGCAATAAAATAATTTATAATATATATAGTATATATATATATATATATATATATATATATATATATATATATATATATATATATATATATATATATATATATATATTCGTAGACAGCACAATGGTCAGCCCGCTATGTCTACAGGCCTTTGGTCCACCCGGCATTTCTAATGAACCTTGAGGAGTGTTTATTTCAGTAATCATTTTTCAAGTATATTTGACCCTTGAGGGGAAAGTAGAGGGGTAAGAAAATCGCAAAAATTAAGGTTTTATATGCGGACCATAACATAGTCGCCCTAGATACGTTAAAGGTACCATGGTCGCCCCAAGAGTATAAAAAAATATGTAATTCATATTTTGGTTAGCCCGGCGGTGTTGCCGATATTTATGTCCAAAAGTTTCAAGGTCACCGACATCTGTTCGTATTAATTGCATATTGAATTCAGTACCTACAAGCGTTTTATTCTCATACAATTATACTGGTTAGCAATATGTGATTAGTTTTTGGACTAACAAGTTTTGTTATAATAATTAATATTTTGTAAACAAATAGGAAGGTATTCCAAGTAATTTAGAACTTTTATGTTTTAAAAAATTTATTAATACAAGGTGGACTAATTCTCCGTCCAAGGGGCAGCTATATTTAAAAAATAATTATTCCGTTAAACTTTATTCTATAGCCCAGAGAAAGAGAGAAAGAGACATTTTTAACAGTATGCAACATTTTTTCATTTACACAAACCATACTTAAAAACATTGAGCAACTCCAACATTAACCAGTACAAATAGAGTGATGCTAAAAGCTAGCATGCTTCATATGCATTTTTCATAGGGCAAATAGACAAGATGAGGACGGTTTTTCAAACTTCTGATTCGTAGGGATTGAAACAGCCTCTCCAAATATATTATCAGCATTCTATCTTGAATTGTTTATTTTTAACTGATACTTCAAATTCCTTTAATTTTTTTACATCATATAATATTTTCTTATGTGCACAAAAAGTATCCTAAAAGGGAAAAAGCTACCCCCATTACTGAAGCTAGAAAACTGATATTTGAGGGATTTTGCAAAATCTGGAGTTAAAGGGGTTGTAGAGATCTGCTATGACTAAGATTCTCTCAACTCTCACCATTGTTTGTAGGCTGAAAAGATGAGATAAGGAATGAGGAAATAAGAATTTTGAGTGGTTGAAACAAGCCCCTGAATATTGAAAAAAGTCATATCACGAAATCTATTTTTTCAGTGAGAAATGCTAAATAACGGATTCTCTTTCATTACATCATTTTTTTATTTGCGCAAAGGGTAGAAACTATTTTCGTTATTAGCGACATAAATCATCGAAGCTAGGCAATCTGGAGTTTTGCACAAGAGCTACTTATTTGTAATATGTAGGGATTAGCTAAGAACATATTTTCTAAGAGAAGGGATAAGGAAAATGAAGCATATTCATTGCATTTTTACTTTTTAGCGGCTCGAGGACTAAAGGATGGCAGTTGAGTCAAAATGGTAAAAACTCCCCTACCAACACTGCATATAAATTTTTTGTAGGGCAAATAGGTGAAATAAAGACAGATTTTTCAGAATCAGGATTCAAAATCGTTGAAATGTTAAGATAAATCATATCTTGAGAACTATTTTATAATTGAAAATCATATCGATTCTCTTTTATTATATTTTTTTAGTTGGATGAAAGACAACTTTAAAGACGAGAATCTATCCCTCTATCCCTAACATAAACTAAAGAAGCTTAAGGCTGGAATTCTACGCAAAAATTATTTCTAAGTTGTAGGGATTCGCTGAGAAAAAATTCTTAACTAGCACTCTAAAAGGTTGAACACATAATCTATACATTATTTTCCAAACCCTTAGTTATCTATGGTGTGAGCAGGTTAGATAAGGACGGATTCTGAAAAATCAGGTTTTAAAGGAGCTTGTAACAAGGCCCTAATTATTTCTTGAAGTGTTTTACTGAAAAATGCTAAGACATGTCGATTTTCTTTTATTACAAGAATGTCTTATTTGCACAAAAGACATCTTAAAACAGTAGAGACTACCACTTTTAGTCCTAGCAAAAATACTGGAATATACTTTCTATTTGAGGGAGCACAAATAACTGAGCTAAAAACCTTATCTAATTTTAGAAATCTCAACAGTAAGAGTTAAACAAGGGTGTGCGGTCCATATGGAAGCAAGCAGTTTCCAAAAAGAAACATTTTTATTGCGAATATCGCAATGACCACTCTGACACAGCTCGGAAGGCTTCCAAAAATACAAGAACTTCATACAAATTGATTATCGACCGGGATAAACAAAAATTAGAACAAAAAGTTCGAAATCTGGCCCTCCGGCTCAAAATTATTCTGGGCGTTGCAAAATCAGTCGGAAAAAACTTCACTTCTTGAAGTTTTCCACCCCACCTCTCATACGTGACGAGTATAATATAGCTATCACGGAACGAAACTTTACTGATGCACCGGGAAAAAGCTACCAATTTTGCTTATCTCGTACAGCAAAGGTATATTTCCAAATGCATGAAAATGTGTCAGGGTGCAACCAGATCCAATAAAAGGGAAAACTAATTTGGCAAACAACTATCGTCCAATCTTTCTGGTATCTATCGTTTCGAAGGTAATGGAAAAGGAAATTAATATAGAGATTCTCAAATATCTTGAACCCAACAAAATTATGCCTATTAAACAGTATGGCTTCAGGCACAAACGGTCCTCTGGTGACCTCTTGGAAAAGCACGAGGCTCTTATTAACAAAATCTCGGCTTATGGACTTTCTCATGGCCGCTTGATGTCTAGCTTCTCGAAAGATAGAGCTATTCAGGTTGGGGTATGGGTATTGAAAGAGACTGAGCCGTCAGACTTCGCCATGCAACGCTCATGATCAGTCGAAAAAAAGCCAGATACTAAAATTTGACCAAATACATAGGGTATTTGTTTTTTATAGATCGATTTTGTTATCGTCTTGAATTTGATTCGCGTCTGTTAGATTGTTAAAGAATAATAGCATTAATAGCAAATCTCGTCATGGAGAAGTTTTCACTTCTGTCTTGTGGTCTTAAACATACAACCTAATTTTATTCTCTAAACTCACTTTGAAATGTTAGAAAAAAGCTCTACCTCCGTCAAAAAACTGGAATTTCAACATCTAAGGCGCAAAGAATTTTGACATCCAATAAATATGTTCCCTATGTTGTTACTATTCTCCAATATTTGCACTCTGATGATGTTGTGAGAATATTGGAATTTTGTCACTAGTTTAAATCTAAATAGAAACGTTATTTTTTCAAAAAATTATTTGGTCATACATTTGTGTCGAGTAACCGACATAATGAAAGAAATGGGAACTCCACAAATGTAAATGCAAGTTGTTGTTTATTTCAAAATTAGCTAGTGTATCTCTGTTTTGAAGAAAATTTAAATGCAGATAAATATTTGGACATACTTCTATCAAACCTTTTCGATATCCTTGACGATGTTCCTCTATATGAAGTAATAGAGATTTACTTTCACCAAGATGGCCCGCTACCCATAACGCTCTTCGAATAGGAGAGTACTTACTTACTTTAGAAACCGTTAGATAGGAACACATGGACCTATAAGGTGCGGCCACCACGATCTCCGGATCTAACTCCTCTAGATTTTTTATTTGGGAAGTGTTTGAAAATAAAATTTATAAAGAAATTATCTCAACCCGAGAACAACTTGAACAAAGCATTCATGAGTCCTTTTCAGGAATTAAGCCATTACACATTATGAATTCTTAAAATCCTTTCGAAAATTATGTCAAGAGTGCATTGAATATAACGGAGGAACTTTAGAACATTTGCGATGATTCCCGTTGTTTGTTCCCTTAATCTGAATTTTTTAGTTTGCTTCAAAGTTTCCATAGTTTTTATTTACTTTCTTGTTCCAATTAGAAATGGTTTACTCTTATTACTATTTATTCTACTCTTTGTCGCCTAAAATATATTTTGTAATGTTTTTCTAGCTAAAATAGTTTTTATTCGAGGATATTAGTTTTGGTGTCATGGCCTACATAGGGATTTAAAATATATAATTTTCAATAAATCGCCTAGAAGGAAACTAGTATGATCTATGCTGTGTTTTAGATTGAAATATACAGACTGTTTCATTTGGAAAAATGAGGTTGGATTTGATATTTTTTTTTACCTGACCACGTATACTAATTCTGCAAACGGCAGATTATTCAAAAATCATTATAAAGAGAGAAACTTCTGAATGAAATATTTTCTGCATCTCTTTTAAATATGAAAATAAGGGGAAATTTTTAAATTGACAATTCTTAGATTTTTCCCTGTATCTTTAAAATTTTGATTTAACCATTTTAAGTTTGACCCAAAAAGAGCATATGACACCTATATTACATTTTGATAGCAGTAACAACTATAGATATACATTATAAAAGTGCCGAAAAATGTACAGGGTGTACATTTCGTCAACTAAAACCTTGGAGCTTACTGTATATCAATATAAAAGAGAGAACTTGACTTGCGGATAAAGGGCACACAACTAATCACTAATTTCTGTCAAATTGTCAAGCATTAGGAAAGTATAGTTCATATTCAACAACAAACATAATAATTTCAGCGATAAGGCTGGCTCAGTGGTAGAGCCTCAGCTTGTGAGTTATGAGGTCCCAGGCTCGGTGTCGGCATCAGCTTCTTTTTTTTGTTTTTGTTTTTTAGTATTTTTTAAGAATCGATAATATATCGTTGATTAGTTTTGGTTAGTTTAAGTTAGTTTTTCTCTTAAAATTCCCATGGGCAAATTACATTGTACAGTTAATAGTTAAAAATTAAATTATAAGAAATTGTGCTAATTCACTCTTTTAAATGCCGATTTCTTCGATTATAATCAAATTGCCCTATCAAATTAAAGTATCTTTAAAGAGAATAATAAAAAGCAAAGTCGAATCAGACGATTATTCTTCGTTTGCGCATGCGAGTTTGATTGATTTGACAGAAATGAGTGATTATGTTGTGCCTTTTATCCACAAGTGAGAAATAGTGCATATAAATACACTATTATTAGTATCTACAAAATAAACCACAAAAATGTTAAAATGTACCAAGAAAAGCGTTTTACGGTAAATTCTGCAGTGTTAAAGGTAGCTAAGGAGGTACATGATTTATATACAAAATATGTATCGTCAAGAGTGCAATGGTCATCCCGGTAGTATAAAAAAATATGTCATTAATAACTTGGTTAGCCCGGCGTTGTTGCCGATTCTCTTTTTCTAAAGTTTTAACGGTCACCAGCACGTGTTCATATTAATCATATTAGTCGCATATTGACTTCAGTGCAGTTAAGTGTATTATTTTCAAAATGTCTAGATATTCTACCCGAACTAGAAAAATCATGGTAAGGAAACAGTCATTTATTTGCAGACTAACAACATAATCAATGAATCAAGAAAGTTTGTGGGGCATGCTCATTTATTAATAAAGTAGTTTCTTAGAAAAATGTTTTTCTACATGAAACTTTGCAAAGAAAAATGTTCAAAAGTCTAATGGGCAGTTAGGGTAGAAGATGGGGATTCAGAAAATGAAATTGTTTTTTTCTGAGTTTTTGATGATGTTTAAATATTTTTGTGACATAGTTTAATGGATGTACTTAGTCCAATTGCAGCAAAATTCTTTATTCTTACCTAATTTTCAACGGATCCAATGATCATACCTAATTCAAAGAGGAGTATTTTCAGAAGGGATTCATCATGTATCCCACATTAAGTGGGTGAAGATTATCGGTGATTGGTTAATTATTGTTTTGGTTAGTCAGTAATATAATTAATATCATTATTTTTATTTTAAGAGCATTTGTTTGAGAAACCAAAACACAAAGATCTCTTCTTTATAATATCTATAGTTTTTAGCTTGTTAAAAAGTAATCATTCTAACAATTTTAAAGGTTTGTTAACAAACAATATACTACTAGTGGATTGATAGAAGATATAAAAGATGCATTTTTTAGGCTAATGTTAAGATTGATCCATATCAATTTGAAGATAGCCTGGATGAGAATAAAATAAATAACCAAAATATACAAACATAATACAATTGCATAAATTGTATGTGGTCAGAGTATATACTTATACTTTTAGGTATATTATAAATTAAACAATTTAAGAATTATGGTTTAGCTACACAAAACAGTAAATAAATAAAACTAACTATGGATAAAAAAGTCATTTAGTGTGTACAAGGCTCTCTTCAGTAAGTATGATTTCAAAGCTTTGCAAAACGCGGGAAATGATGTTAAGGACTTGATTTCAAATGACAGATGATTGTGCATTTTTTTTGCATTGTACAATATAGAGCTTCTAACCAACTCTGAACGTGGGATAGGCAGATAAAGGTCATGTTCCGTATTCCTAAGTGGGTAGTTGTGGGATGGCCTTTCTGGAATAGCAGACACGTGCTTGCGGATTAAGCAAACGGATTCAAATATGAATAAGGAAGGAAGAGTTAGTATTTTAAATTTTTTGAAGAAATCCTGGCAGTGAGTTCTACTGTCAAGGGCATAATAGACCGATCTAGAAGTTGACAAGTTAAGCTCCTTGGAAACTGATCTTAGAGCAAAACAGGCAGAACTCAACTTTTTAGACAAAGCATCGATGTGCAAGTCCCATTTCCATGAGTTGTCCACAACAAGCCCCAGGAATTTCACAGATTCAACGACGTCAATAGTGGTGTTATTGAGTACGAAAGGTTGCAACGTACTTTTATATGACAAAACTTTAGTTTTAGAAACATTGAGGCACAGGAGATTCGAATCGCACCATGATTTAATCGTGATCAAGTCACTAGACACAGTTCTATGAAGTGCCGTTATATCCGGGTTGCTCCAAGTGAAACTAGTATCGTCCGCAAAGAGACAGATTTTACCACTGATGTCCAGACTAGCAATGTCATTGATAAACAGTAGAAACAAAATAGGACCTAGTACTGAACCTTGAGGTACTCCATATTCTATTGGCTTACAAGAAGACATCGACGCATTAACCCTCACAAGTTGACCTCTGTTGTTGAGATATGACTTGACTCTAAGCCCGTAGTACTGCAGTTTATTAATTAAGATATTATGATCTACTCAATCGAATGCTTTGGAGAAATCACAGAATATTGTTGCTATAGAGCAGGGATGCACACACCGCGGCCCGCGGGCCGCATGCGGCCCGCTGTCGATGTTTATGCGGCCCGCCAACGAATTTTAAAAGCGATATTTGTGCGGCCTGCCATCGACTTTTAAAAGTATTCGTCGCCGCGCTCCGGTCCAAGCATATTGTTACGAGACTAGAAATCTGTAGCATCAACTAGATTACAGATTCGCGAAACACGTCGGTAGATCCCCGAAGAAAGTGGATGGTTCTCGATGTTTGGTAACTCGTATAAATTCGACGCATCGCCGGCTACCGGGGCAGTTAAGTTTTGACTACGGATAAGCGAACGTTATACTGTTTGAGAACTGTAATCTGTGACGAGTAAATATTTCGTCGTTCGAACTTGGCTTTTACCGACTGTAACAATATAATATTAATTTTGATATGGATAAACCAGGCCCCAGTAAGAAACGTAGTCGTAAGGTTGAAGATGAAAATCGACAGTTTCATGATATTTGGACCGAAAAATACTTTTTTATTTCATCGCATAACAAAATTGTCTGTTTAATATGCAAGAGTAGTGTTTCTATTCCGAAGGAATATAATGTGAAAAGGCACTATGAAACCCAGCATCCTACTTTTACCACATTAACTGGCGAAAATCGAACGCAAAGAATTTCCACTTTACAACGGGAACTAATAAGCCAGCAATCTATGTTTACAAAACCAATTCAAGATGCTGAAACAGCCACTGAAGTTAGCTTTGAAATATCTCGAATAATAGCGAAAACTTGTCGGCCTTTTAAAGATGGTGAGTTTGTTAAGCAATGTTTGGATATCGCCGCAAAAAAAATTTGTCCGGAAAATGTAAAGAAGTTTGAAAAAATTCAGTTAAATCGGATGACTGTTCAAAGAAGAATTACCGCATTAGCAGATAATATAGAAGAGCAATTAGCTACGAAATCGAGAAGTTTTGAGTATTTTTCTATAGCGCTCGACGAATCTACAGATATAAGTTCAACTGCTCAACTATTAATATTTTTACGAGGTGTAACGCAAAATTTTGAAGTGAGTGAAGAACTGATTGGTATGAGTTCTTTGACAAGTCAAACCAAGGGAAGTGACATGCTCAAAGCTCTTCTAGAAAAATGTTCTATAATGGATTTGGATTTAACGAAAATATCTGGAATTACAACTGACGGAGCACCTTCAATGGTTGGAAGTACATCTGGGATAGTAACTATGTTAAAAACATATTTACAAACTAAAAACATAAATACCAAGGAATTAATGCAGTTTCATTGTATTATACATCAAGAGGCCCTCTGTTCAAAATTATTGGGATTTGAAAATGTTATGAAAGTTGTAGTACCTACCGTAAACTTTATAAAATCACGAGGTCTCAATCACCGACAATTCAAACAATTTCTCGAGGATATTGAAAGCGAATATGGTGATCTCCTGTTTTACACTGAAGTAAGGTGGCTAAGTCGTGGGTTGACACTACAGCGGTTTCTTAACTTAATTGAAGAAATCCAACTATTTCTGGCGGAAAAGAAAAACGACGTCCCCGAACTCGACAACCCTGATTGGCTGTGTGACTTAGCGTTTCTTGTAGACATCACAAATCACTTGAATGTCTTAAATACGCGACTCCAAGGCAAAGATCAATTGATTTCGCAGCTATACTCTCATGTTTCGTCCTTTCAATGCAAATTGAGTCTTTTCAGGACACAAATTAATTCAGCCAATTACGGCCATTTTCCGAACTACAAAAAAATTATGGAGAAGTTCAATAAAACTGACGTCAATTTCGCTCATGTTGAAAAAATTGATATTTTGATACAAGCTTTTGAAAATCGTTTTGTAGACTTCAAAAAAGTTAAACCGCTATTGGACATTTTCAGCAATCCTTTCACCATTTCACCCGAAAATGCGCCGGAATCAATGCAGCTGGAATTAATAGACATGCAAAATGATGATAATTTAAGAAACAAATTTAATGAAGGTAATTTACTCAACTTCTACCTTTGCGTTGATAAAAACGCTTATAAAGAGTTGCGAATAAATGCATTGAAATGCGCAAGCTTATTTGGATCGACGTATATTTGTGAACAAACGTTTTCAGTGATGAAACTTAACAAAACGAAAAACCGAAACCGCCTGGCAAATGAAAATTTGGAAGCAATTATACGTGTGGCTACAAGTAATGTGGAGCCAAATATAAAAAAACTTGTTAGTTCAATGCAATGTCATGCATCAAAATAATAAAACATGAAATATTACATTGTAATGATTACATAATTATTACAACAAACATTTTTGAAGGTTGTTTTATTTTTATCATTGTATTTCATACTATTTAAAAATAAAAATTTTTGTGTTAATAAATATTGTTTGTAGTGGCCCGTCCTTGGCTTATATTTTTCCCGAGTGGCCCCTGCTCCCTATAAGTCTGTGCATCCCTGCTATAGAGTGATGGCTGTTCAGGCTGGAGTATACACTATTAAAGAGGGAGAACATAGCATCATTTGTGCATTTGTTACTTAAACATCCAAATTGACTTGTAGTAATTATTTTATATTTAAAGAGAAAAGAGAGGAGCCTTTTTTAACCAATCTTTAAATGATCTTTGATAATGTGGGAAGGAGTGCAATTGGGCGATAGTTTGAGGTTTGATCTTTATCACCTCCTTTATGCAAGGGTATAATTATTGCCGTCTCAAGGCAGCTTGGAAAGAATCCATTTATAAATGACTTGTTAATTAAATTTGTAAAGTGGGTTAAAGTGCATTCCGGCTGGATCGAGAACATTTTCAGAGTAAGCCCATCAGTCCCAGAAGAGGAGTTGTTTGTAATATCATTAATTGTACTGCGAAGCTCTGCTAATACTACGGGTGTAAAAAAGAAACTGTGTAAATTCTCATTAGCATTAGGAAGATATGAAAGGGGATCATGGGAGGGAGTTATGGAGTTCATTAAGTTTTTAGCCACATTTACAAAGTAATTGTTTAGATTCTCAGGTGAGTTAGGTATTGTGCTAGTCGATGAAGTTTTATTCCTTAAATCATTCACAATTGGCTATGTCTCCTTAGCAACATCACCAGATTCGGCCAGCCGCCTATTATAATAAATATCCTTGGCAGCTTTTATAGTCTTATGATAGATTTTTCTGTAACGCTTGAAGTAATCATGGAAGAAGACGCTGTCCAAGAATTTTTTTCGGTGAGACAATGAGCGCATGTTCTTTGCAGATGTACGTATGCCTTTAGTAGACCAGGGTTTATGTTGTTTAGCTTTGATAGGCCCCAGAGGAAAGGATTCTAATGCCAGACTAGATAAGGATTTTATGAATCTGGAAAATTCGGTATCGACATCATCATACCGGACAACCCATTCAGTTGTTAGACATAAGTTCCTGAAACTGTAAAGATTCATATTGGAAATAATACGGCATAGTTTGCGCGCATTTTTGCGTTCAAATTTTACCGAGAATTTAATGGATTGATACAATGCCTAAGATCAACTAAGTGTTCACTTCGACTGATTATTCTTGTTAATAAAATCATATTATTATTGGTATGAATGATAAGAAAGTCTAAGAATGTACCAGGTATGGCACTCAATGATGATTTCTGCCATGTTGCCAAATTTCGGGATAACCAAGAAGCTGTTCACATACCTGATATATATCCAAAATATGTATAAAATTAGCGCCCTCTACATGGACTATCTCTGAACTAATGGGAGTATAATGGATATGTGAACAGTAAAAAGGTCGTCCCACCCAAAAATGCGGGAAACGATGTTTTAGAGTCTCCTGTAACGTTTAGAGAGGGTATACACTGCGATTCCTTGGTGAGCCCGAAATTGGGACGACCAACGTTTTTTCGGGCTGACGATTATACTGTTGGCATGGCAAACGGGCTACCTATGGCCGCTATACATATATATATATATATATATATATATATATATATATATATATATATATATATAAACTGCTGGCCAATTCAAGCGGGACAAACTAAATTTTTGATAAAATTTAGAGTGGAATATTTTCGAAACGAAAAAAGATTTTGATTTAACTTTTTCAGTATGTAATTGAATAGTTCTTCTAGTTTTTATACTTCAAGGCACTATTGCTAGCAGTCGCTGCAACTCTATTTTACAGGGTGTTAAGTGAAACCCTGACTTTTTTGGAAAAGTTTTCCAGTTCCGAGAATCTAGGAAGAATTTTTTTTGAATTTTCTTTTCATACTAAAATGATCCATGGTCAAATGCAAAAAAACAATTTCTCCGGATTTTCTCTATTTTCATTTGTTTTCCGTATACAGGAGTTAGTCGAAATTATCGACTTCTTCTTACAAAGGAACCCCTAATTTGGCCGCTTATTCACAAAAAGCGAAAGACCAAGTAAATTTGTAGTTTGAAGTAGTCCAGCTAACAAAATTAATACAAATTTTTGTACAGGGTGTAGCAAGTTTGGATCACGGGATAGTAAATTATTATTTTTTAATTTCTACTACTTTTTCCTAAGTTAACTATTAATTATCACGTGCTACGTTAAAGGGTTAAAATTTGTTAGGTCCGATAACAGTACTGGTTAGAAAGATCCTTTTTGCCCAAACGGGTTTTTCATTTTTTGTCTAGTCCCATTTTTAGTGATTAAACGGCTCGCATTTTGAACCTAACTTTTTGCAATTGCATCCATGAACGATTGAAGTGAGAGTGCTTTTTTGGTGGTACATAATGAATGTTTTATCCAACCAAAAAACATGTAGTGGCCAAACAGCTAATGATGCTTATTCGAAGAATTTTTTAGCATTATACAGGGTTGCAAAAAATATACCACCTATACTTTGCAGGTGGATTTCTGTTAATTTAGCGGCGTTTCTATTTCTTAGTCAAAAGATCTAGTAGGCCAAAAAATAAAACATTTTCTTTGCTATTGACAGTTACCAAGGCAACAAAGTATTCTTCTTTGAATTGGTGCGTTATTATCCTTTATAATGGCTCGATTAAGTGCAAAAGAACAAGCTAATTGTTTGCGTTTACTACAAGATGGGGTAAAAATTAGTATTATTGCGGATATGTACGGGGTTGGGCGAAGTACAATATCTCGACTGCGTCAACGCTTCCACGAAACGGGAAGTGCAAACTATCGTTATGGGGGAGGTCGCCAAAAGAAAGTCGGCATTGCAGATGAAAGATGGTTGGTTAGAGAGGCTCGTCGAAGGCGAAAAATTCCATCAGAGAAAATTAACCAGGAGTTCAGAGCAAGAACACACATTCGTGTGAGCAATAGGACCATTAGAAGAACTTTAAACAATAATAACTTAAGGTGAGTTACTTCAAATGAGATCTTATTTTTTGTACCAATATTTTTAGTGTTTCATTTTAGTAAGTCGGCTATTATAATATCGACGTCAGCTGAGGCGTGAATCTTGGATTTTGCGCACCGATATTATAAATGTAAACTTGAACTAAGTTGTTCATAAATTAAAGTTTTGATAGGCGACCCTAAACACATTATTTGTGCTTGCAGCGTAATGTTCCTTAGTTCTTCCCTAGAACTAACGTTATGAAAATTGACCTAATTTTGCATTTTAGTATAATAAAAGCTACTGTTGGCTTATTTATTGGTTCATTCCCTACACCTATACCAGAGATTTTTAAGCCAAAATTTTAATTTTAGAGCTCGGCGACGTGCTAAATGTGTGCGACTTCTACCACAGCATAGGCGAAGACGTCTCCAGTGGGCATATGAACATCGCAATTGGCCATTAGATAACTGGGAAAACTGCATGTTTGTAGACGAGTCAAGATTTAATTTAATTCACTCGGACGGCAGAATATTAGTTTGGCGTGAACGTGGCGAACGGTATATGGAGGAGAATATGGCTCCTCAGGAACCTTTTGGTGGTGGAGGCGTTACTGTTTGGGGTGGTGTAATGTTTAATGGCAAAACGGAACTTTTTTTAACATTGGAGCCCATTAACGGTCAGGTATATAGGGACGAAATTTTAAGCAATATCGTTCTACCATTTGCAAACAATTTTGGGAACGATTTTGTGCTAATTGACGATAACGCCAGACCTCATAGAGCACGCATTGTGCAAGAGTTTTTGGAAGCTAATAATATTACCAGGATGGTCTGGCCTGCAAAATCACCAGACATGAATATTATCGAACACGTCTGGTCTAAATTGAAATTATTGGTAAGTTCTAGGGAAGATCCTCCTCAGACTCTAGAACAACTTGCAGACGCCATTGTTCAGGAGTGGGAAAATATTCAGCAAGAATTTGTCAATAATTTGGTAATAAGCATGCCTCGAAGATGCCAAGAGATAATAAATGTAAGGGGAGGTCCTACTAGGTATTAAGATTTGTTTTGTTTTCGTTAGTTGCAAGTTTTTATAATACCTTCAAGTAAAAAAAATGTTCTATAATTTAAAACGTTTTCTGTTTACCTATAAAAGTAACAACCAAAATTTACATTTTGGATCTCCTAAAGTAATGCCGGGAAAAATAACTACTAAATTTGAAAATTACGTATCTTTTCGAGTACTTTCAAAAGTAATTAAATCTTCTGAAATTTCTATACCTTCTAAAAACTACGCTATACAGAATTTTATAACTTGTTCAGTTGAATTCACTATCCATCTCCAATTTTTGACGAGAAAAATGTACTCCGTGACTATTAATTTAAGACACTTCTTATTAATTAAAATTTCTCAATGCCATGTACTGACTTTTTAGAGCAGTGGTAAAATATTTTTCTTTTATAATGAATAATCGAAGTTTACGAAAATCCAAAGATATCGAGAAACACGTGGCTTCTATTATAAGTAGTAACTTCTGCACAATCCTGTATAATGTGAAAAAGTTCCGAATGAATATTATTCTTTTTATCTGTATCGTTACTAGATTTTATTAATAATAAGTAGGACATTTTCTTTAATAATTATTAATATAGCAAAAAGGAACTTTATGAATACCTAAAGGACTCTAAAATCACATGATTTTCATATAAAATGTAGGTGATATGTTTTGGGCAAACGCGGACAAAAGCAGCGAATAAGCATCTTTAGCTCTATGGCCACGACACTTTTTTATTGGTTGGTTAAACCAATAAACGATGTCCACTTCAATAGTTCATGAATGCAATCGCAAAAAGTTAAGTTTTAAACGCAAGCCATTTGTATCACTAAAAATGGGACCAGACAAAAAAATTCAAAAACAGTTTCGGCAAAAAGTTCCAAGAAAATTGGGACTATATTCAATTAATTTGAAAATCACATGACTTCCATATAAAGTATAGGTGGTATATTTTTTGCAACCCTGTATAATGCTAAAAAATTCTTCGAATAAACATCATTAGCTGTTTGGCCACTACATGTTTTTTGGTTGGATAAAACATTCATTATGTACCACCAAAAAAGCACTCTCACTTCAATCGTTCATGGATGCAATTGCAAAAAGTTAGGTTCAAAATGCGAGCCGTTTAATCACTAAAAATGGGACTAGACAAAAAATGAAAAACCCGTTTGGGCAAAAAGGATCTTTCTAACCAGTACTGTTATCGGACCTAACAAATTTTAACCCTTTAACGTAGCACGTGATAATTAATAGTTAACTTAGGAGAAAGTAGTAGAAATTAAAAAATAATAATTTACTAGCCCGTGATCCAAACTTGCTACACCCTGTACAAAAATTTGTATTAATTTTGTTAGCTGGACTACTTCAAACTACAAATTTACTTGGTCTTTCGCTTTTTGTGAATAAACGGCCAAATTAGGGGTTCCTTTGTAAGAAGAAGTCGATAATTTCGACTAACTCCTGTATACGGAAAACAAATGAAAATAGAGAAAATCCGGAGAAATTGTTTTTTTGTATTTGACCATGGATCATTTTAGTATGAAAAGAAAATTCAAAAAAAATTCTTCCTAGATTCTCGGAACTGGAAAACTTTTCCAAAAAAGTCAGGGTTTCACTTAACACCCTGTAAAATAGAGTTGCAGCGACTGCTAGCAATAGTGCCTTGAAGCATAAAAACTAGAAGAACTATTCAATTACATACTGAAAAAGTTAAATCAAAATCTTTTCTCGTTTCGAAAATATTCCACTCTAAATTTTATCAAAAATTTAGTTTGTCCCGCTTGAATTGGCCAGCAGTTTATATATATATATATGTATATTATTACCTATTCTTCGGTCAGACATATTACTTAATAACCCATTAGAATTAAATAATTTACCTTTATTAAACTTATTTACCTGTAAAACTTAATTAAAAATTTTATGTCTATTTTACGTTTTAGACTTTTTGTATGTATAACACATTATCGAGTTTTTTTATAATTTCAGTAAAGTACCTATATAGTATATAGTACTTTTCACTAGCTTAGTCTCAATACCTATAAATAAATTTTGGTTAAGTTCCTAAAGTTATAACCATGGCATCCTTTAATAATTGATGTTTGATTGCTTACGTAAAATAAATCAAACATACAACATAAATTTTTCACTGGACTTTACTATCCAAGAAGCATCGACACCGATCGGTCGCGCGTATCGTGCCTCTCTTTTCCTCCGAATGCGTTCCTTTTCTGGTTTGTGCGCAACCGGCAAAATTTTCATATATCACGGTATGTTGGACGAGTTGTACATCACGTGACTGGTTAGCAATTGTTTCCAAAGGCTACGTCTTTGCTTCAACATTTTTTAGTCGTTCGCTATATAGTAGTAATATGTATATGACTGTTATATTTGAAGGTCTCTTCGTTCTTTGTCATTTGTTAAAATATGAATACGACAATAATTATAATTGTTTGTAATTGTTTAAAAAGTTTTCAATTGTTGGCCAACATAATTTGATAATATTGGGAAAAAAAGCAATTATTGATTATTATCTATTGATTATTATCGTTCCTTTATTCATGGAGCGACTGTTGATTCTGTTCCTTGTGATCAAACATTTGCTCCCGCAATCACAATAATCACATGAATTTATTAAATCAGTTAAAGTCGTGCCAATAAAATAAATTTGTAACACTACCGCTAATACCAACAAAATAAAACTTCAGCATTTTGGTAGATAAAAAATAAATTCATCTTGTACATTTGCTTAGATTTTCTTACCTTAGCTGATTTGTCTGAAATCAGTTTAATAAGTTCCTCCACATCCGCTTTAGAGGCATCCGTTTTGCTTAAGACTGCGACTGTTGATATAAGTATATCGTCACACATCTCGTTAACAGATTTATCTGTCGCGTCGCTAGCTTTATTAATACAATTTACTAAGTCTGCTATTTCACTGTATCTTTTAGTGTGTGCAAGATGTTTACCAGCTTGGTTAAATATTTTGGCGACGGGTTTTAATTCAAACTTGTTTAGAATCCTGTAAAAAATATATTTTTTACTTTACGAACACAGTTTACATGCTTTCTTGTGTAAAGGGATTTAATTGGTCATATTTTTAATTTACGATTTTTGACTAATCTTTCTGAAACGATTTTACTGTACGTGTATGTACGGTTATATATATGCATGTATGTATGTGTGTGTGCTGTGGTTGAAATTATGCCCAGACGGCAACTGATGAAAATTTTTTCTCGGGAACTTCTAGAAACCTAAAGCTAAACCGACCAAAATTAGTCAAATGATACTTTTTCATTAACTGCAGAGTTCCCTTCTACTTAAATATACAGATTTTATTACGAACACAATCACAGACATTAACAGTGTATGCAGAAAACTGCATTTTATTTCTTATTTTTTCTTTATTACAGGGAATATACAAAACAAATAGAATCAACATAAAATAAACCAAGATTATACAAATTTAATATTAAAATTACAACAAATAAGAAGAATAATTAATCATTCAAAAAGTGTGTTTTTATTGGAATTTAAATTTTTGGATGTTATCTATAACTTTTATATTTTCTGGAATAATGTTATATATTATTACCCCATCGTAAAGGATGGATTTCTTTCCAAAATTGCTTTTTACTTGGGTAATTTGTAAATTTGTACACGGTCTTGTACTATGTTTGTGTATTTTATAAGCACTCACAAATCTGATAGACTTTTTTATTTTTATTTTCATGGAATGTATTAATACACTTACTTTTAATTTATATACACTATGTATATCTAAATAACCTTTAAGTTTATACAAATTTGTCGTTGGCTCTAGAAAAGGTAATTTATGAATACATTTTAGTGCTTTATTTTGTAATTTTTTTTAAATTAATTGTTGATAAGCAAGAAGAACCCCATAACAAAATTAAATCCCGAAGTTTTGAATATATTATAGAATATACTTGTATATTTATTAAATATTTTAATGGAATATAATTTGTGGTCTTGTATACAATACCAATTAATGAAGAAATTTCTTGTCTCAAATGTTAAATATGAACTTTCCAGCTTAAATTTTCGTCTAAATATTAACCTAAAAATTTTATGTTAGGTGAATATTTTATAGTTCCCTCCTGAATTGTGAATTAATTTTATGTGATTGTTTTTTTATTATCATAAAAGATTTTTTTTTAATTTAAAGTTAATTTATTACATTGAAGCCATAAAAATTTTATTTAAAACATATATTTAATATTAAAATAAATTGTTTATTATTGTCCGCAAAATACACAATTGTTGTATCATCTGCAAATGACTTTAGGTCACCTTTTCAGTTTAAATTTGAAATATAATTTATATAAATTAGAAAAAGAGGACCCAAAGTAGACCCCTGTGGGACACCACGTGATATTTCTAAATAAACATTTTGTATTCTCAATTTGTACAAACTGTTTCCGATTACTTAAATAATTTTGAAACATGTAAATATTTCCCCTAATTCCTATATTATACAAACACTTTAACAAAATACTGTGATTGACTGTATCAAATGAATTGCATAAATCCAAAGACACTAAGCAACACTTACTGCAATTATGAATATTCCTTTGAATATTGGTAATAGCATCGGCAACTGCCACTTCAGCGTCCCTAGATCTACGAAAACCATATTGTCCAGAAAAAAAGCAGTTCTTGACTTTCTAAAAAATTTGATATTTTTATATGTATTACTTTTTCTATTGTTTGTGAAATTACTGGTAGTGCAGAAATAGGCCAGTAATTGTTTAATTTAATTTTTTTAATTCGTAATTTAATTGTTAAAGATTATTATTTATAACGTATACAGACAATAATAATAATAATCTTAAAAAAAATATTTATGCTTACCTCAGAGAATGTTCAAATCCTTCTTCAATAGTTTCTCCACATATTACACATAATACCGCAAGATATTTTCTTTGTTCTGGAGATCCAAAAAATGTCGGAATGGGTATTTTATGCCTTGGCAAATTATCTAAACACGACAGATACAATAGATATTTAAATTTCTCTAGTTGTAAAAAAGTTGAGTTAACTAAAATTAAACTTTAACATTTTTACATTTTATAATTAAAAACTAATTCCAAGCTTTTGGAAGTAAATTTAATAAATTTTGGCTTGTAAGCTTAATTTATATTCGATTTCAGATTTAATTAAATTTAATAATCAGAATTTTTAGAAGCAGTATGTTTAGGAAAAAAGTTATAAATAGAAATATTGAATACTGAACGCAATGCATAAGATCAGTTATACTGGAAAATAGAACTCTGATATAAAGTTCCTAAACTTTTATGTTGTAGGACAGGAACCATACAAGATGATTTAACTGCGATTTTTAAAATAAATAAAATAACTGAAACCTTTTCTACTGAACACTTGCTGCCGAAATTAAAGCCTTCACTCACCGAACTCGAAAACGCATTATTGAGAATGTGTTGTTACCAGAGTATAATAAAATAAAAGCATAAAAACACGCATTATGGTTAAAACATCCACATTACCTGAATTTGCAAACATTTCCAGAAATATTTCCATTGGAATTACACCTCTCACTTCACAATTAGCCAAAAACTTTGTAACTTCTATTTGCAGCCTGATAGTGGCGGTGTGTTTATCAATCTCTTCATGACTTAGTTTCCAAATCAAGGGATTACTTATACTTTTCTCCTCGAACTTTGGTTTAGATTCGTTTGTATCATTTTCCACTAAGAAAAAAGCAGTCGACGGTCTAAAAACTTTTGTACTCGACGCGAGTTTCGCTGACCATGTTAGCATCATCAGGAATTATTAAAACGTAAACGTCCTGATGATGGTTATCGAAACGTGTGTCGAATGCAAAAATTTTGCCATGGTGTGCTGTATAACTGTGAAATATGTTTAATACAAATTTTATATTGTGAGCACCCATCTAAATTGTTTCCTCGTATTTGCATTTTCAGAAATTCGCCCGACTATTTTTTATTTTATAAATTATCGAACGACTCCACAGAAAGAAAATTTATTAGGGATGAAGAAGAGTAGCAGTGCTGTTTTAGAGCTTCTTGTGTCTTAAAATCGAAACATTCTCTTTCTAAATAGAGGCGTTAGTCGTTGAGAAAAGTGTAATAAAATAGAGATTATAAAAAATGACGATTCTGAGTTCTATCTCGCCGCACAGAATTGCCATCTCTTGCCGATTTTAATATATTTATATAAAGATGCTCTTACCTGTTGATACTTCGACCCACTGATCCTGTTCCTCAGCTTGTTTAAAGTGTTCTAACGATTTTTCTAGAAAGTGGCTGTTATTTAATAAATCAGTATATGACAACGCTTTTTCCTCATAAAATCGTACGCAAGTCATGGCAGCTCGTACGTAATCACCCATGTACTGTTGTAATTGGTACAGACTATTCAGGTAATTTTTTTTCTTAAGGTGACAACATGTTTGCATTAGGTGTTCCTTAAAATAAATGTGTATCAATATATTTCAAAATATTTAAGTTCCATTTCGAACAATAGGGATTCGGGGGGGGGGGGGGGGTGTTGTCACTAAAAATTCTAGTTTTTAAAAAGTTTTTGAAAATATCTTTACCCTATATGAGATCCACAATATATTTACGATGTGTGCAATAAATGTTTGTGGTATGTTATCATGGTAACCAAAAAAGCTAGGACGATGACCATATGATATTTGAAGCTCACGAATCGAGGAACATAAACTTCACAAATATTTAGGAATTTAATATAAAGTCCTTTCCCACAAACTTTTAATGCAAGCTTTGTGCCATACTGTACAGTTGTAATCAATAAAATCGTGTATCTAATTCACATTCTAAACATTTCCTAATGCTCTTTCTGGGGAACTGTCACTTACAGTGAATTAGACGTATGATGTTTTTGTTCACGGGAGTACGCGTACACAAAATATACAATAGTGTAACATGTTTTTCTTAGTAGACATATGAAGTGACATTTTTGTTGAATAACTCCGTGTCCGTTGGGCAAAAACATATTGTATCAAAAAGAAAAAATATGCATTTTGACTATAATTTAAGTTTGCAGCAAAACGTGGACGTTAGGCAAATAGATATTTATAATATTTTACTATACGTTTTTAAAAATAAAAATCTAATACAATTTAAAAAACATAACCATGACACGCGTCATAACAATGAAATTTTCATTAAACCAAAAATACATAAGTTTATAGCACAAAAGAATTATAAATATTTATGTTTTTATTTAAACGATTATTTACCAGTAAATATTAAAAAAATATAAAATTGAAATAAAAGCTTGGATATTAACAACAAACGATTTAAAGAAATTTTTGGAATTACTTTGATATTATTTTGTATAATAAAAATTATTTATTTATTTTTCTCTAAGGATCTCTCTTGTCCTAAAAAAGAAATTGTATGTATGTATTTGAATATATATATTTTTTCAATTGAATAATTTATATAATTAAATAATGTAATGTTAAATATATCAAGCACGTCTTCGGGGGTTTTATCAAGCTTATTTATAATATACATATATATATATATATATATATATATATATATATATATACAGTTATGGCCAAAATAATAAGAGTGTGAAGGTCGCATGAAAAGAATTAAACTTCTCACACAATTTTGTATATATAGGATATACGATCATATTTTTAGAAGTTAGCATGTTTATTGGCAAACGTGTATCACAAAATATTTCTCAGTTATCTGTCCAAGTTCAGTAGTATTTTAAATTATCGTTGTTGATAAGCAAGAAACCAATGGACAAAAAAATAAGAGTGTTTACAATTTTTTATCAGACATGCAGGTATGCCAGCTCCAAAATAAATAAAAATACATTAAACACTTCGTGGATATTGTATCGTGCACAAGTGGCAAAATGGGTCGCGCTAAACATTGCACTCCGGAAGAAAGGCGATTAATGCTTAATTTAAGAAGTACAAATAAAACATACGCTTATATTGCGAGTGTGCTAAAGAGGTCTCAATGTGTAGTTGCCAAAGTTTTACGGGAACAAAATCTCACGACAAAGCCGCCAGAAACCAGAGGCCGACCGAGGAAAACTACTAGAAAACTGGATAGACGTATTGAGCGTGAGTCTCTAAAAGAACCTTTCGCTACATCATCTACCATAAAGCGAAAATTGAGTTTAAATATCAGTACTAGGACAATAAGAAGGCGTTTGCAAAATATGGGTCTTCATGGAAGGATTGCCAGGAAAGTTCCTTACTTAAGTAAAAAAAATATTAAACAACGATTGGAATTCGCCCAGAATAATTTAGATACAAACTGGAGGAACATTCTGTTTAGTGATGAAACTAAAATAAATTTATTCAGATCTGATGAAGATTGTCTCAGAAGACCATAGGCACAGTAAAGCATGGTGGGGGAAATATCAAGTTATGGGGTTGTTTCTCCTATAATGGTGTTGGTCCGTTATTCTTGATTAAGACTAATATGACAAAGGAAATTTATCTGGAAATATTGGAGACAGTTATGCTACCTTATGCGGAGGAGCATATGCCTTTACGTTGGGTCTACCAGCAGGATAATGACCCAAAACCTTCCGCCAAGGTTGTCAAACGATGGTTCTCGGAAAATAATGTAACAGTTTTGCCATGGCCTTCGCAGTCCCCGGACTTAAACCCTATTGAGAACATGTGGAAAGAGTTAAAAAATAGGACTGGAGATAAGAAAACCTAAAATACGAAACTTTTGTGGGAGGAAGCCCAGAGAGCCTGGTATTCTATTCCAGTAGATACATGTCGGAAGCTTATCGACTCAATGCCAAGGAGATGTGCAGCTGTGCTTAAAAATAAAGGACATCCGACAAAATACTAACTGCTACTGTATAAAAATAATTCATGAATTTTCCTTATATTTTTTTTTACTTGTTGCAAAGAAACACTCTTATTTTTTTGACCATTTAAATTTGCTTAATACTTTAATTTTTGAGGTAAAATTTTCCTGTAAATAAATTAAATGTTAAATTTGTCTCTTTTTTTCCTGTTAGGGTGAGAAACTAAAGATAGATGGCACAATTATACGGTTAACCATAACATAAAGAAATCTGTATTAAAATATTTATGGTAAACTAGTACACTCTTATTATTTTGGCCACCACTGTATATATATATATATATATATATATATATATATATATATATATATATATATATATATATATATATATATATATATAAAGGGTTTTCCAATAAGAGGTGTTATTTTGAATAGCCCGCTATTTCGGTAGATGTCACTTTTGGAGCTGTAATTTTTTGACATTTGACAAGTAGAAACTACGCCATTAATAAAAATGGAACGATACACGCTTCAACAACGCATTGAAATTATTAAAATTCACTATAAAAATGGTGAAAATTTGGCAGAGACGGTTCGTAAAACTCGAACATTTTTGGGTCGTCGTGAAGCACCTTGTCGGACCGCAATACAGAAGTTGGTGGGAAAATTCGAGCTGTTGGGGCAAGTTAGTGATGTGAAGAATAAAACCCGTGCACGTCGCTCAAGAACAGCTGAGAATATTGCTGCTGTATCCGAACATGTTGAAGAAAACCCAGGTTTGTCCATTCCTCGTCGTTCTTTGGAATTAAACATTCCACAAACGTCATTACACCGTATTTTGCATAAAGATTTGAGTCTTAAGGCTTATAAAGTTCAGTTAACGCAAGAACTCAAGCCGGCCGATCATCAACAACGGCGTGTCTTTGCCGATTGGGTCCTTGAAATGCATGAAAATGATCCGGAATTCCATCGAAAAATCATCTTGACTGATGAGGCCCATTTCCACCTCGGTGGCTTCGTCAACAAACAAAATTGTCGCATCTGGGGCTCGGAAAACCCAAGAGTTATTGTTGAAAAGCCTCTCTATCCTCAACGTGTGACTGTTTGGTGCGGTTTATGGTCCGGCGGGGTCATTGGACCTTACTTTTTTGAAAATGAGGCTGGAGCACCAGTTACGGTGAATGGATTGCGCTATCGACAGATGATTAATGATTTTTTATGGCCGGAATTGGATGGTATTGATCTGGACAACGTTTACTTTCAACAAGACGGCGCTACGTGCCACACAAGCAACGAAACCATTGATCTTTTACGGGAAAAGTTTCCGGACCGTGTTATCTCTCGAAGAGGTGATCACAATTGGCCACCGAGATCTTGTGACTTAACACCTTGCGACTTCTTCCTTTGGGGCCACGTGAAAGAGAAGGTCTACGCCAACAGCCCAGCGTCGATTCAAGACCTCAAAGATGGAATTCGTGAGGCTATCGAGGACATAGGGCAGCCACTTTGCGATTTGGTTATGGAAAATTTCATGAAAAGGATATGGTCCTGTAGGCGTGGTCGTGGTGGTCATTTGGCAGATGTTATTTTCCATTATTAACGGCATACCTTCCTCTTTATAATGAAATAAACATCCGATCATTTATCTCAAAAAATGGCATTTTCCTTTGAATATCAAAATAACACCTCTTATTGGAAAACCCTTTATATATATATATATATATATATATATATATATATATATATATATATATATATATATATATATATATATAACATATTTAAATTTAAATTGTAATTAATTTAAATAAACTTTATTATTATTATTATTATAAGAGTTCTTATTAAATAAGTATCTATACTTACTTTCCATATATTTAAGGTAGAGTCCATTTTTGACATACAAGTTTGAAGATTTTCTACAGTTCCATCTTTTAAACAGATCAGGTATATTGCTACAAATACATCGGTACCTAATGATCTGATGTTTTGTTTTCTAGCTATGCTATCCAGTGCCTTTACAGAATTTAATGCCCTATCAAAATTTTTATACTTTATATGAAATTCTGCTAAGCTCAACGGCGTTCCATATTTATTTAAATAATAAACACATTCATCATAAATAAATTCTTCGAATTTTTGACCAGATTGATTTTTCTTAACTGTATACAATCCTCTTTCTATAAATTTTAAATTCTTCAATTTATTTTGAATAAATACAGCACTTTCACGTTGCGACAATGATGCGACACTTTGATTCAATGTCATTGTTGAACCCAGCAGTTTCTGATTATTATCAACAGACTTAATAAGTTCTTCATCCACCGTTTCCTTTTTAGATTCCAAGATTTTAACTATTTCATTTAGTAATGGTGGATTGGAATCATTTTTGGCATTTTTATCCAAACATTTGCTAAACTTTTCTCTAGCCATTGCCAAATGGCCAGCTTTTAGACAACTTTTTCCCCATGCAACAAAAATTCCTACAAATAATGCAAAAAAAACTTTTTTCTAAATGTGTTTTGTTCCTGGCCTCAATAATATAAATTTTTCCACTTTAAAGAAACGGGTGTCAAATAAAATAACATTTATTTTGAGACTTTTTCACAATTTAATATCATCACATTCATATCAATTTGCGTGTAGCATTGTTTCATAATACAGGATAATCAAAAGTAATAGAACATGTAGCAACAGTGGATTCCTCGCATCAAAATATTGCGAGTTATCAATTTATTAAGCCCAAAAGTTAATATTAACAGATGTTGAAGTGAGAATTTTAACTTCGATTTTCTTCAATATTCCAAAAAGTGTTTGACACATTACCGTTAAAATTGGTATAAAGGGGTTTACGAGGGCGAGAAAAAATAATCCAGTCTCGCTCGTGTTGTAATGGATAGAGGACGCTACGTGCGGTACACATCATGCTTTAAAAACGCTCAAACTTTTTTGTTAGTAGATGTACTGATCACTTTTAATTAAAAAATATTGATTTCTTGGAGAAAAAAACTTATACCAGTTGAATGACGCTAAAGTTAGCCGTTTTTGAAATCTTTTCCATATTAATATTAGATAGCAGGCGCGGCCCGTGAGTTTTTTTACAGGTGGGTAAAAATTTTGTGGGCAACTAGTGATATCAACGAAACAAGCAAAATACACTTTTTTAATTAAGAAAGGTTTTTTAATAATGTGCCAAGAAATTATTTACCTACAAATAAACACTGCAAACATTATAAAATAGGTACTGCAGAATATTGAACATTACTACTCTAGATGTTTATGGCTTTTTTCTATGTGTTTTAATACTCTAGGTTAGTAGATTTTAGCGGCTTCTGTTTTGATTGAATTTTTGATCTCCTCAATAGATGTCGCGCTGTGTACTAAAAGCCCAGAATATAAACAGAACAAAATTCTGAGGTAAAAGTATGATTATTCGTAAAATAAAATTAGGAACGCTGCCGAAACTCCGTTTTCTTTAATAAATACAATACTGGCGACTAGACATCGTAATACGATATTTGTCTACGCACGTGCAGGCTGTAAGCTGCAGTAAATATGATATTGCCAACAATTTTAAAAATATTTTAACGAGGAACAACTTGTTGCCACTACACCTTTTAGAGCCGATCTAATTTTTTAAATAACAAAAAATTTAAAAAAAGTTCTTGCCCCAACACTGATTCGAACCCTGGACCTTCTGATCAACTCGCTGAGATTGTACCGCTACGGCTACGCTGGTAATGTAAGAAAGTCGGTCCGATACCGTTAAATTTGATGCCTAGCGCTGGCCTGACAGAAATTGTATTTATAATTTTTTATGTTTAACCGCTAATTAATATTATTAATACAATGCAAATACAATGCGCATATTAGCTACCTAGTTAGTTTTTCTTTTTCCGAACCAAATGTTTTGAAATAGTATATTTTATGGGGCGGTTTGAGGTATTTCCATAGTGGCCCGATATTATTGGTGGGCCGTCGACCAATTGTGTCTCTTTTTAACTTCCTAAAGCGCGTATGTCTGTTTCTCTCTTATTTTAATGAATTTATATCGTCGGTATAACCTATAAGATCAATTTAAAATATGACCCAGCCCGGAGCAAGCTTGGATATCCTTTGACGATGGCTTGGCTTGATTCTTTCTTGGGGAGTTTTCGCATGGAACTTTGAAACAAAAGATTCTTTTTTGGTTTTAAAAAATGAAAAAATAAATTATTAGGTAGATCACTGAAAATTTTAGGTGGGTCATTGGCCAAATGACCTGATAAACAGTAGAGTCTAAGTTTGACGCAATAAGAAACAATTGGCTTAAATATATCAAAAAATACATTCACAAACAATCTGTTATAATTTATGATCAATGTGAATCGACCTGTTATAGAATTAGAAAATATTTTTACTAATGCACTTTTTTCAAAACAAAAAAAAAACATATTAAAATTGTGTCTTATGAACAAACCTGAATTATCAAGGCCAGCCTTAGTGGAAACTTCCAATGCTAGCTTCCACTGTTCCCTTTCTAATAATTTATCAGTAAGTCTTCGAAGCATAATAGAATCAACAAATGTTGAGTTACTAGACGTTGGTAATAAATGCAAACATCCTCTTTCTGCCAGAAGTCCAAAAAGTTCAGCCTGGTTAAGTATTCTATCGGCAGAGGATGACCCATATTGAAGACTAGTGTCTTGAGATGCCATTTTGGCAGCCATGGCCAAAGACCTAAACGTCAATGGTTAAAAACGAGAGTTAGCGTGTTAAAGCAAAACAAAACTAAATAAAGTAGCATTCGTCAGAACCAAAGAGATTTCATTGATGAAGTGAGACAGGGCAAAACCCTTCTTTTTAACCAGCATTGCAAAAACTTTTTGCGTCAACGAGCACGAGCAACGAGCCGGTAACCGAGGATTTGACGTTGTTGCCAGATTATACGATTGTAACAGCCAGTTTATAGACCACAGATCTTTAATAGTTGTATTATTTGTAAAAACTGTCTTATCTGAATTAACTGAAGCTTACCAATTATTAGCTGTATAATTTTGGTTGTAAATAATTATTGTGGACCAGACTAGGGCTTACTGCCCCTGATACTGAAATCTCTTTGGTCAGAACAAATGAAGACCACAGGGGAAAAGTAAGAAATGTCACAAAATATCAAAAACCATCGCCATCTGTTAGTCAAACCTCTATATTTCATCATAAACCCGAACCCATTTTATTTAAAAGACCCATATATCGAGGAAAAACATGGAATGTCCATAGCGTACATGATAAAAACAGGGAATTAAGGCAGCAACTCAAATAATTTATTCTAAAAATGCATTGTGTGAACATTCCCTGAAATTTTTTTAGCGTCTGCTAGACAAAATTAGATTTTATACCCTCAAAACCGAAAATGATATAGTGCACATTTTTGGAAAAATTCCATGCCCTCTCACCCCATCCCCTTTATTATTTTTTAAAGTGGAATACCAACAGGACTACCGGACCGCCATGCTAAACACAACGGAGAAAGAATTATTGAAATCGATGCTGTCATTCCGAAGTACACACGCAAAAATTGTCGATTACAAGAGTTTTTTTTTATTTTTTCGCAGGTTTTTAGGTCCCATCCCAACCAATCAGCAAGAAACCCTTAAAATAGGACCATTTGGGAGAACTCACCTACAAAACAAAAAAAAACGAAATCGGTTAATCCGTTCACGAATTATGCGTGAACAACATAAAAAGAAATGACACATACGGGTCAAATTGATAACCTCCTCTTTTGAAGTAGGTTTAAAACGCCTGAAAAGAACCAGAACTGCAATCAAGAAAAAATAAATCTGGACATTCCGTGTTTTTCTTATGAAAATGCTACTTCTTTTACGACAATCCTGATTTTTTACCTGAAAAAATTGTTTACTTTTTGTATTTTCTTTTATATAAAAAAAATATTTTTTAGTCACAGTGTTTTGAAATTATTAAAACACTTTTCTTAGTACAAAGACGCATCCACCTTCTCCACAAGACTAAAAACAGGAGAAACGTGCTACAAGAAATGGAATTTTTACCAGGACCAGTCGTTACGTAGTTCTTAAAGTACACGCAATGATAAAGGTAACATTCAAGAAATGCTAAATTAAACAATGAATATAATACTGTAAAGTGTTCTGTCTTTTAGGGTGAAGTAACTCAAGTGCAGGAATAAAATTAAAACATTCTGGACCCGCACAATACTATGTACCATGGGCCGAACTGTATAGAATTTTGTTTAATTTAAAATAAAAATTCTCTACAGTTTGTAAAGTGTTAAACTTTTAAATCGATTTTTCTCAAAACTAATATTCTGTGACGTTTGTTTGTGATGTGCTGTGTTTTTGTTTTTCCCCTGTGGTCTTCAAACTGTTTGAATACCTATTATAACGTATCTATTTACTTTTGAGAATGATGACAGAAACCCATTTTACAACGAAGAGATCAATTATGTCTCTCTCTCATGTTCTTTCTCTCATTTTTTTCTCTCTCGTCTTTTTTCTCTCTCATACTCGAAAAATTTTTACAGCTGGTAGAAAGTTAGGTTATGTGAAAGATTAATATGACATATTATTTGAAGCCTGTCCCATGATATAAGTTGTTTTTGCAGTGTAAAAATATACTTAAAAAGTTTATATAAAGTATTAGCAGCTTAAATTCCTGTATTCTATGAGTCTGGGACTGACTAACAGCTATTGAAATATTACACATAGGTACATATTTGTTCTCCTTTACATTACTTGGACCGGGCGTTATGGGAATGAGTAACAGGAACACCGACCCGATGTAAAGTTGAGACTAGTGGGCATTACAGAAGATTTCTTTAGTTATTGAGAAAGTAGTGAAAATTGCGCCCTAGAAGCGTTCGGTTCAGTTTAAAGCAGAAGTCACAGTGCCATTACAAAGTGTATCTATCCTTCTGGAACTAAGACTCAACATTTACAGTTAAAAATTGTGAAACTACTTGGTATATTCGATTAAACAATTTTTATCGCGTCTTTAACTTACACAACCATCACTGTTCGCAGGTAGGCTATATTATAGATCCATTTTCATTATACATATCAGAGAATAGGGAATATTTTTTAACCTTATTATAAATTGTTTATCCTAATAAAAATATTTATTCATTTTTGAAATTTTTCCTTTATTTATTTAAATACTTTTCCTCCAATCCTTTCACTGCAAATTGTTGGTTAGAGGTAGTATTGTTATTTGGGTAGGTAAGGTTAATGTGGCTATGCTGACACCGTTTTTGTTTAATAAAAACGAGATTTTTGCAAATGCTGTTTGTGTTCAGTAAAAACAAAGGTCTTTTGCTATAAAATCATAAAACTTACGTAAGTATTTTGTCAGGTTAGAAATTTATTTTTTATGACAACTACGATTAAACTTTCACTATAGGCAATCAGAAATACTTGCTCACAAACAAAGCCGCCTGTGATGAAATGTTTGATTATTCTTTTTTATTGACAACAACATCGTTTTTATTTGTCTTTTACTAATGCCCCTTTTGCTAACGAGGATAGAAAGAAGCCGGATTCCGCTGGGATTTTATCAGGAAAAAAAGAATTTGGCGATGACTAATCTTTCGAAGTATATAACCAGCAATACTTCCACAAGCAAAGAATGTACGATAAAAATTTGAACAAATCCTTTTTTCATTTGTCTTTGTCTAATGCACTTTCGGCAACACGGATAGAAAGAAATCTGATTCCTCCGTAATTATCAGGAAAGAAAAGATGAATATTGTGATCACTAAAATATGTTCTGGTGTAAACGGTCCATGGAACTGACCAATAGGGTTAATTCTTGTTGAATTGTTTTTTCTGTCATTATTCTCATAAGTAAATGGATACGGTATAGTATTTTATTGTTATTGAATAAAACAGTGGGTTCTTTGAATAATAATAGGAAAATATAATATATTATATATTGACATGAGTTCTTACTTGAGCATCCTTATTACGAGTAAATAATCAATTTCTTGCATTGGTTCTTGAGTTGGAATAAGCAATTCAAGCAGTATCTCACACTGTTCCAATAAAAACCTGAAAAACAAAATAATTAGTTTTAGATATCAAATCTTCGTGATCAAAGTATCTAAGAGTATATACGTTACACACAATTCCAATGTTGAAGTCCTTGGCAGCAGTTAAATTAAAATATTAAATTATTAACACGCCAACAATATTAATAGTAAGTATTTATATGTTGATGGCTCAACTCTTTGCAAGTTTCAAATGTAACACATATAAACACCTACAAACGCGGATGTTTTAACATGTTATTGATAACTCTGTTTAAATTACAACTGTAACAGATCAGGAGCAGGGGCAGGACAGATACGCGTCGACCACGAAGTTTTATTGCTCCATCTGTTGGGTGGTTTAACTTTAGTAAATCCTTTCTGAGCACTTAAAAACTTACTTGGAATATTCTTCACATTTAGAATGTAACTTCATAAGTGACAGACATAAAGATACGCTGGGTGCAAATTCATACGAAAACTCTTCTCGTACAATTCTGTTATGGTCGAGATCATCTGTCAGCATCCAATAGTCATTTACCATTGACCTGGTTGAAGCGCTATCATCACTTCCGGCAAAGTCGTTAAATGTTTGGTTATGGCAATCTAAACATACTCGAACTAAAATAGCACCATAACTAGGAACCTAGAAACCACAAATTATATTAACTATTTGGCTGATTCTATTGCTGGTGACTATTTGCAAGGATATTTTGTTCTATAGGCAATGCGTTTGCCAAGTTCAGAAAGCGTTTTTTTTTTAAATTCGTACATTTGTTATGTGATGCATTTTTACATTCTCTATATTATGCTCCCCAGATCCTTTTTGTGATCTCTGATTTGGACCCGGTATTGCCACCATTTTTTCTTGGATTGCGACCAAATTTATCGTTGCAGCACTTGCTACGTTCGATATGTGGTGTTTTGGGTAAAAATTCGGTCTTTATGTCAAGTGATGTATTTTGAATCCATTATATGCCCCCAAATCCTTTTTGTAAAATTTAAAACACAGTTTGCCAAATCTTTCTTGGATATAACATGAAAATAGCTAAATATCTTTTTTTAATTTTTAAGCATTTGTTGACACATCAGGGTCGTCCTTTATCAAGGGAGAGGGCAAAAAGATCGGTGATCCCGTAAAAAAAATGATTTAGAAACTAATGTCATGTTCCCCCAAAACTCTCCTGTCCAAAATTTTATCAAATCGTGATGTTTTAGATATTGAGCAGCAAACAGAGCATTTTGGCATCAAATCAAGGCAAAAACACACAAAAAGTACCTATTAACTTTAGCAACAAAATTAATCCAAATTTATTGCTCAGAATTTAAAATACTATCTAAATAAATGGAACAGCTACACCGCACGTAAAGCTCGTTTCAAGCTCTTTCGTTGCCTTTTGACAAAATGGTAAGTACCGCAATAAATGGAACTATAAATATTTCAAGATAAAAATTAAATCTTGTTAAATTACGATTAGAAGGCTAAATTAGGCGAATTTAATATATATATTTATATATATATATATATATATATATATATATATATATATATATATATATATATATATATATATATATATATATATATATAAAAGAGAGGAGAATTGTTTTTGTTTATCGATCCGCGCTAGTTTCTAGCATATATATATATATATATATATATATATATATATATATATATATATATATATATATATATATATATATATATATATATATATATATATATATATATATATATATATATATATATATACAGCGTGTCTTCGGAAGTTCTTACCATATGGAAAAAAATATTATTATTGATTTTACGAAAAAAAGTGCCTCTTTATAAAAAGTTCTGCATCGTGAGAAAATAGCATTCCCATTCAAAAATTTGATCTAGTACATACAGGGTGGCTCAAAAATGTAAAAGTCCTAATACACGTGATGCTAGAAAGACATAAAATCGTTATTTAAAGGTAAACTGCCACTGCAAATGTGCTAGAATTGACTTTTTTATGTTAGTAAATTAGGTTTGGAACATACAGGAGGTCCCAAAAATAAAATTAATTTTTTTTATCGCCTTGACAAAAAAAGTATATCTTCATAAAAAGTTCTACTATGTGAAAAAAGAGCATGGTTATTTAAAAATTTTATATAGGACATACAGGTGGCAAAATAATTTAAATTTAAATTGTGACTTTCAGCTGTTTAAGCCACCCTGTATTGTCCTACATCAAGTTTATAAGTAACCATGCTTATAAACCATGCTTTTTTTGTAAAATTGATAATTTTATTTTTGGGACTCCTGTATGTTCCAAACCTAATTCACTAACATACAAAAAGTTAACTCTAGTACATTTACAGTCGCAGCTTACCTTTCAATAACGATTTTGTGTCTTTTTAGCTTCACGTGGATTGGAACTTTTACATTTTTGAGCCACCCTCTATGTCAAAGATCAAATTTTGGAATGACGATGCTATTTTCTCTTGATGCAGAACTTTTTATAAAGAGGCACTTTTTTTCATAAAATCAATAATAATAGTATATTATTTAACGAGCGGTAATGTAGGTCATAACTCACGCAGATGAAGTTTGCAGCACGAGCCGCAGGCGAGTGCTGTAATTCATCAAGTGAGTACAATAAATACTAAGCACAAAATTTACAATAATTAGCTATTAACTTAATTTGAAAACGTCAAAATTATTCGAGTGACATTACTTCCCTCAATAACAATAATGGACTGTTTCCTTTCGGCCAATCGGCTTGTACAGAGCCACCTTGATATTCGGTTCGTAAATCTTTTCCGATTTATTATAGTGAGTTATAGCAGTGAGTTATTATAACTCATGTTGTTTGTTTATAGATACTATTAATTGTTGAAAAGTAGTTGAATAATTAATATATAATTTAATAGGAGTAGATAAAAATTTTTACCATATGGTAAGAACTTCCGGAGACACGCTGTATATATATATATATATATATATATATATATATATATATATATATATATATATATATATATATATATATATATATATGTATGTATGTATCGAATACTTACGATCATTCTCTTTTGAGAGCAGTTCGCACATACTACCCTTCCACATCTTCTACAGTGATGTCTTCTGTTAAACATGGAGAAAAATATGTTCATGCAGCACATACATTCAACAACATCAGTATTATTAACCCATTCTTCTTTTGTAGGGACTTTTGCTGGCATAACAAATACTAAAAATAGACATCATAATGAAGATAACTCATTGAAGGTTAATACAGACTTTATTTTGTTAATGCGTTTTATTTATAGGCAAAATGATTACTACTTTTTAATAGAAGTGCTAGGATACGCGCAATTTTAAAAATTGTAATTATAAAATATTTGAGAGCAATTCTTGTAAAACGGTAGCATTTAATGCTATTAACAATTTTATAGTGAATTAGGGAGAAATAGGTCTTCAAAATAATTATTTTTAAAATAATTATGATTATTACTAGGACCTTAATTACATTTTTTAGAATCTTTCAAGATCGCATACACATGTTAGTTTGAAATACTAATTTGCTATTTTTATCTAGGAAGTGATAGAAATAATATTTCATTTAATTCCTACAAACTTATAGACGCGTAAAAATTTTTAAAATTGTTAAATTTAATGACCCGAAATAATTGTAAATTGAATTTAGGCCGAAAGGTGTTACTACTTGATATCCTTGGCATAGAAAAAAAATCACAATCTAGGGCATATAACTAACTAAATTTCATGACGATATCTAAATAGTTTCAAATTAGTAGGGGACTGTTTTACTTATGACACAGCACTGTGTAATATTTACTGACATATATTGTATCACAAATGAAACTTGAAGCCGTAGTCCTAGTAGAAAATGTAAAATTATTGTAAATATCTGTATTTTATTAATGTATGAAAATACAAATCTTTTTACCTCTGGATGACCGGTCCAAAAGAGAATCTATTGACTGCATCAACTTATGGTCAGGAGTTCGCAACAGTCGTGGATCAGGTTGAGTAATAACGCGAAAATCTAAGCTCTTTTCTGCATAACGCCTTAACAGATCATCAATATCGTCAACAGATAAGGTTTCTTCATTAAATTCGGTAATGGGAATAATTGGTCTTATAAGATCTAATACAGCAGCTAATTTATCCAACTTGGTGTTCATGATAAGAACTTCAATAATACTCATTGGATCTGTCAGTAGAAGCAGAAATTGCTGGTCAAGTTCATGTGGTAGAAAAACGGACAATATTTTCAAACTTAACGAAATATTACTTAGACTCTCGTCGCTTGTATTGCTGCGTAAGTATTCCACGATATACTGTAAATAATGTACATTGTCCAATTTACTTAGCAAATTTTGACATAATTTAACTGAATGTTCTAATGGAATTAACTTCAACAGTTCTTTGACTGAGGTTAAACTAATGTTCATCTTAAAAGCATTTACTAAAAACTCCTCATCAATGCACAGTAACATACTATCGCTCACTTCATGAAGTTCCAAAAATTCAATTAGTAAGTCAATCTATAAAAGATACGTATAATTAAATAATAAATCACAACCCATAATTATTTTTTAAAAAATTTACAAAATTCTACTACCATGAGCTAAATAACTAATCTTAGGGCTACAGCGCACTATAAACTGATCTGTGACAAGTCACAAAGTCGCACTGGAAGTTTACGAAAAAATCTATCGAAGCGTTTTGGGTATTGAGACAACGTATGACAATCTAGTTACTTGCCGCAGACAACTGTCAATTGCCGACCTGTTTTTAAGTTTACTGAATTTGTATCATGGTTTACTGACATAAATAGTCTTGAGACGCGTCTAATCGAACTACACATACTAGATAGTAGATACTGATAAGATAAGGATTTCGCAAAAGTTCTATAGATTTTTTAGCTTTGGTTTATGTTCGTGCATTTTGAGATTTTAGATTTATTTTCTATCAGTTTGTTATTTAATACCCTGGTTCATTTTTTAACATGTGAAAGATGGTCAGGATCTTTGCAGAACATTCGATTCCCGAACCACCCACCGGTCCTTCATGGGGTCACGTAATGGACTCCGTCCACGGATTCCATTAGATACCTGACAGTGCAGAAATTCCTGGTAGGCAATGAAAAAATATTATAGTGATATATGTAGTAGTCTTACCTTTTTACTACTCAACAATTGGTTTACTACATTTTTGGGTTCACGTAGGCACATACCGTGCATATGTGACCATGTGGGGGCGCCAAGAATAGTCATTACCTAAAAGAATAATATTATAATTACACAGATCTCTAAAAAGTAGATTAACCACTTCCCATACACCAGGACTCGTCGATATATATTAAGTGATATATGTATTGAGATTATTCCTCCCTAACAGTGGTAACGCTGTAAGTTAAACACTGCAACGTCATAAGCCGAGAACTTACTCCCATGGTTGAGTGGTGACGTTGCGGTGTTTAACGTACAGAGTTACTATAGTCTACCCAATTTGTTGATATACGTATAATAATGATATAATCAAATAAATTGTGATATTTTGGTTGAAAATTGTCAAGACACGAAAAATGATACAAATATTTATATAATTGTGAACGCTGCCAATATAACATCAAGTGCAAATTTGGGTCTTACCCTGCCAGTACCGCTCAGATACAGACTCTGAAATTGATAAATCAGCTATTGCTAGATTGGTACTAGGAACAGGTTAAAATGCCCATGCTGAACTTAACATTCCATAAATTGCTAAGTTTTTGAAAATTATAAAGCCCTTTTACATCTGTCAGTAGTATTTTTAGTCCTTATTTAAGGATTACGTTTTAATTCTATTAGTGACCCCTTTTCAATATTTATTTTTTTAAATTAAAACAGATACCTTAACGATGACATTTTATGAAATATTACACTAACCTTCAACATGATCACCGTTTCTTTCCATACAAGCTATTGTACGTCGTAAAAATTCCGCTCTTGGTTTCAAGGTGATGTATAAGATGGCTCATTTTTTTGCAATACAAATATTTTCAGATGAGGTCACGTTCACCTCAAATGGAGTGGTGTGTTCCCAAAACTGTAGGTGGTGAAGTGATGAGAATCCCCACTTTGCAATTGAGTGACGTGACCAGTATTCTTTCAAGACAAACGTTTGATGTGGTGTTTATAAGAGCAACTTTATAAGGCCGTACTTTTTTGGAGAAAATATTACCGGTGAAATTTACTTCAACTTGTTGAACACGGAATTATTTGAATTTTTTTTATCGACTACCACTGGATATAAGGAACACACTTTGGTTCCAATAAGACGGTGCTCCAAGGTACAGCTCTGCAAGAACGACAGAATTTTTAAACCGGACATTTCCACAGAGGTGGATTGGCCACCAAGGTTCCTAGATATAATTTCCCTAGATTTTTTCTTATGAGGATTCTTAAAAGAAAAAGTCTATGCCCACAGACCTTTTGAAAACACAGACCATCTACAGAGAATTATCAGAGAATGAGTCCAAGAAATTTTCCCTCAGATGGGTTAGAAATGCAGTGGCGGAATTTTTACAACGTACAATAGTTTGTATGGAAAGAAACGGTGGTATATTGAAGTTTAGTGTTGTATTTCATAAAATGTTATTGTTGCTTATTTTAGTAATATGATATTTAAAAAACATGTATTTCAAAACGCTTTTTTTTAAAATTCGACGGTACATATGAATGGCCATAAAGTTATTTTGTCAAATTACATATTGGATCACTTTTCAGTTCTAGAAGACACTTTCTTACGTTATTGTATTTTGCAATTAAAACTAAAGATAGTTTTCCTTCTACTGCATTTATCATTTTTACTTTTTAACGTTTATGCTGGGTCAAGTGTTATTTTCTCAACAAGCCGACCTTTTTATGAATAACAACTTTTTTCCATAAAGTTAAAAATAAAAAAGTTTCCATTTGTTAAGATGGTTTTTGGACACGCTGTACCTACCTGTAAAGTTTATAAAAATATCTGATATTTTGATATATAAGCAACAAGAAAATATTTGGTGGTATACCAACCTTCTTACTATGCTGAATATGCTTTAACCAAACTTTAATTTCATCAACCGTATTATCGTGCTCCTGATCAAATCTTGATATTTCAGATTTAATAACTTTTATGCAAAAATCGACTGGCCACTCTCGCATATTTTCTAACAACACCTTAGTCCTTAAAGTTCTGTCAGAAATATCCAGTGTGAACTTGTAGTGCTCATATTCAAATGCATCTTTGACCAAACTCAATAAAATCATATCCCTCAAGGAATTAAAATTATTTTGTTTCCGTATTTGATTTTCTGGAATACTCTCGATAATATTATATAATATTTTCCAACTAGGTGTCTTTAACTCATCTTCATGAATCTCTTCAGCAGCCTCTAAGCTTTGACAGGAATGATTGGTTTGTGTTGAAGAGATAAAATCTTGCTTTGTAATTTCTGCATAAACATAATCGTGTACTTTCTGGTAACTGATTTCATTTTGTAATGCAGTAACGATTTCATTACCCTTAAAAAGTGGCAGTAAATTGCCAATTTTTGGTAGTTTTAAATAATTGAGGAAAATTTTTATTCTCGACTCTCCGAGGCCGACGTAGTCATCTTTTTCGGCGTCGTACATTTCATTTAAAATTAAAGCAAGTAACCAGTGTCTTTTTTGGATATATTTTATAATGCCTTTAGTGGGAGTGTACAAAATATTTTCGGGATATAATTCTTCCTTTGTAATATTCTCGTCAGAATGTAAGTTTATTGTTGGAAAACAATTTCCCGTTACATGATACAAAAAGTCAAGTTTAAGTTTACCAAAATACTTCTCAAATTCACCTAGATCTAGATTTTTCTGAAAAAGCAGTTTTCCCATTAATTCAGATCTATTATGGAATAAAAGATCGAAATAAGATGTATTTTTACCATTAGCTATAAGTTCAGAGAAATCTTCTTCAATATATAAAACCTGGAAGAAGGCCTTTAAGTAGCTGAACAACTTTTGAATATATTTTATCAGTTCCGGTTCTTTATTAAGCTTATTTTCCGAATACTCGATGCAACGCTTGTTAAGTTTTTGAATAGTTTTGTGACTGGGGTGATCACTATTAAAATGCCCAACTTCGTCTATTGTAATATTTTTACAAAATTCGTCATACAAATCCTCCAAAGAATTATAAAAAGTTTCCTCTTTTTGAAATTTTTCTGGCTCTAGTAATATTCCAGGATTTAAAAGAATGTCGGGAAGATTTGAATTAAGGTTGGCTTGTTTAAACAACTTGAACAAATTTTGGCTAAAAATAGAAAAGTCAGACTCTTTTTCACTTAAAGTATTATATTTCGAGGCCAAACATAGTAAAGCTTCAGAATCTTCAACGGTATCTGTTTGCGTAATTGCCAGGTCAAATACATTAAGGAAAAATTCGTTGTTTTGTTTATAATGTTCGAGAAATGGATATGTTTGAATATTTTGCTCTATAATGACATCAAATTCTTTATTAAGACTGGCAGAGTTCTTTTGGAAAAATTCTTCAACAATAGCATCCAACTGCAAGTTTACATTGGGAATAGTAACATTTGGAGAAGCCTGATTAATTTCTCTCATTTTAATAGTTCTTTTAAAAGTTTCCCTTAACTTCTGTAGGTTTTCGGTGAAAATAATTTCTTGTGCAAGAAATGATGATTCCATACCAAATATCTAAAAAAGAGAGAAGAAATTAAAGTTTGTACTATCATTAATAATCACTATTCCATAATATGCAACAAGAAGCGGGTCACATATATGCACCCCTTGACTGTCTAGCTACATAAATCTGGTACATCCCACTTCTGTCGCTCATCCACACCTAGGGTCTCCACGTCTCCAGATTATGGAACAAATTGCCCGCAAAGGTTTTCCCTCCCTACCCTCAGTCATTTAAATCATATCAATAGATTGCATTTTCCTTCTCTTCAGACGCGTACGGTACGTTAGTAGTTAGGCTTGAAGTCTACGTGGGCTATTCCAGACAAAAAAAAAATAAATGCAACAAACCAACAACTATAAAGCAAGGCAGTTCGTTCCATTATCTGGAGACCATAGGTATGAATGGGCGAGAGAAGTGGGATGTTCTCGGTTTTTGTAGATGGACAGTAAACTTGTTGTTCTGTAAGGAACAATCAAGGGGGAAATTATAGCGGCTAGTTGTTCTGAGCAAAATCCGTGGAAGTATCGTTAAAAAAGGGATTAATCCCCAATACCGCGGCGATGGGCGAAAGAAGGGATTTTCTTGTGAGGACTGGGTCATTGATGAGTCGAATGACTCTTTTTTGGGTATAATCTACGATGTTAAGTGTCTAAGGAGATGCCGCTCCCCAGATGTGGGAACAGTGGGAACAGTCTTATTTGGGAAACATAAAGAGTATGCAAGTTGGAGGGAGAGAAGTGATTTCTAGCTCGAAAGAGAAAACAAAGCTTTTTAGCTGCTGATGTTGCTACTGAAGTAATGTGTTTGTGCCAGCTGAGATCATGTTCGAAAGCGATGCCAACAAGATCGAACGTTTCATTGTTCTGTAGGGCTTGGCCACTCATGTGGAAGGGGGAAGTGTTGCGAGATTTTTTGCGTGACAGGGAGCAAGACTGGGTTGTGGAGGCGTTGAACTGGACAGGTTCTTGGCACCCCAGTCTAAGAACAATTCAAGATCTTAGGAAAGGGATAGGTACATAGATCTGCGTCTAAAATCTAGCTCTTGATTCGAGGCTTGTCTGGAAAATGAATATTGAAGTGAAGAGTACTATCGTCAGTATAACTGTGGATGGGATTGGTAGTTGAAGAGAGTTGGTCACTAATGTGAAGAAGAAATAGGGTTGGTGCCAGGACTGAATCTTGGGGTACGCCAGCATTGATAGGATGGAAGTTGGATGAGTGACCATTCAACACGACAGATGTGCGCCGATTAGAGAGAAAGCTACCGATCCAGGTACATAGTGTGGGAGGAAGACCGTAAGAAGGTAGTTTGTTGAGGAGTGCGGCATGCCATACTTGGTCAAAGGCCTTGGAAATATCAAGAGCAACAATCTGGGATTCGCCATAAAATTCGAGAGACTTATTGTTCCAGTTATGTGTGACAAAGGTAAGAAGACGTGGTGAAGACGAAGGTGACGAAATTCGTACCGTATGACATGGATAATTGTGTGATTTTCTATATTCTAGAATTTGCAGGTTGATAACTTTCTCCATAACTTTGCTGACAATAGAGAGAAGGCAGATAGGTCTATAATTGGATGGGACTGATGGGAGGGACTTC
Source organism: Philopedon plagiatum (assembly GCA_963971165.1). Classification (NCBI taxonomy): domain Eukaryota; kingdom Metazoa; phylum Arthropoda; class Insecta; order Coleoptera; family Curculionidae; genus Philopedon; species Philopedon plagiatum. The sequence goes on from OZ020195.1 coordinate 20,758,163, forward strand.
GAACCTTTCTTCGAGACAGGTTGCACACGAGCAGTCTTCCATCTATCTGGGAAGATGCCCTTGTCATAAGAAATCTGGAAAAGACAAGTTAGGATGGGTGCAAGGTCTGGAGCGCATTTTTGTACAATAATTGATGGTATGCCATCCAGACCTGAGGACTTTTTGGTGTCAAGGGATAGAAGAATTTTTTGAACTTGTTTGACCGAAAGTATCATGTTGGACATTTTGTGGGGTACAGACGTAGCGGTTGGAATAGTGAAATTGGCAGGAGGAATAAGGATGGAATTGGCAGAGAATTGTTTGGCAAATAGTTCGGCTTTCCCTTTGAGGTGGAGATAATTCCATTGTCGGAGGTCAGGGGAGGAAAAGTGCTTCTACAGAAGTTTTGACTGTTTTTAGCAAGTGGCCAGAAAGATTTGCTGCCGTTGGAACAGGTTATGGTAGCTGTTTAAGTTTCTAGTAAACTGACGTCATAAAGACAAGGACTAAGGAAACAACGAAATTAAAAAAGCGACTTTAAGGGCCACAGACTTTGTTCTAATGTGGTTTCTGCTGGAAATTTTATAATTTTTAATACGTTTCTGGGCGTTTTATATAAGTAAATAAAAAAAAGTAGGCTAAAACCGTATAATTCTTTCATTCGTCTAAAACTAAAAAAAATTCCTCACCACTCGACAGAGTAGAACGACAACACGGTAAAAAGATTTTTTTTCAATTTTTCATACATTCGAGCTAATACAAAACAGCCATTAAGTCATTACACCGCCCAGAGGTCTGAACTTAGGGTCTGAAGCTCTCAAAAAACAAAATTAATGTGATACAAAAATTACTTTAGATATATCATTTATTTTTCTGTTGACTGAACCATGTTTATTCTTATTTTAACATAACACGTCCATTTTTTAAGTTTATTGTTGAGTAAAATTGTTACAAATTTTAATATATTGTAATGCCATGACAATTCCCGGTAAAGATTAAACAAGTAAGTATACTAATGTCTGCATTTTCCATATAATTAATTTATTTTTAGACATAATGTGACCACAAATATCAGATAACATAACAAAAATATATTGAGATAAGGTGAAAATAAATACAAAAAAATGGTATTGAAAATTAAAACTTCTATAATAAATAATAATTTTTAGAAGTGACCAAAACGTTCACGTTTAATAGGAATTATTAAAATTTTGTGGACGGCCACGTGTGCACCGAAAGCGATATTATTGGTGGGCCGTCGACAATTTCGTCATATATTTGTATCTTTTTAAATTCCTAAAGCGCGTATGTTTGTTTCTCTCTTAATTTCAATGCATATATTTATACAGAAAGGTTCAGCCTGATGCGAACATAGGTAGAGCATGGACGAATTCACTCGTGTCCACAGTTGAATCAAACGCGTGGGAATAGTATTTTTAAATACACGCTTGCCATTTAAAAATGAATTAAAAGATACGGACCTCGGGGTTGTGGTAAAATGTCTTTTTTGAAGACCTCTAAAATGAGGCACCACACGGAATAGGGTTGCGTTTAAAAATTTTGACCTCATCTCACCAGCGTCGCCCCTCAAGGGGGTTAAAAAAGTTGAATTACATAAAAAGTTGATTTATTAATCAATGAGATACACCTAAAATTTGGTGTCTCTACCTTTACTAACAGCAAAGCTATTTGCCCACTCTAAAACTTTCCGGACACCCTGTATATTACAGGTAAATAGTGCCGTACAGGTCATGCATTCTAGCATAAGCCTTGACCTTAGGTGCGTAGTAAACAGGTGGGTGGGGCTATCAGGGATCTCATTCATTATTATTCATGCCTTTGAACCGCACACATCTGTATAGTCCGCGACAAAAGTACATTTTACCTTATATAAATTTATAATAATGTCTTTTAAGAGGAGTTTGCCTTTGGCTTCCGTTGCGTTAACATCTCTCGGTCGACTACATACTTAGATTTCGGGTTAGATCGCCTAGAAGCGGTGAGTAGAGTGTTTTGTGACGGAATACGAAGGGAAGCTCCACGGCCTGTTGAGGGGAGTCTTTACCAAATCTAAGGGGTGTGAGCGATGAGGCCTAAAATCCCTGTTCGTGCTGCGTTTTTTCATCCACACAAGGTAGACATGTGACGGCCATGTCTTGTTGTGGGAGGAGCGTAGGGCGGAAGTGTGGCTGAAAGAAAAGGTCAAGCGCAATAGACTCTACCAGAGGCGGGAAACTCCATAACCTCAACTGTGCCAAACCGAAAACATTGACGTTTTGTCACTTTTAATCATTGTTATTGTTTGTATTCGGAATCTCCGAGGGTACATACCCGACAAATCGGAGATTCTAAGGGAATTACCGGGAATTACTGGGTAACGTGTAAGCCATCCCTAAGGGTAGCTAGGGCTCTGGTTAAGCGCCGGACCGGGTGGAGAGCTGGCCAACCTGTCCCATGGACGAGGGCCAATAACGGGGGAAGAAAGAAGAAAGATGTGTTTTAAGAGCAAAGTTAAAAACCGAGTATTAAACGGTAAAAGCCGTACCATACCGACTCTAGCGTAAATTCATAAACCAGGTTTTCTTATGGCTAGGTACTTAAAGTAAATTTAACAAAGGGGAGTTGTTAGGATCTACCTGTTCATTAATGAGAGGTAGATCTTAACAACTCCCCTTTGTTAAATTTATTTTAAGTACCTACCAATAAGAAAATCTTATTATTATATTGACAAATGTTTATAAAACAACTTTAGTCAGTCAATTTGTTGTTATATTATTCGTATTTTGTTGTCAGTATCCAACACTTAAATGCTTTTTAATTAAAAAAAGGAAAGAATTAAAAATATAGTTCCATTAACGTTTTCATAGTTTACACATTAGACTAAAAAAACACAAAAACAATTAATTCGCATTTTTAGTATTATGCGATAAAAAGTAGGTATGTTTTTATTTTCTACGTGGAGTGTACTTTGCTGAAATCAAGTATTGGATGTCTCTGTCGTACACCGACTCTCCTGGTCCGTGATCTGCACATCTGAAAGCTCATGCTAGAATGCATTACCTGTACTTTATTAGTCACATCCCAAGGAATCATTACGAAAAAAAACGAAAGGACCTTCTTTTGACGCCACTGACATTAAATTTAAAGTCTATGTTTGGCGCCACTGACTTTAAATTTAAAGTCTATGTTTGGCGTCAACTGTTCATCTGGTACGTACTGGTAATAAATTATGTTCCGTAAGTAGGTAAACCTATCCATGGTATTAAGGTAGGACGAGTAACTAGGGATTGATTACGATTATGAATGACGTACAGTAAGATTTGTCAAAAAACTATAACAATATTTCTTAAATAATGCGTTTCTTCATAATGGCCGCAAATTTATTATTAAGTACAAATTGCATATGGCCACCTGAGTATGACGTAAATCTTAATCAAGAAGAAGAATTTGTAATATCAGAACCCTTAGATCGATCTGATGTTCAAGACATTTATGATGAGGAGGAAATGATACAAAAGGAAGATATAGAAACATTAAATCTGCACGAAAATTTAAACTCTGAAAAGTACTTTCGGTTACATAAGCAAGCAAAACGTAAAAATATCGATATAAAAGAAGATGTGCATATGTTTTTGAGAAAACCAGAGTTTCGGGGAGAATTATTCCCAGAGTTTAATCCAGAAGATAAACCTAAACCTTGGATAGGTGGTATTGTCGATGAAAACAATAATTTTAAAAAAGTTAGCTATGAGTAACAACTTAAATCGGTAAAAAATATATTTTTTGTGCATTCTCTGTGATTATAATGGGTTAAATTATGTGTTACTACCTCTCGGGTCATAAACAGTGGCTAAAACTTAAATCCAACGACAATTATTATTATTAAACCTCTATAAATAACAATAAAGAATAACAATGACTAAAGAAGAAAAGTTGTTATACTATGAATCGTTTAACTTTAATTTTGAAAGAACTACGATTTTGATCCTTTTAAAGAAAATAAAAGACTGATCAATAGTTTTATTTTTTTGAAATTTTATTTTTGTTTAAAAGTAATATAGTAGGCACAATTAGTTTTTACAAAATTCCTAGATTTAGTCCGGAAACATGCAAAAACATGCTTTAACTTACAATATACCTAACGAGCTCGGGATTTTAGTAAACACCTTTAAATTTGTTAGGATCATTGTTAACATTTTATTGATTTCACAATATGCCGTATTTTTATAAAGATGCTAGGGTTTTTACAAAAAAAGATTTTACAATTACATGAGACATATTATTATATAATCCAAATTTGATTGGAGCGCGTTTTAATATCAGATAATCTCCTGTTTGGGATGCCCGTGTTATGATGAAGGTTTTTTTTTGGTTGGTGCGCAGCGTTGCGACATTGAAAATAGAACATGTACTTCCCACATTTTGTACACATCCTGTTTTTTCCAATTTTTAATAAAAATAGTTGCTTTTTTACAAATGCGTTCATATAAAATTCAATTGAGGAGGACTACACAAAGGGATCTTTTGGAAATTTTCATCAACATCATGATAAATTTCATTTTTAGCTGTAATTCCTGTAAGTTTCAAAAACCGCGCTCTGAATAGTCCTTATTGTTTGGGTTACCGATAGTCTGGCATTTATTAAATTGATTGAAGTAAAAGGAAATAATTGGAAGTACGAAATACTTTTTACTTTTTACATTTTCCGGGTTTTCCAGGAATCTTTCAGCTTTTTAAATGGTGCAGTATAAAGCTTTCTAAGGGTACCCATAACTATCTCAGCCCCATTTTAAGAAAATAACTCTATTAACAGCACAACATGCATTAATATAAACACGTATATAGCAATCGTAACCAGTGCTCTTATTTTTTTTTATAGGGCGAAGACATGATTTACTTTGATGATGAAGCTAAATCTAATAAAAATATCAATGAGAAGTTACAAAAACGAAATGCAACAGATGATGACGATTATAATTATGAAAATTTAAAAGAACAATACAATAAAGAAATCAAAAAGTCAGAAACAAAAAATGATACCCTAAAATATAAAGATGTCAAAGAAGATGAGTTACCTAAGGAGGCGGTTAAAACGCTAGTAGACTTTAATACACGTAACTGTACCGAAGAGGAGAAAACCGGAATTGGTAAATTATTAGCTTAAGAACAAAATTTAGGGACGTAACATGGTAAGTAGCACGTAAAAGACATTTTGTCTTTGCAGGTTTCTTAATATGTTTTTCGTCTATTTTCAGTTTTGTGGCGGGTTGTCGAAAATAAGAGATAAGCTTCTGGTATTTTAACTTTGGTTTAAACTAACAGTCCTAGTGGATATCATGTATTCTTCGACAATTGAACCTTGCATATAGATTTATCAACAAACAAGTTTGTTTGGCTTAACCACGGTCAAAGGGGAAAAAACACTTTTTCACTAATTTACCAAATGCTCCTATTGATCTCTATCAAATTTTGCAACAGGAAATGAGCAAAATATTTTCCTGTAAAAAAATCGAATTATACTACAATAAGGTAAACCCGAAAACTTTTGTTTTAGTCAGAATTCGTGTTTTTGAAGCGTTCCTTCTGCTTTCTTTTATAAAAATAATAGAATAAAAGTTCAAGCGGTGCCACGTTTGCGGAAAATACTGTAGGAGGGAACAAAATCGCACTTTCCATTTAAATGTTGGCCATTCAAACAGAGCCATTAACCTAACACACACATTCAAATGTTCTCAATCAACAGAATTGTGAGGAATTTCAAATGAATATCATTTTGCGGGAAAAATGCACATAAACCTGACCAATTTTGTTCCGCCTTCAATGAGTTTTCGCTGCGGAAAGAGCATACTTACCGTGGACAAAAAAATCCTGCAACGAACTCACAGTCTAAGGCACAGTTGCCTAAGAAAGGCAATAATTGTACGTTTAGACCGTAAATTAACACTACGATTTTTTTTACCACGACTATAAATGCCAATGTTTTTTCGATGATAATTTTAGTAATCATTACCCTCCCATCTCTAGAATCTTATTCCAAATATGTAACTGTTTGAGAAGATATCTATACGCTGTTTTTTAGGATTTTCAGCCGCGAAGTGCTTTTGGATGGAAGCTCGCCATAAAAACCTTAATAAGAACAGAAGAACTTACATACTGAAAAAAGTACTTTTGATTGTGGTATTATGGGTTTTCATTTATCTGGCAATTGCTTTGCCACTCTGGTGTCAGTATGGTAAGTTACATAGCAACCGATATCGTAGCTGATTTCGGGTTGGTAGCTTCCACTTAGGTACAAAAGTTTTCTAGAATAATTTAAAATGTGTATTTTCAACTATTGCCTGCGGAATGTTACAAACACGTCTTACAAAAACTAAATCATACAGAAATTTCTAATAGGGTATGGCGCGTTTTTTATTTTCCTTGTGATTTTTACTCTGCACATGTTGTTGACAAGCTAATTTTCTTGAATACACAAGAAACACTTGACAATATTTGCAAACAACTTTACTTCCCGTATAAGTTAAACCAGGGAAGCGACTAACATATTTATTTACTGTTGTAACAAAGGGTAACCCTTGAACCCGACATTTTCACCGCCACGGTCATGATACAATAAACGGAAGATATATCAAACCGTGTCAAATTCGTACGGGTTCGCGCATGACGTCACGCTGTGAGCTATTTTTGAAATTTATAACGCGCAATATTTTTTTTATCTTCGGACAGCCCACGAAGGTCTTAACCTAAGTACTCTACGTACCGTGGGCGTACTGGCGGTATCCGTCTCACACATCCACTGGAAACACCCGTTTTTGGATTTCACCAGCCCTTTAGCAGATGTGTGCCGCCTCGGACGAGGAAGAATCCTCTACCACCTTCCGTATCCTCTACTCTATAGAGTTTAAGTTAGTTAAAGGGGATTTTATATAAATTCTATTGGCAATATATTTTGCCTCCTGCTTATAATACAAATTTTAAAGCATATGATTTAAAATAATCATGTAAATAAAGGGATAAATTAATTTAAAATAATAAATATTCGTAAATTATTGCCTGCCAATTGCGTTCTATGTATTTATTTACGAGAAAAGAAAAGGTAAATAATTTTATAAAATAAAACTATGTCCGTGCCTATGCCTAATAATTAACATAATAATTTTTATTCAGAGGCATATTCTTATTAAAATATGTGAAATATGTGAAAATATGTTTTAAATAAGAATTTTGTTTGTTCCTATAATTTGTCAAATATTTTTTGCGGTGAATAACATCTGCATGTTTGCGACGGAAACATGTTTTTTAGGATAGTTTTTTTGGGTTTCTTTACGCTCTAAATAGTAAATTATTAAAAATGATTGTATTTTTGCATTCTTTGATTTTTCAAATTTAAAAAAAAATCTTAAAATGCCAAAAATTTTTCTAAACAAAAAAAAATACCTACTTAAATTTATGAAATTAGGTAAAACAAGAAATTATTTTTTAAGAAAATAGCGTTTTTTTCAGTCTCTTTGTTTGTCGTATTTTCTCGATTAAAGTCTGGTGATTCGTTACCGTGGAGATTTTTAGCAATTGTTTGTCGCAGTAAACTTTTTTATTGAAGCGAGTTTGTAAAAACATTAAACGCATTTGACATTCATGACATGACACAATTTATGCTTTAAATTACCTATATAATCCCTGTCGTTAAAACGTCTAGAACAAATTCTAGCATTTTTCACATTAAACTTATCTTCCCGTTTGCACAGACGCTTCCCAACACTTCGTGTTTTTTTGTTTTTGGGGAAGCTAAAAACTTTAATATCGGGCATAAAGCCCTTGCACTGATTGTCCACATCATAACCATACACAACACACCTCATTTTCACTTTTAAACTCTTAAAAGTGATATAGAAACACCAAAAAATAACTTTAAAACACAACGCGATCTTAACAAAGACGTGCCTCGGTTACAAAATATGGCCGAATTACTCACAGTTCCCCTACACAAATCCGTCCTGCTTTCCGAGATTGTAAAATTCAATGCAAGGAAAGGTCGTGTATCTATCCCTCTTATTCTTTTGACAAATACACAACAAAGATGCAAGTACGCTTTATGCTTGCAGATCAGGAAGTCAAGCACCGTACAAGGTCAACTCTAACGCCGGATGGATCACCGCTGTGTTGTCGGTTTGCTCGCTTTTACTTTTATAGTCAGCCTAAACTGCCCAGCCAAAGTAGATAATTATTTTAAAATTCTAAATGAAAATTCCAAAGACGTATTGTTGACGTAACGTTGCATAATTTTTAAAATTAGTAACGGCTATTTTTACGAGTCTCGCGGATTTTACGCTATTTTTAATTGAATGCTAAAATCAATCTTGGCAACACAGCGTCCCGCCACTGGAAGTGTCTAAAATTCACCAAGCTTAATCATTAGGATCACGGCCTACTATAAAATATTAAGCATGCCCATTTTGTAATTGTAAAATTGGGAAGTTATTCCAAAAGATATATACCAACAAGCATATATTTTTGAAAAGCTTATAAAAAAGCAATCGAATGAAAACAAAATTTAAAAAAATGCAACTTTGATTCTTATCTTCAAATTCGTTTCTTCTAAAAAAAATTGACTACGCCACTGGATTTTTCGCAAAAAACTATATAATAATCAGTTTTTACCTTATCGATAAGTTAAAAAGCAACTGGGATGACAAAAATTACACATTTTCAAAATCGCCCTATATCTCCGAAACGAAGGGGGCTATAAAAATTATGTTTGTAGCATCATACGCATCACGAAAAAGTAGCACAGTAAGTACTGTGAAAACCGCATCTCTCTATCTTTAAAGATAACCGAGATACCCTGCAAAAGGGTCGAAAATTGGACACCCTGTACATCTATACGTTTTGGCACAGTTTATGTATTTTTTGCTGATTTCCTGTGAATTTATTGCTTTTTGGCGCGAGAATGCAACTTAAATAGAAGCTAATCAGAAATAAAGTGATAAAATGTTCACGCACTTTAAATGTATTTTTCTTGTAGGATGGTGTTGTTGTTGTTGTAGATGTAAATTTTGCCGGCCAAGAGATCAAATTGAAGAGATTAAAACATTTTATGCAAATAATCCTCCGGGCGTTTACCATGATAAACAGGGGATTTTAAAAAAATACAAACCGACAATATATGAAATTTATTCCTACAAAAAGTTAGAAAAGGAGATTCAAAGATTATAAGTAAATAGTGTTGGAATGGATCTACTCAGAGCGCCCGGCCATGTTTGAACTTTGGGCCGAAAGGTGGACTTTTGGCCGGTCTTTTTTATCATAAAACTTACTTAATTAGTTACTTACAATATAAGATAATTCGGTTTAATTTTTAGGGTTCCGTCAAATTGACCTTTTTGAATTGACCTTTCAAAGCACCTTTTCTGTTTGTGCATTAATATTTATACCCGAAATGTGGTAAAAATGTGTCCAAAATTTGGAGCAATGATTTTCAGACTTGTAAGTTCAAGTCTAATTAAAGAAAAAAAACTAAAAAAACTAGAAAATATAGGTGCCTAATTCTGGGAAAAATATGATAATTATTCCGATTATTGTATGCACCGAATTTTTTCATGAAATTTTGCACAGACCCTAATTTTGGGTCGTAGAACACGAATCCGAAGTCAGTTTTTGGCGGTCTCAAATGCTTTTTCCAAAAAAAAAAAATTAACTTTTAGGTTAGCTTTTTCAATGAATTTCTTTAAATTTCGGCACTTTTACTTAAACACATCTATACAAGTCATTACACACTATTTTTCTGAACCATATTTAGGCAAATTTATTTAAAAACACATTAAAAAACAGAGAAAACATCAAAAAACTGAAAGAAAATAAACACGCAAACCGTTCTCGAAATTTCTGATTGAAAGACGCGATGTTGCCAAATTTACAAATCGCTTTTCCCACAAATTTTAACAGTTGGACAAAATCTGTGCAAAAAGTTGTATACACCCAAGCAAACCTGAGCAAAAAGGTGGTCAGGTTTGCTCTGTTTTCATTGATATAGATACATATATATCTATATCAATGAAAACTGAGCAAACCTAACCACCTTTTTGCTCAAGTTTGCTTGGGTTGGATATACACCTTTTTGCTAGCTTTTTTATTATTCCTAATTTACAAATTTTTCATGAAAAATAAGTAAACCTGACAACGCCGGACACTTGACAGCTGGGAAAATAATGGCGGCTAGTAGCGAGTAAAATGGAATTTTCTATAGGAAAAAGCAATTTTCGTAGCTACTTTTGCCTAAATGTGGTGTTTTGTGTGACGAAATAAAATAAAAATTATAAGTTTACAGATAAGTATGTTTAAGTGAAAGTGTCGAAACTTAAAGGAATCTATAAAAAAAGGTACTTACCTAACCTAAAAGTTATTTTTTTTTTTGAAAAACCATACGAGACCGCCAAACACTGACTTCGGATTCGTGTTCTACAACCCAAAATTAGGGTCTGTGCAAAATTTCATGAAAAAACTCGGTGCATAAAATAATCCGAATAATTACAAAAAATATTTTTACTCAGATACCTAGGTCCAGTTTGTTTCACAGATTAAGTATGTGGAAATATTAATTGATAAGATCTCTTTAAAACATATTAAAAATTATAGTTACCTGTAAAACTTGAGACGCTCTAGCAAAATCTCCATGTTTTAAGCAGATGTTAATAAGAGATTCAGGTTCCGCCAACATATAGTGAATTAATTTCACCTCACATTTAGATGAAGTTTTTAAATTGACTATTAAATCTAATCTCCAGGTAGCATCTGTAACTATTTTATGAAGATCATTTAGTTTAGTTAGCTCACTGGAACCATTTTGAAATAGCTTCCTAAATTTAATTTCTTCTATAAAAAGCTTTAATGAAAACAAAATAGTTCTAGTTTCTTTTTCATTACAAACAAAAACTTCATATGGTTTGTAAGCCTTAAAAGTTTTCAACGTGAAAATATCACTATATTTCATAAAAGCAGTGGCTAGCATTAACTGAAGCAACTCTATTTGTAACATGTTATCTTTTATAGCAAGGAACTTTTTTTGTATATTTGCAATTATGTCATTAACAAAATGTTTGTTAGTTTCACCCAAGGTTTTACCATTTGGAATTATCAGCTTTAAAAATTCAGTTAAAATGGAATATGATCTTAAGATTTCTTGTTGATCAGCAATATCTTCTTTGTGGGGAATTTTTAATTTTTTGTCCTCAAAAAAGTTTGCAAAATTTAAATGATAATCGTATAAATTTAAGTACTGAGAAGCCACCTCAAGAATACACTTTTGGCCTGCGGACTTGAAAACTTCAAATTCATTCACATCAGGGTTTATTTCCTTACAAAATTCCACTAATCTTAACATGTACTTTATTTCTTCAAAATAGTAGACCCAAAACTTATCTCCTTGGGTGTTATCAATTGATTTTACTAATGTCATTAACAAAGACATATCAAAATTTCCCTCATGTGTGTCATTGGCTATGTTAATTAACTGTAGATATATAAAAATATTATAAACAGATTTTGGCAATGATTCTTTTGGGGCTAACCCATAATTTTTAAAAAACTCATTTAACCAATGTTCCTGCATGTAAATTGTGTAGTCATACAGAAAATATGGATCCTTCAGATTTATATGTAACATTGTCTTATCCCAATGTAGACATTGTTCCAAGAGATTCAAATTTCTAATTACCAACAAGGATAAATACAATATATCTTTTGAAATCACATTTTTCTGAATAAGGTCCCATGTTTTTATAATTAGTTCCTGTATATCTATGTTGGCAGTGGATAATTCAGAAAACTGCCTATAAAACTTATTTTCAAAGTTACTTTCCTCCAATAATTCCAAAACGTCTCTATGTTCTCTCGGTTCCATTGTTGTAAATAATTGCGATTATCACTTACACCCAACTAACAACACTACAAGCACAAAAATAAACTATATTTCTAAAGACATTTTATCAGAACTTTCATTAATTATTTATGTAAACTTTTTCTATGATTATGTATTATTATTTATGAGAGGATAAATGATAAAATACCTAACTGACGAAGAAAACAAAATTTCAAGATAAAAATGTACGGTTAGGTAGGTTTTCTTTTCGTTCTTTCTTCTCTGTATTTGACCCTCATCCATGGAACAGGTTGGCCAGCTCTCCACCCGCTCAGGCGCCTGACCAAAGCCCTAGCTACCTTTAGGGATGGCTTAGGCTTAGACGTTTCCCAGTTTGGGTGGTATTTCCCTTAGCATCTCCGAATTGTCGGGTATGTACCCTTGAAGTTTCCGAATCTAAATAATAATAATAAAGAATGACAAAGCGTCAATATTATCGGTATGGCACAGTTGAGGTTCAGTGAACAGTTCGAATTCGCAATATTTCCCTCACTGTGTTTGTTCCGTTATTGACATCCATAGTTCCGCGAATGCACCGTCGAGTTCACATGCGTGAGGAATTATGAAGTGGCTCTCCAAGAAGCGCGAACACGCCCGAGACTGCGCGACGAAACTTTCGCTTGTCATCTCGTCCCCGCTTGGCGCAAAAGCGCTGGAGTTGATTCATTCGAAGACGCGTGGTGGTATAAAGTGAACCAAATAAGCGTACGGAGAGTTCTGTGTTGTTTATATAGGGGTGACTGAATAACTTTAAATTAATACTTTTTTGTGTGTTGAACATTTTTTTACTTTTTCGTTCTGGTGGTGGTGTTAATCTGTTTGTGTAGTAAAAATAAAAACAAACAAAGCAAAAGAATTGCATACCCTTAAAAAATTAAAGAACGTATAACCAAATAAATAATATTTATTAATTTAGCTCCCAAAATCTTTTGTCAATAGATTCGGAACGGAAGGTCGATAGTCGAACATCGAAAGATAATCATAATCATCGATATTGGCATCGATGTTTATGACCCCTAACATCGATGGCAAAACATCGAATATCAATAACAGAACATCGATGTTTTTAAAACATTCTAACAACGCCCAGCACTGCGCGCAGACGAGCATTAATATGGCGAGACGTCTTTGGGTCACGCGGCAGCCCAATCTTTCAATTTTAACTAACGATAACTTGAACACTATAAGTCGTAGAAAACTGCGTTTTTTTTTAAACTTCGTCGATGTTTTGGCCTTCCTTCGTATGCAGATGGTATGGCCAAATTCTTTAAAACATAAAAGTTTCTCGCTTACTGAAAAAAGTGCTGCAATTAAAGTACCTACATGTTGAAGTTTCACCAAGTTTTACAAAAAAACTAGAGTTTTCAAAAAAACAAAATTGACTCAGTAGCCTTCGCTCACATTTCTTCTATGGATTAAAAAAATATATAACGGAATTATCTCGATTAGTTCCGAAGATATCGCGAGGTATGTGTAAAAATGTAAGAGACATTAATTTTGTCACATTTATGACATTTTTCGTCATAAAAAAAGTTTGACCTTCCAAAAAATGTTGTAATTGGCCATTTCAGATAGCCTAGACCCTAGCCAATCATTCTGTGAAGGTCCCATGTAGTTGTACCTTACAATTTTTTTTAACTCATTTTTGCCGGTTTTACAGTCCACTATTCCTGGCCAGTAAAAAAGTATTGTAATTGCAAAAAAAAATCACCTTGCGAGACAGATCTTGACGGTATTTTTTCCGGACTTTAAAATATTTCTCTTAGAAAAATATTTTGCATTTGACAAATCCGAGCAAACAGTTTACATATTTAAAACAGGGTGAACCCATTGTGAGCGAGGCAACTGCTGTGCAAAGGTATTTGTCGATTTTTTAAATATTTTATTTAGAATGACAAACAACGTTCCTTTTGTTTTGCTCCTATCGTCAACATACTGCCATGACAATAAGGCATGTACCGAAATAATCGTTTATGATCCAAATATAATTACAAATTAATGTGCCTTCTTTTATGAATATAATATATACCACTTGGAACTTGCCAATTATAAAATCGGCAAATACCTACCTTTAAACAGAACAGTAGGTAAAGAAACAAAAAAAAAAGTTTGCCACTTTGTTTAACTTTCTCACAATATGGTTGGATTCATTAAATATTTAACTATTCTTCTATATATAACCGTCATATGAAATTATAAAATTTAAGCAAAAATCAACATTTTAATTTTTTATAGTGTTCACCGTGTATATATTGAACACAAAGGATATACTTTTTCGAGTAGGGTTAATGCCTACTTTGCATACAAAATTTCATCGTTTTCCGTCAACTAGTTTTTTAGCTGTTGGGCTAACAGATAGACCGACAGACAGGAAGCCGGAAATGGACAACATACATTGTTGTCATCTAGGAACCCCAAAACGGTAACATCTGTCAAAATCTCGGAAGGTCTGTTACGCCGTTAATAATTTCTTAGTTATTTTAGGTATATTATATTACCACCCGTTTTTTCAGTATTAACTGATTTCTAATAAAAAACAAACTTAGTATTTAATTTATTTGTAGGTGCTGGAACTTACTTTACGCAAATTATATTATATATACTTAGGTTAAGAAAAAACAGTAACCCAATAACTTTTTCTTTATTTCAAATTTAACTAACTATAAGTAAAGAATGCAGCTCAACTGTGTGTTTTTAAATAAAAATATTTCCCGACATGTATTTAAAAAATATATTATCTCAGTTTCTTTATATCCGATATATTAAGTTTATTATTTGATCGATCTAAAACATACTTTAGTGTTGTTTCTATTGCAACTACTTTATTGTAGATAAATAATAGTTTGCAGTGTTGTTGCTAACAAATTGAACTGCGTTCTTATAAGTAACTTTATGTTAATAAAACTGATTAATTAAAAAACTGTAGTTTACTTTTAGTTTTATTCCGTTCCTACAGAGTAACCCTCGTAAAACAGCTCGGCCCGCTTACACATATCGCGTGCACGTGTCGCCCTCGTAATTTGGGATTTCCGTCTGTGACCTCGCAAGTCTTACAATTCGAGAAAATACATTCGGCTGCTGCCGGCGATGCTTTGATCTCAGAACATCACAGTGCCGCGCAGGAGTGATCCTTCTATGTGTTATATATTCGGTGCTACTACTACATAATTGCTTAATTACTTTGTGGTTTCTCGAGCTTGTGAACTCAACCACGGCTGTCTTCAACTCTTAAAAAAAGCTGTGCTGTGCATAGAAATAAAAAGCGGATTCTCAGGTTGTGCTGTGACTCAACTTATATCGTTGCGTTCCGTAATCTATTTTGTTCATTTGGAGCGTGACAGAGGTGGTCAGATGACTCCACTAACGCAGACGTCTAGTGGGTGGAATTCAAGACGGAGATCCGCAGAAATAAATCCGCAATGCATAGTGGAACATGATCGGCACTTTTATGTAATCAAAAGCAGCTCTAACCTAAATGAACGCTAATGATTGTGAGTTATTTTTGGCTTAAATTTTTAATAAAGATCAACAATAACAATAATAGAAAACCTAACATAATTATAAGAAGTTGGATTATGTTCTTTTGCTTTACATCAAGAATCACCTGATATTTTCTCAGATATGCATAAATAATTTAGCTAGGCGTGTCAACCAGACAAACTTTTGTGGAATGCAAGAATAACTTCAAATATTCTAAGATGACCGCCCATTGGTCAATAGAATCCTTTGTTTCGTTCTGCTTCCGAATTTAATTCCGCACATTGCGCATCGACTTAACAGTTCTAAATAAAATGCAGAGCAGCACGAGGTTCCGATGCGCATGGAGTTCCAATTGGCTAGAATTATTAAGATATTTGCTCCTTAACATAGCGGGTCATGCACACCACATTTAAACTCAAACTTAAAATGCTATTATTCTTTAGCCATTCGCAAGTTGTCAAGTTACGGACTTTTATCTCAAATAAGTTAAAACAACTCTGGTTATAGTTTCGCTCAGCTTAATTTGATACCTAAAAAGCATTAAACTTCTGACCAAAGGCGTCGCATCTACCAAATAATTAAAATGCGTACCTATTGTTTTAAATTTTTGATATGATTGAATAGTATAAACAGCTTGTTTATTATAGTTTACACTGATAAGAGCTTTTTACCCGTGACTTCGCCTACATAGAACACCCGCACTTAAGTCATTACTCATTTTACCAAAAACAATTTAAAAAAAATTGACTTTGCCCAGCGAGGACCGCGAGGAGGTATGAGTTTTGCTTGCCAGGAAAGGATAGGGTCAGATATGTTAGTTGGAATATACAGTAAGTAGTTACACCAGAGAAGAATAAGATAGAGAGAATAATATCTCGTACGCAGTTCATTCGTAAATACGATTTGCTTTCTATGACCTCCAAACCGACGTCGAAATAAGCTGCCATGGGCGTATGATGCAGATTTTGGGTTATTATAAAGCACAGTGAGAGTGAGTATTGAGACGCGCCGCAGAAAACTCTCTCTGCTTGCCGTGTTGCTACCGCACTGGCTAAGGTCGAGACGTCTTGTGAGAATCCCACGCGCCAATCTCGGAACGTCGCCGTTTGAAGGCCATAGCGTGGTCGAGCTGGCGGGAAGACGAGATATTATTCTCTCTATCTTATTTTTCTCTGGTTACACTAGACAAATTGATCGCAGGAGAATTACAGTAAACGTTCTGTAAAATGCCATCTAAAATGACAAAAAAAAAAACGAAAGAAAAAAGGCTGCCTATTCCGCGACACCTTTTCCATACCCATGCTCTAATAAGTGTTTAGTCCCTACATTCCTACACTTTACTACACTGTTTTGCTCCTTAACTTCCTACACTTTAATTATTTTATTTGAACGCAAGTATAAATATTAAAACGGACGCAACAAAGGGCTTCCTACTTCCCTACACCCTTTGCATTGCTGTGCTCTAATAAGTGATTTAGTCGGGAGCAAAAGTAAATCATAATGAGCGCAAAAAATGCTCCCTGCCTTCCTACCCTTTAAACTATTTTTTCGAAGGCATGTATAAATTTTAAAACGGACGCAAAAAAGGGCTCCCTACTCCGCTTCGCCCTTTCTAATCCCATACTCATAATCATAATAATATGTATACCTTGATAAATTAAATGTTAAAATGTTACAATTTATGTTTTAATGTTAAAATAAGGTGCTAGGTAGGAATAGTAGGTAATACGTTTTTAAGATACATTTAAACGAACATGATTGATTTAAAATGCAAGAACAATTTAATGACTGGAATCGTCATCATGCATCATCATTTTCAGAAATATAATCGTTTCTACTATAAACTATAAACTGGAACATCTTGAAGATAGCTTTAAGGTAGCCTTTAAACCTTTTTATTGTTTTTAGAAATAGAAAATATGTCTAGTGCCGCGGATTGTTTTCCTCTTTGATTTAAAATTAAAAACCAGCGAGAAAGAATTTGGTTTTGGAGAAGAGCTGCTCAGAGTGTAATTTTCATGTATTATTATAAATTTTGACCCCCCTTTAAATTTTTTTGGAAACAAGAAATACGTCATAAGCCCCAGATTGTTCCCTTCTTTCCTGTAAAAGTGAAAAAACTGCGACAAAATGTTGTTTTGGAGAAGCAGTCACGGCGCAATTGGTGGGCAAGATTGGGCGCGCGCCCAACTAAAATTCTGCTCTCTCAAGCATTCACCCAACCAATATTTTAAATAAGAACATACGACTTACGACACCGAACATAAAGGTATCCAGGTACTGCCCAATCTTTAGATGCTACCGCCGGCATTCGCCCAAATTAGGGCTTGCGCAAGCAGAAGAAATACTTGAAATTTTGTTTGATGCAGCCTCGAGGAAAACTCTATATTGGAATATCTTAAAGATATCTTTAAGGTAACCTCAAAGGCTTTTTTTGCCTTGTAGCCCCTCTAAATTATTCTAAAGAAATAAAAAATATGTCATATGCCACGGATTGTTCTCCTCTTTGATCTAAAAGTGAAAAAACCAGCTAGAAAGATTTTGGCCATGGATAAGACCTGCTTAAAGTGTATTTTTTATGCATGTTTATCAATTTTGACCGCCCTGAATTTTTTATTTAATAAAAAATGTCATGGATTGTTTCCTATTTTTATGTAAAAGTGGAAAACCAACGAGAAAGATTTTGGTTTTGGAGAAGATCTGCTCACAGTGTATTTCTTATGCGTTTTTATCAATTTTGAACTCCCTTTAAATTTTCTTTTAAATAAAAAATATATCGTACGCCGCGGACTATTCCCTTCTAGTAAAAAAACTGCGACAGAATGTTTAGTTTTGGAGAGCACCTGCTTTTATTTTCTGTGTGAGACTGCTTCGAATAAAACTGCGTACTGGGACATCTTAAAGATATCTTTAAGGTAACTTGATAATATGCTTTTTATAGTTTTTTGCCCTTGTGACCCCTCTCAATTGTTTTAAAGAAATAGAAAATGTCACAAGCCGCGGATTGATCCCTTCTTGCATGTAAAAATAAAAGACCAGAGAGAAAGATGTTGGTTTTTGAGAAGACCTGCTTGGAGCATATTTTTAATGATTTTTTTATCAATTTGAACCATAATTAAATTTTTTTAAAATAAAAAATGTGGCATTAGCCGTGGACTGGTCCCTTCTTTAATGTAAAAGTGAATAAACTGCTTAAAAATGTTTAGTTTTGGAGAAGACCAGCTTTTAGTTTCTGTTTCAGGCAGCGTTGAGGCGAACTTCACCTACATGTGCTTGTGCTTAGTATCATTGCCAATTCTTGTTCTGTAAACATCTCCCTCTTCCACGTACCCTGCCTAACCATGGAGTGCCGTGGACTGATATGTGTAAATAGGTCTGACTGCAGCATGACTGATATGTATGTATACGACGCATCGAAGACTGATCCGAGACTGCAGTGGGAATCCGCGTCCCGCAAGGTCTGTTTTACGTTCGCTGCATAGAAAATGGTTTATAGTTCTCTGTCGAATGATCGGCAGACAAAAACAACACGATTGATTTGTGTCGACTATAGAAAAGTATAACCACCCGGAGTTTCACTGCTGAACTGATATGTGTGCAGAGACCTTTAGGGTCAAATTATCCAAGTTGCCGCTGGCAAAGTTACCAGCAAGATAAGCGACAGTGATTCCACTAGAAATAGAATTAGGAAGAACAAGATAGACGTACAATTTATCTTGCTGATAACTTTGCCAGGTCGTCAATAATTTGGTCCTTAGGATCACGGCTCTCAGGAACCGTTTTAACAAATTTAGGATCCCTGAGCCGGAACTGGAGTTGCGGCCAAAAATGAAACAAAGATTCGAGCAACGGTCTTGTATCCACACCCAGTTCTCCAAAAGTCAGTGTTTTTAGTCATTATTTTTAAATAAATAATAAAAAGAAACCAGTTTAAAATTAATTAACTATCCAAGTAAGTGTTTTGAGCATTTGTATCTCTTTGAAATGCGTCTCAATTGTAAGGCGTTGCTGATAGCTTGTGAAAGTTCATATAACCAAAACAGTTCTGTGACATAACACTTTAAAACATTTATTCCAATTAGTAAATAGTTCTTTGAGGTACCTATGTGTATAAAAGTAATGATCTTATAATAATTTTTATTGTTATAGAATGTCCATATCACCAATTTTCAAATCACCATTTACTGATTTGACCGGTGCCATTCTTTCCCACCAATGGTATGGACAATGTGCTGATATGGAAATGAAGGCCCTCGATTGTTTAGAGGCCTATGGAATAGATAAAGGACTTAAAAAATGTGATACTTTGCTTAAAGACTTTGAAGAATGCGCCTTAAGACATAAACAGCAGAAAAGAATTGTTGCCATGAGACTTGAGCGCCATCGGCAACATTTTACAGGTGAAAGAAAAAAAGAAGAAAAATATGCTGAAGTACCCCCTGTCGACAGCTATTAAATTTACTTTGGTTTGTTACTTATTAAGTAGTTTTAATAATAAAGTTATTGATATAGGGCATTGGGTTTGTATTGAAATATGAATCATTTTTGCCATTGGATAGAGTGTTAAATACAGTATATTCAATTTGATTCAATAGAATCTGTCAACTGGATGTGTGTAATTTGTTTTTCATTTTTGCTATCAAATTTTTATAATGAATTTATTGTCTTGAACAGAATTCAAGTGCTAGCACAAACCGTTTCTCCGATTGTAACGTCCGTATTTTTGGACTTGCCCTAATCCAAAATATTGGCCCCTTAATGTGCACCCCTTGCCAACACTACGCCGACTGCCTCCAGGCCGACCATTTACCGACTCTCTGTGTTTGCTGGGGAAAGGCAAAGAAATTATCAAAAAATATTTAGAGAGTACCTACCTTACCAGTTTGCAGCAAACAAGTTTCTTTCACAAAAAAAATATAGATGCCTAAAGCAGGGCGCCTATTGAATCGACTCGGCTCGGTACGTTTCATACGGAATGCCGACGGTCGACGCGCATTGATTCGGCTCTCTGTTCTTCAAAACCGCTGTAACTAGTGTGGTATAGATTTAGTATCGTATGAAGACGTATCAGACGTTTGTCGCTGTTTTATCCCAAGCATTTTCCTCCCGCATATTGTCGTGATAAAACGTATTCTCCGGGGCGTACATAAAAACAAACGTTTTCTATTAAAACTTCGTCCGCCACTGCATACGTATTTCTTCCGCTTGTGCACAGTGTGGCGAGTATATGGGAATAGATCAAAATCAAAATTCTCTTCATATTTGATAAAAAAATTTATTGCATTAGTATATTGTAAAAGGGTGTAATCTGTAATCTATTAAATAAATAGCTTTTTGGACGTTTGGAACAATATATTCCAGTTCTTTTTTATGTCATAGTCATAAGACAGATCTTTACTGAAATACTATATATAAAATTGGTTACCAATTATTCCAGTTTTAAGGTATGGTAAAAGATTAATATTGTTTTTACATAATATACAAGGTGTCCGAAAAGTATTAGTATGGGCAAATATCTTTGCTATTAGTAAAGACAAAGACGCCACATATTAGGTGTATCTTATTGGTTTTTATTTTAAACAAGCTCTATTGTCCAAGAACAAAATTCTTACTGACAAAGCAACAAACTAAGCCTAAATAAAAGTTTAGGTCACACATTGTAGATGCACCATTATAAAGAATGTAAACTTTCTTAGTTATAATGACATAGTATTAAGGTTAATAAATCCACTTTTTTATGTAATTAGACTTTTTCAACCCCCTTAAGGGTTGACGCTAGGGAGTTGACGTCAAAAATTTTAACTGCAACCCTATGCCGTGTGGTACCTTATTTGAAAGGTCTTCAAAAAAGAAACATTTTTCCGCGAACCCGAGTTTCGTATCTTAATTCGTTTTTAAATGACAAGCTTATAAAAACCAAAAATCGTGAATTTTTTTTTTACGAGGTAAAAACAAAAAAAGACGAAGATAATAATGAAAGTACATCACCATATTATGATATATCGGGTGATAGTGATTACATTATGCCAAAGTTAGTACCATACTCAGGGTCGGATAGCAGTTCTAATGAAATGCCAACGAAGAGTAGGAAACGCAAAAAAAGATTTCAAGTTGAACAAGCTACGTGGTTTTCAGAAAGAGACAGACGAGAAAAAGGAAAGCAATACATTGTGAGAACAAAAGAAACGGGAAATGATCTCATGACATCGAGTGATAACCAAGAGAGTTCAAAGAAATGTGTCAATTTAAACCCGAAAAGAGCGGAATCTGAACATGTTACCAAATAACAGAAGAGCAAAGAACATACATATTTGAATACTTCTGGAGTTTAAGTTGGGTAGAAAAAAAGGTCTTCGTGGACAGTACTGTGAATAGTGATTTTATTAAAAGACCAAAAGTGCTGGAACAATCAAGAATAAATCAAACATTTAAGTTTAAAAATAGGTGAATGTTTACGATTCGCTCATTTTTATTTGCATGGAATACGTCTCTTTATTTCTGTTATTCATTAAACGGGTAACATTTTATTATATTTAGGGTATAATTTCTGTTTAGTCTTAATCACTTCTATTATAAGAAGATATCCTTATTCCTATTTCGCGTTTTAAATATCTCTTTTACCGCGCTTTAAATTGAAATTGTACCAGAACGTCGCAGGCGGCTGAAGCTGACAGTTGAAAATCACTTTGATCATGTTATCGCGGAAACTGGGTGACATTGACACTTTTTTCAAGAACCTGGTATTAAGAAAAACGCAACGCATTTTTTTTATAATTGTTCTCTTCGCTAAAATTCAGTTTGAAATGTTTACCATCCCGCTGGTAATATAATCCACCACAAATTCAATAGTGTGCCGCTAAGAATGCTTCCGAACCCGCAAATACAGTCCACTGTCGAAGAACGTAGTTGGTAAGTACATTTTCAACTTACGTTTCTTTATCGCTCAATTCCGCTTTTCGATACAGGTGAACAAGAAACAAAAGTCCAAAATACTGGACGTGTTATATTTTTTCTAAAAAATAAAACTATTTTGTGATTTTTTTTTTACTTTCTTGGATCCCTAACAAACATATTCTTTTACGAATTTCAAATAGAACGTTAAAAAGTACACCTTGGGACCGAGGAGGACATAGGAGTACAATAGTTCGACTTCTTATTACGTTATTAGAACTGACTATAAAGGTATTTTACGTGTATGATGACAAAAAACGAAATATTATAAGTTTTCAAATTTTTTCTTTGCGCTCGGGAAATTCCGTGCAGACTTTTGCAATTTTTTTTAATTCTATTGGAATAACAATAAAGTCATACAGCTAAATTTGACATTATTGAAAGAAGTAACATTAAAATCGAAACACATTTCACAATAAGTAGTTTATTTTGTACAAAAAGTATTTTGACAATTAGTAGATATTTAAAAAATTACAGTAACAGTGCGGTAGTGTTACACAGCGGTGCAAGGTTTTTGTCATGCATTTTTTAATACTGTTCATCGATAAAAAATGGACAAAGTACAAAATTGTTCTTATAATAATAATTATCCTATTTGCTTATAAAATAGAAAGGCAATTTTCTTAATACTATAAAATGCTGTGTAGGGCTTGGGTTTAAAAAAGCTCTTTTTGGCGCATTAAACACATTTTTGTGTTTAAGCTTTTCCAAGTTCCTATAATAGTCGTACATTTTTATACATGGTCCACATATATTTTGTTAAGGAAAGAATATTATAGAATTATCAGTTGACGATAATACAGATGTATCTACATGTAGGTGCATTTCTGTGTTGGGCTCCCTCAGGTGGGACAGTAAGAAAAGGTAAAAACATTTTTATCCGTGACATTTGGTAACCGATTCTAATAAATATCTATAATAAATCCCTAGATTAGTAAATCGAATTTAAAATGTACTACAGATTTAAAGGTATACCTTCCAGTGTGCCAATTAAGTATGACCACAAGTTGTGGTCTTTTCAATGCGTATGCCCTTTTATTTTGTTTTCATTTTCCAAGTGAACCCTTAAACTGGAGCGTCTTGCAAAATTTAATGTATTTTTCTTTATAAATTATTTATATTAATTCCTATCCTATCAAATCACAAAATAGTTAATAATTTGAAACCGACAATTCCTTAGATTTCACACGTCAAGTTACATAGTCAATATGGAAAACTATACTATGAGTTATATAACCATTCGTGTCTGCACATATTTAAAATAAAACTATAACAAATATTTATATGTGAAAATATTTTTCTCTGTTTTTACATTGCCATTACGAGATGAGAAAGATCACACAGTCGGAGAGAGCCTAGAGTTTTCTGTGCAGTTACACAAAAACGTTGAGTGAATACCCTTAAAGAGATAACAATAACATTAACATAGTTATTAAATTACTGCAGGACAGATTTGTCCTAAATTTTTTCGTACAAACCAAAAAACAAGTCTTTGATAAAATTAAAATTGATTTCATTCATAAGATTCATCATACTTTACTGTTTTCTTTTATATCATTCATATCCCATTTGAGATCAAGCTCTATTTAATTGTAAGGGGTGTTAATTGTTGATAGGAAATGACTACAATAAACAAGAAAAATTATGTTAATACGGACTTTTCATTACAAAATATTTAATTATTTTGATAAAGCTACCACTGGAGTAAAGAAATAAAAGAAAATCAAATACAGATGACAATTCTTAACAATAAAAAATATACACAAAATAAATTGTGAAATATCTTTTTATGATAATTTTCGTGGGAAATTAAAAACGTTAACCATTTTTTATAAGTTACAGTGGCGTCGAAATTTTTTTCAAAATAAACAGTGACAACTACTTTACTCAGCCCTGTATAAATTTAAAACATAAAAATAAATTCATAGGATGCAATTTGTTGTCTTAACATTCTGGTAAAATTTTATTTAATATTTTAAATTGTTTGCAAATTATTTTTAAAAATCTATAAAAAGTTTTTTTGTCCTGTTACTCGAGAACGAATGGTTTGCGGGCTTAGTCCTGAAATTTATTCTTATTTTTATAAGGGGAATTACCGACTCTCTTCATTTTAGATGAAAGTTTATACGATTTAAAATGTACATGATACAATAAAAAACAACTTCATTAAAGACTTTAAAAATCGACCGACAAAGTTAATAAGATCTAAAAATTTGAAAAAAATGTCTTATTATGGCCAATTTTTAAAGCATTTTCACAAATACGGTTTCTAATTATAACAATAAATCTTAATTTTAAATTAGCACCCAACCCTACAAGCGAAATTTTGATAAGCTTACAATTTAATATTTTGTGCTCTGAAACATTAATTAATATGAAATGAGTCTGGTTCATATAAAATTTAGAATCACATCTATAATAGTTTATTTTAAAGGCAAATTTACTTTCATAAGACAAAACTAATTTTGGTATGTTTTTTAACGGTTTAAATTTTTGAATGAAATCCTTCTTTTAATCTAAAGACGCGTGTGCACTGTGCATATCGCGAGGATGCTTCTGAAGCTGTAAATCACTCGCGAAGTGAGTTATAATCGGTCAGGGTTTGTGACTTATGCCCATTTCCACCAACTTTTCTCTAGTTATGGATTAGTTAGGGAGATCCTAAGTGTAAGGATTCCCTCAATCCTAATTGGTTCCCACCACTTGCACTTGAGAAACCAATAGTTAAGAAGGGAATAACACTGGCCACCGCGCAATTCGTTGTCAAAGTTTAGGAATTTTTATTTTTCAACCAAGACTGGTACTGGTGGCGGAACTTCTTTTCATAATCTTAACATTTATAACCTAACTAAAACGTTTTCTGATTTGTGCTCTTAAGTTTTTATTTATGGTTTTTTTGGCTGTGATTGTGTTCAGCAAATTAATTTGACAATTATTATTTTCAAAAAATGGAAGAGGAAAAGGAAATTAATCGCGCTCCTCAGGAAAAAAGTTTTATCCAGTACTGGTCAACAGTATAAAGAAACTGAATGTTAACTCACTGAAGGGGGTCGGTCAAATTTTTCTATATGTATTAGAATTGTACCCGTTGTACTGTTATTATGAATATTTTCAAAAATTGGGTAATTATTTGTACATAAGATTTATGTTTCATATCACACTATAGATAATTCAAAAAAATTAATGGGAAAGCCGGAAAATGACAGTGAACTTTTTTGCATTTTAAAGTTTTTCTTAAAATGGGAATAACTTTTTTAATTACATTATTTTCCGGCTTCACCATTAAATTTGACTCCGTAAAGTTAGGAAGCCCTAAGCTACTTTTGGAAAGGAATAAACATTGGTGGAAATCAAAATCGCATCTTAGTCTAAGTTACTCTTCCCTAGCGTTACGGAGCCCTAAACGTGTTGGTGGAAATGGGCATTAAATTACTACCAGAAAAGTCGAGTTAGATGTGAGGATCGACAGGTAAAATTTAAATGGAGTGAATTTGGTATCACTATGAGTGGTGTCGAGCTTAGAGGTATTGGGACTTCCATATTTAATCCAAATACCTAGAACGCCTTTATTGACAATGTTGCGTCTTACGTTTTAATTTTGAATTCTTACAATAAGTTATGGTCTACATACTTTTGTCCAAATAAAAAAATATTTTTTGTTGCCAATTTGCTTATACCCGCATCAAAATTATTAATATAATTTATCCTCTTCTATCAGTCACCCAGTCAGCATATCTCAAGTTTGCTATGTAGTTTCGCGAGACATCGTCACGATGTGCTAACAATATAATTATTTTATATTTTATTTAAGAAGTTAGTTTTATTCAAAGAGCATTTGAGAAGAATTAGCAGCACAATTTTTATTTATTCGGAATCATTAAATAAATAAAATTGCTGCGCTTTTCGAATTTTACAAAATTTCGCTAAACAGTTGATGTGAAAGCAAGTTTTCCTTTATAAACCTACATAAAGTTTTCAAAAATGTTGCTCTGTATCTTTTCTTGTTTTAAAAGTATTAGGTAAATTTTGGCTACTTTCATTACACTTGATAATTAAACTGGACTAAATTTTGTCATCAATTTGGTTGGTTTGCAAACGAAATTTAATCCAAACTACGTATCGATTGATTATATTACTCTTTGAATAAGTATATTAAAATTTTATTATTTTTAATTCTAACCAATTTTTAGGCTATTTTTTATATGAAACAAGGTTTACACCAAAAATTCGCTCGTCTTGAACGAAACATGCAATTATATTTTTCTTTAATAAACTATATGTATTTTTAACATACGCTGCCATTGTGGACAGGACGTAAATATTATATTTTTCTTTTTTTGTCGTCCCTAACTAATATTTTGCAACTCAAGCAGACTCACAGATAGATCTGACTGAAGCTTCAGAGACACATTTATCAATAATTTGCTCTAACTCTCTTTGGCCACATCGCCTTCCTTTAATATATAGTCGGGTTCACTGGGAATGGGTGAATACACGACACACGTTGGCCATGCAATACCCTTTTTAAGTTCCTTCTCTTTTGTAAAAACCTTGCTTGTTTCGTCGGTGAGGAGCTCATCTCCATACTCACAGTTCTGTGAGTATGGAGATGAGCTCATCTCCATACTCGCAGAACTGTGAGTATGGAGATGAGCTCCTCACCGAAGCAACCAGCAAGGTTTTTACAAAAGAGAAGGAATTTAAAAAGGGTATTGCATTGCCAACTTGTGTCGTGTATTCACCTATTCCCAGTGAACCCGACTATATATTAAAGGAAGGCGATGTGGCCAAAGGAGAGTTAAAGCAAATTATTGATACATGTGTCTCTGAAGCTTCAGTCAGATCTATGTGTGAGTATGGAGATGAGCTCATCTCCATACTCACAGAACTGTGAGTATGGAGATGAGCTCCTCACCGAAGCAACAAGCAAGGTTTTTACAAAAGAGAAGGAACTTAACAAGGGTATTGCATTGCCAACTTGTGTCGTGTATTCACAAGAGATAACAACGAATTATGATCTAATAAATCTTCAAACAAGTAGTAAGTACTGAAAAGTATTTTAGCAATCTTTACCCTGGAAATAGACTTTTCTAACCCTGTTTCACGATGCTTACATTCAGAATGTTTAACGAAATAATATTTCAGTGATCTGCTTATATAACACAACAAGAATATGCTTAAATATACTTATTATTGAAATGAAAATTCTTGTTAATGGTTGCATATTTGTGTTAAATTACAAAATAATTTATTTTTCTTGAACTCAAATCTAACTATGAGTAAGTAAAGCTCCTGCTCGAGCATGTCGCTTACATTATTTATTAAAAAATCCATCTATCACATTTTTAACAGCTAACTTCTTTTCGGTAAAAACATGATAAAACTTCTTTATGATTTTGTGTAATCTTTAAAAATATCTTATAAACTTAATATTTAAAAATTAATTATTATTAAAACTTCCTGTCTTTTAAATTTTAATATTTTACCGTACGTACACATTAAATTTAGTACAAAATTTTGCATTTTTTGTACCACCAACATTTAAAATTTAGTAGTAACAGTAGCTGCTTTACATCTAGGAAAGACAGATACAATAAAAATTGTGCGATTATTTTCTTAAAATATTTAAGATTTAGAATAACACAGAATATAGTTTAGGATAAAAAGGTAATACCTACATACATTTTGGTATTTTCAAAAATATTAAAGTCGTATTCTCAAGATGCGTTGATAATTTGAATTTCAATACATCCTACTTATAGGTAGGTACTTATATTCATACAAAAATGTAAGTTTTCTTTTAGAGAAATTGATACACAGTACAATACAAAAATTGGGCCATTTTTTATATATTTTGCTGTATTATAAGTGGTAGACGGTTAAGTTCAACAGCTTACTATTATTTTCTATTTATGATATTTTTATGTTTTAAGGATCGAGTTGAATTATTAAGGAAAAAAGCTGCTTCTATGTGGTTATTTAATCAAAAATATTATTTATTTTTACATTTGGACACATGCTGTATGGTTTATGTGTTCAATCGACTGTGGTTGGTCACCAACAGTAATTTTCAAAATATTCAGTTTGGTTCACGAACTCTCAATTTGTTATATTTTAGCGAGTAAGTCAAAATGTAGTTTGAAGGTAGACCAGACTCGGAAAAAACTTATTTTCTTATTATTTTTTCCAAGAACTGTATCAATTTGTCAACCTAATTCTTTTTTGTTTAAGTAAATACATTCTATGAGAATTTTAGAATTCTACCACTTTACAGGGTCGTCCCTCAAAACGCCGGGGTTTCTCGCAAGTTTGGTATTTTAAGAATCACCATATTAACCTACGACATCTCTAATGGCTTGGGTCCTTAACTGCAGGGTTAATGGGACCTTAGGGACGCCCTTGCATTTTAACAGTTCTATATGTGTTTTAAATGTCTCTTTTTACTAAACAACTATCCAACTAAAAAAACAAGGTGCTTGTGGCGCTATGATTGTACTAATATGTGCCACCGACAAATTTGTTCTTGTTGGAATTCTTTCATATCCATCCAATGAGCGAGTTCTTCGGCTCCACTAGAATTAAGACCGAGACTAAACCAACCCACCATTTCCTTCTTTTTGGTTACACCTTTTCGATTGTAGACTGACACCATAAGGGTTACGTCCGCTAGCTGAAATAGGGCAACCTAAAAATAATAAATATTGGTTTTTGAAATAAAGAAATCCGCCTGCATAGACAGTACTCAAAATTCTAAAAATATCTTAAAATTCCCTACATCTCGATCAAAGGGCATATCCATGTAGCTGCTTGAGTTGAAAAATTAGAGTACGAATTACTTTTGGGGCATTTTACTAGCAAAGTCGACAGTTTAATTAATAAATACTATGGATTTATTAAGAATGGATACGGGATAATTTAACATTCTTTCAAGCCAAAACAAACCATTCTAAACGACACTATAAACACAATTTGTAAATATTGGCCACATCTTATTTACCTTGTATTTTTGTACAAAAAATACGTTAGAAGCATCACAAGATTTACTAAAAGTAATTAAAGCCCTAAAATATTTTATTTTTCTGCTAAATAATAATAAATTTAAGTTAAAAAGGTTTTATTATTTATAGGTTATGTTATTTCTAAAGGTGTTTATTTAAAGTCGTTCCGAGTCATTTATAAATCTATAAGTCGCACTTTTTCTTTTCTAGTTCATTAGACAAAGACGTACGTGTAACCGAGTGTTCAGGTTGGGTTTGATTGGGTTCAGCCGTTTTCCTAAGCAACCAGCACAGACAGCAACACTTTTGAGCTCCAACACTCCAATGCTATTTTATCTCTTTCTACTACCATTCTTGATTCAATTACGTGGTAATTCGTAGTTCGCAAACTCTACCCCTAGGGGAAATGTTTTCATAACAAACAACAAATATAAGGCTTCACGTTCGATACGCTCACAGTATACGGACATCGAATCCTTTCTTAATAAATCCATGATCAATACGGTTTGTGAAAATTTCGTAGTGGCTCATCATTTTAAAAACTAGACCAATGATTCAGATAAAAGTTCTATAAGCCTTTCAAAAACTGTAATTTTAAAAGTAGTTGGAATATATACGGCCCTCCTCACAAAGAACAACGTATGTTATATTTATGTATATATAGTGTGGTCCATCAACTGTGCAACATATGGAAATTTTTTTATTAGTTGCACAACCGAAATATAAATACCGCCAAAAGTTGGTGCATGTCCGATAACCATATCAGATGTACTTAGAATGGCTTCAAGTCACAGCATACAGGGCAGGCCAAAAAGTATTAAAATCGTTGAAAAGTAAAGCACCCTTATTTCGAAAAATACAGAAAAACGTTATTAAGAAAAGTTGTTTATAATTAAAAGATATATCCAAATACAAAGTCTAGCCTTCTATTAAAAAACAATATATTTTTTTGAAAGTTACACACGCCAACGAATCGACCACCAAAGTTAGGATATTTACATTAAAAATATTTAAGTTTTCAGCTACACACTACATTAATTTAGTTAACTGGCAGGACATAGAGATCACTGAGCCACCACACATAAACAAAATATTTATTAAAAAATGAAATTTTGCGAGCTATATCAAAAAAGATGTTAATTTGAATGAAATGCTGCCTGATGTAGCAGGTCTTCCTTGTCACACACGGGCAGTGGAAAGACGTGTAAAAACAGTCACAGCTGTATGTGGTTCATCAAACAGAGATAGATTTATCAGGGCGAAAATTGAATCTTGAAAAATATTACCGACTTCGTTTATACCAAAAACGAATATTACACAGATAATTGTATGTAAATGTATTGTATAATAAACCAATAATAAATTGTTCTATTTTTAAATTTATTTTTTCCATTTTATCACGTATTTTATCATCCTTGGGGTAGTTCAAAGTACTGAGCTAAAAATCTGAAATTTCGGCCATATCATATTATATCGATCATAGAGCACCTACCCCCCACAAGCCAAGTGCAAATTCTAACTTTCATGTTTTCGATCCACCCTAATATCCGAGTACATACACATATTTCGTGATGTTACAAAATATAGTCTTTCGAATCGATTTACAGAAAAAAAAGTTTTACCCAAGTTTACACTCGTTTGACACGAACGTTTCATTCGCTTGAAAAGAGTCATTTTCAAAACATGTACCGTGGGTTCAATTTAGCTTGATAACAATTTGATTCGCTGTAACTTTTTTGTTTTTAAAGATATCAAGGTAAACAAAAAAACAAAATGTAGGGTTAGTAGCCAAGTTTTTTTTTGAGTTACACATAAAACAAATCACTAACAATTTTCTGAGATAATAGCCTATCTTATATTTTTTAAAATGGAACACCCTGTATATTATATATGTATTCAATAGAATACGCTATTCTGATTACAATGATGCAACACATGTTATTTTAATCCACTCGTTTTTGACATATCGGCAAAAATATGGAATTTTTATCCTACTTAATCTCGAAGAGTGCCGTGACTAGATTTGTTTTCAGCATACGTAAGAGGTTAAGTAGGATAAAAATTTCATATTTTTGCCGATATGTCAAAAACGAGTGGATTAAAATATAAAGTGTGTTATATCATTGTAATCGGAATAGCGTATTCTATTGAATACATATATAATATACAGGGTGTTCCATTTAAAACAATATAAGGTAGGCTATTATCTCAGAAAATTGTTAATGTTTTGTTTTATGTGTAACTCAAAAAAAAAACTTGGCTACTAACCCTACATTTTGTTTTTTGTTTACCTTGATATCTTTAAAAACAAAAAAGTTACAGCGAGTCAAAATGTTATCAAGCTAAATTGAACGCACGGTACAATATACTATTACAGTTTACAGTCTCTGATATTTTGGTTTATGTAAAAATCTAGCTCGTCAACCATACTTACTTGAAATACAAACGTCTCTTTAAATAAAGGATTTGGTTGTCCTCTTCTTATCGTTGTTTTGGTGTGTGCTAATTCCTGTCCAGTGCTACTTACTAAGTTCAGTTTAACATACGTATCGGGGGCTCTATTTAACGCCAAATTTCTACAAAAAATAAAAAGATATCTTTATTAATCTTAAGTGTAGATTAAACGAAAATTATCAGGATTGAAAAATTCTAGCGCGGTCAATTGTTATAAACACTTTAATTGTTTATTTCCTTATAACTGCTGAACCATTGGTTTTAGAGAAAAAGTTTTTTGACAAAAAATATTTCTCACGATGTAACAAAAATTTTAGACTTGTACAAGAACCATCAGGAAACGTAATTGAAAAACAGTCGAATAATCAAATAAGTAAGCGAGATTTGAACTAACCTTCAGTTTTTTCAGATGACTCGCCATTATGTTTTTGTTTTTTAAATTCTAATCGTTAAGACCTCTGTTTCATGTTAAGTTGCCTACACCGATTTCGATTGTTTTCCTATAATTTTACAAAATAAAACGAAATTTATTTTTCCATCCCCTTCGTATAGTAACTTAACATAAAATACGAGTAGAGCTCTTAGCAAGTAGAATTTAAAAAACAAAAATAATATGGCTAGCTCTCTAAAAAACTTGAGGTTAGTTCAAAACTGGCTTATTTGATGTTCAGTTATTTTTTCAGCTACGTTTCCTGATGGTTCTTGTACAAATCTACAATTTCTCTAGTTTCAACATTTTTCTATATCTTCAAATAAAAACCTATATATTGTTCCAAATATAACCAATAATCCTGTACACATATTGTCTATTTTACTATAATTTAATTTTATATTTTAACAGAACATTTGGCAACACCGTCTTAGCATGTAAATGATTATTGACATTGTAAACAAATAAATCTTAATTCGATTTTACCTAAAATGCGACCCTTTGACAACTTCTACACTTAATCTTCCTGTAATGGCATTATAACAAAGACCTAGAAGCAATTCTGGAACACCTCCATGTTGCATAGAATGCGTGGACCCAGTACTATCAGACCTTGCAAGGCTCATTAGATCTCCGGCGCATCCACCAAGCTGTAATTAAAAGTATATATTTTTTTAAAAGAATTTATTTTGATAGCACAAACAGTATTCATTTTAGGTTTGTTTAGAAAGAATATCCAAAAAGATTTTTACGAAAACAGTACACCTACTATAAATTAACGACAACTCAATGTTTATTTCAATTTCCCTTTAAAATGTTACTGCGTATTTCTAGAAAAGTTTTTAAAATTTAAGTAACAACGAGTCAGTTTTAGAAACCAGTCATTTTTTACATTATATTGATTTTGAAATGTTTGAAGGGAAAACTAAAATATGGAAAGTATGAAGAAAAATAATAAGTTTAAAAAATATATACCTAATTAAATTAAACTCACGACAGGTAACAGTAAAGTAGAATTATTCCAATTTCAACTTAATAAAATGCAATAAATTCGCCTGCTTTTGCAAATTGCGATAAACCCATGGATTTATTAAGAATGGATACGGGATGATTTAACATTCCTTGAAGGCAAAACAAACCATTCTAAGCGACACTGTAAACACAATTTGTAAACATTGGCCACATCTTATTTTACCTTGTATTTTTGTACAAAAAATACGTTAGAAGCATCACAAGATTTACTAAAAGTAATAAATGGCCTAAAATATTTTATTTTTCTGCTAAATAATAATAAATTTAATTTAAAAAGGTTTTATTATTTATAGGTTATATTATTATTTCTAAAGGTTTATTTAAAGTCGCTCCGAGTCATTTATAAATCTATAAATCGCACTTTTTCTTTCCTAGTTCATTAGACAAAGACGTACGTGTAACCGAGTGTTCAGACCGAGGTTCAGCCGTTTTCCTAAGCAACCAGCACAGACAGCAACACTTCTGAGCTCCAACACTCCAATGCTATTTTATCTCTTTCTACTACCATTCTTGATTCAATTACGTAGTTCGTAAACTAAACCCCTAGGGGAAATGTTTTCATAAACAAACAACAAATATAAGGCTTCACGTTCGATACGCTCACAGTATACGGACATCGAATCCTTTCTTAATAAATCCATGGATAAACCCACATTTATTAAACATAACATAGATATACGATTCGTATTCTAATTATAAAGAAAACAATCGTAAATCTAATTAAAAAAATATTCTTGTATAAATAATTTTTAGTGGTAAAATATGGACATTTTATTAAAGGAAAAATAAAATAATATAAATAGTAACTTTTGTACTAAGAGTGCGATTGAAAACAGGAAAAGTAATCTTTGAAAAAGGGCTAACAAATAATAGTGATCAAAACTGACTGTGACGGAGCAAGTGACAAATAGCTAATCAGTCTAACTCCACTTGACAAATAAAGTAAAAAATTAATACCTACTTGATAATTTTAATAATCATTTTGGTGACAAAACTAAAAGTAAAAAAGATTCGAAAATTAAAATTTCGGGAAACAGGCGCTTTTTCCAACGCTGAGACATATTTTCTGAAGAGGAACAAAGTAATAATATTAATATAATTTTATTTTTGACAGTATTCTACTATTTTTAAACTTTTGACAAAGGCACAGAATCCATAGTTGCCGAAATGTCAATTGTTTAAAATTAATAAATAAAAAAATTGAAAATAATAGTATATTATTTAACGAGCGGTAATGTAGGTCATAACTCACGCAGATGAAGTTTGCAGCACGAGCCGCAGGCGAGTGATGTAATTCATCAAGTGAGTTATGACCATTACCGCAAGTTGAATACTATACTTTATCTACGACTATAGCAATAAATACTAAGATACAAGTACAGAGAAAGAACTTTATTAACTTAATTTGAAAACGTCAAAATTATTCGAGTGACATTACTTCCCTCAGTAACAATAATGGACTGTTTCCTTTCAGCCAATCGGCTTGTACAGAGCCACCTTGATATTCGGTTCGTAAAGCTTTTCCGATTTATTATAGTGAGTTATAGCAGTGAGTTATTATAACTCACGCTGTTTGTTTATAGATACTATTAATTGTTCAAAAGTAGTTGAATAATTAATATATAATTTAATAGGAGTAGATAAAAAGGTTTATTTCTATTTTATATAATATGCAGGTATCCATATATTTAGAAAAAGTTAAAAATAGCCAACAAAACTGCCAAAAAAATTCACCAATTGGGTTAAAAATTGGAACGTGAGTCTGTCTATTTCGCAAAAAATACGAAACATCTCGAAATCTTATTATTTTTCTGATCGTAAAAGCGCTAAACCTTACATCAAATAACTGATGAAAACGGGGTTTCGAACAAAAAAAAAACTGGAGTTGTGATGCTTTTTGCCTGTTAGTGGCTTTGCATATGAGATCCATAGATTTGGATTGGCTAAAACATTACGTTGTGGATTGGCATTCGTTGTCACGAACGACAATCCAGGACCTGATGGGCTGAAGGTACACAAAATAGTTTTTAATAAATGAGTGTTTTGTTTTTGTGGGAGTCTGGCAAGCAGCTTGTGAGCTAAATGTGTCGATAAAATACTATTGATAAAATATCGATATATTGAATATTCCATGTTTTTTAAAATATCGCTCTTTGTTACAAATTGATTATAACTTTCAGGCTTTATTTTGACTTAATTGACTTACATCAATATATTTTCTAATCAGTGAATGTATAGCGACATATATTTCAGCCGAATTGGCAACACTGATATATCTACAACAAACAATTTGTCGCTAAGTAGGTACCTAAGCTAGGCGCCTCTAACATATGTATATCAAGTGACTACTTTGATTTTATTTAATTAGTGTCTGCATTCAAATTACTTAAACATATCGATTTTTCTCGATATTGAGATATTGGAAAAAGACCGATACGATATACAGATATCGATACTTTTAGAAAATATCAACTCGCCTTTTATAGCTCAAGAGGGATTCATCGAAATTGTGGACTAATTGCTCATAATACGGATGCTATGCTTGCTACGCCACTCCCTAAAATTACCTGCCACAAAGGGTATAAGCAGGTCTTTAATGTAATTAAATTACTGTTACCTTCTAAATGACCTTTATGAGGTACTCTAATTACAAATACCTTTCAAACAAACAGTTATTTTTTCCCAGAAATGAACCCTAAATTGTAATTAAAATACCTGTAAATTAAAATAATATTTAGAGCCCTAAAATCTATGGTCGTATAGGCAAAATTCTACTAGTATAAGCTTAGGTAAAGTACCATTTACATAAGATCAACACTAACAAGGAAATTCACCTACATCTAAGAAAGGTTTATTTTAACAGTTACGGTGCTAAAATTGTCAATTATGAATTTAATTTATAGTTTTTTTCATGTTTAGACCAAGAGTTTTTCTGTTATTATCAAGAATACGTACTTTTCTTGATAAATTTGAAACGAAACAAATTTAGAAATAAATTAATAGAAATAACTTAGTTATAAAGCCATTAGTGAAGCAAAGAAAATGTGAAATTGATAAAACTAAAAGTAATTTTCAATGACACATAAATAAAAATGTTGAGACATAACTGAACCTACTTTTATGTGGCTGGTACCGCAAATACATATTAAAAGGAAAATATTAACATTATTATGTCCTGTTACTAACATAAGCTTAGGTAATATTTGTACCATCTACCAAATATATCTTTAAAAAAATGAACACTAACAAGGATATTCACTTGCATCTAAAAATGGTTTATTTTAACAATTATTATGGGGCTAATTTTTAATAATTACTTAATAAAATGTTTTTTTTTGTGCTACAACATTGTTACAAGGGCAGATTTAGTTGTATCAATGTGAACAGTACATAATATGGTACTGTTTTTATTTCAATATTTACTTGCGGTAATAGTCAAATTCAACTCTTTTCAAACAAAAAACTGCAAAAATAATAAAATATAAAAATAACTGAACTGACGAACTAAAAACTTTAGTTACCGGGGCAACGAAAATCAGGTTAAGTATTAATGTCAGTTATTTTTCATATACAGATGGGGTAAAGCAAGGCATATTCGTGACAC
This sequence comes from Philopedon plagiatum, assembly GCA_963971165.1. NCBI lineage: Eukaryota > Metazoa > Arthropoda > Insecta > Coleoptera > Curculionidae > Philopedon > Philopedon plagiatum. The sequence continues at coordinate 20,795,005 of OZ020195.1, forward strand.
TTTTAATACTTTTTGATATTCCGTAGAACTTCTTTTTTATGGAAGGCTTTCTTATTAATAACCCAAAGGAATTAAATATTGTAAGCATATTTTCATACTATTTGTTTCAGATTTATGCTACTTTTTTTGCTAAAAAGAGAGCATTAAGAAAAAGCAAAATTGTATGGTAATTTCCTGACAACGTGGTTAAAACTGAAGGCACTCCAAAAAATTCGAGTAATATTGTCGGCGCCTTGTATTCCTACCATGGATTTATTAAGAATGGATACGGGATGATTTAACATTCTTTGAAGCCAAAACAGACCATTCTAAGCGACACTGTAAACACAATTTGTAAACATTGGCCACATCTAATTGTTTTACCTTGTATTTTTGTACAAAAAATACGTTAGAAGCATCACAAGATTTACTAAAAGTAATAAATGGCCTAAAATATTTTATTTTTCTGCTAAATAATAATAAATTTGAGATAAAAAGGTTTTATTATTTGTAGGATATATTATTTCTAAAGGTTTATTTAAAGTCGCTCCGAGTCATTTATAAATCTATAAATCGCACTTTTTCTTTCCTAGTTCATTAGACAAAGACGTACGTGTAACCGAGTGTTTAGACGTATTTCCTCAGCAACCAGCAGAGACAGCAACACTCCTGAGCTCCAACACTCCAATGCTATTTTATCTCTTTATACTGCCATTCTTAATTCAATTACGTATTTCCTTAAAGTTCGTAAACTCTACCTCTAGGGGAAATGTTTTGATAACAAACAACAAATATAAGGCTTCACGTTCGATACGCTCACAGTATACGGACATCGAATCCTTTCTTAATAAATCCATGATTCCTGCTCAATCATTTTTGCTGCATTTAAGTTGCAGCAGCTGCAGCTTGACTAAGCTGCTACAGAAGAGCTTTCCTCTTTCTTTAAGCATCTTTACTAAAAAGTTATAGATACATTCGTAATAATGTATTTTTGCTACGTTAGGAATTGTGGTGATTCCTTAGAATCTTAGAACTACACTACAATGGAAACTTAAAGATTGGCGTTCAAATATATAAGTAAACAACACTTCCGCTGTCCCAGATATATTATAGTGTACAGTTTAAGTTCACTCCAATATTTGTCCACTGTGCAGCGACTCTTGAAAACTGTTAAAATTTTACTTACAAACCTACGGCCAGATTCTCCAATGCTAGTCCGGTCTGATTTGACAATCAAAAGTTTTAAACTGAGAAGTGTAATAATAAGACAACTAAATTTGATAATATGAATTTTTTCTGAGGTTCTTTGCAAATTTATAAAGAAAATGGCAATTTTAGTACGTACTTTCCACAATGATTGACTAAATTCATTCTAGCAACCCGTTCCAGGATGAAAATCATTTGGAAACCAAGCAAATCGCTGAAATATCAGAATAATTCATAAGTTTTTAATGACGACTTATTAACAATGACAGGACAGAAACCTGTCAAAAAATAACTGATCAACTACAAGATGCTAATTTAAACCAGTACTACATCTTGAACCGTCTTAGTGAATCTGAATGTAAAGCTCTAACACGGACAAAAGTTAAAATTATTGTACGGTGATTTTTTCTACATGGTCGAAGGCGTAAGCTATAAAATTATTTAATACAGATTAAATATCTAGCTTGACATAGCCACCAGGTTCTTTTTTAACATTCAGTGCACAAATTACCGACACAAAAGAAACAGGTGCGTTCAAACTTTTAAGCTTCCTACATTTGCCAGCTATTTGGGACTATATTGCGCATAGCAACGGCTATAGCAACGCATTGCACAAATTTAAACCATTATTTGATGAGAATGTGGAATAGGTTTAATCGCAATGCAAGACATTTTATTTCGCACCTGTTGTCTGTTACGTATGATTAATTATTTTAAAAACCCCTTATTTCACAACGTATCCATGCATCTCAAACTAAGAACAACATAAATACTACCTGACCTTATTAGACATCAAATTAAGGGTTGTCTTATTGATAAGCGTATCCGCGATAGATACTTAGTAGATATCAAAACAAGAGCGACATAAATAAACATAATATCAACATAAACACCGACTTTCAATCACAAACATTTTTGAAGGTTGAGGGTTACTCTAAAATCGTAACGTAACGTTATACATAAAAAAAAATTTGTACGTAAACATATGCCCGTTATTCCTTCCATCTCTTGCCTGCTGTTATGATTATGTTACGTCTTTCGATTGGATTGTAGAATAGCCCTTATAGTGTACACATATACCTAATTGTTGTTACAAAAACATATACTTCGTGATCGTGCTTAGTGCTGCTTCCATTAGCATTGCATCTACAGAAATAAAAAAATGTAGTACCTGTAATATATTTTCACATACCGTAGTATTGGATCTTGACTCCATTTGTAACCAGAAATTATTTTCTAGTTCTAAATTTATATTGGCAAAACTAACTACAGCCTCGCCAATAAGTCTTTCACGACGCATTCTTTCACAGCCATATAGTCGCAGTCTTATGCCCATAGAGTTAACGTCCTCTAAAAAAAGTAATGGCATTTTGTAATATCCATCAATTTATCTACATTAAAGCAAAACCAATTTTGTGCAAAACCACAAAATTGGTTTTTGTATTCAGAATTCGAGATCTAATGTCTCTGCTAATCAAACTAAAGTTTGTTCAAAGCGACCTACTCCCTCGAGACTTTCCATTACGCGTGAATTTCTGCCAATGGTTTGTCCAAAAAGTTGCCGAAAATCCTTTATTTGACACGGAAATTTTATTCACGGACGAAACTAGTTTTACCAAAAACGCTATCAGAAATTTTCATAATAATCATTTTTGGGCCAAGGAAAATCCACATGCAATCGTGGAATCTTATCACCAGGAGCAGTTCCCATTAAATGTGTGGGCTGGAATTATTGGAGATTACTTAATTGAACCATTTTTTCTACCACGCAGATTAAATGGACATAATTATCGCCGGTTTCTTGAAGATAATTTACCAATTCTGTTGAAAGATATTCCTATTTTAATGCGAAATCGCATGTGGTTTATGCACGACGGTCCACCTGCGCATTTTAGTGCCCTGACCCGCGAATATTTAGACCAACACTTTAATAATCGCTGGATAGGTCGTAGTGGAATACAGTCATGGCCAGCTAGATCCCCAGACCTAAACAGTCTCGATTATTTTCTTTTGGACATCTTAAGACTTTGGTTTAGTCAACCAATTCAAACTGAGGAAGAATTGCGAAGCCGCGTAATAGGTTCCTGTGAAGCTATAAGGAATACTCCAAGGGGCGTATTCAGAATCGACGCCGGGTGGGTAAAAATTAACTTGTCAATGACATCACGGCCATAAGAAACAACGGCAGGCCGCACGGTCAGCTGTTTACCCGGGAACACCCGGCGTCGATTCTGAATGCGCCCCAGGAATTCTCCAAAGAGAACGCGAGTCAACGAGAAGGACGACTGAAGCGTGCATACTCGCAGGAGGCGGAGATTTTCAACAGTTAATTTAATTTTGGTATATTTTGTTCAAAACAGTTAAGTTTTTAAAAATAACAAATGTATTTTTAAGCGTGCTTATTATTAGAACTAAATAATAGTTACTATAAAAATCTAGCCTAGATGCTTTGGCTATCACAAATTGTAAAATTGGGACTACAAGAAAAAATCACATAGGGACAAGCAAATGAATGCATTTTATTCCGAAAACTGTACGCCGGATGAAAAAGTCAAGAGACCATTTTTATGAGATGAATTATAAAAATATTTATTTAAAAAACAGTGGCGTATCATTTTTTTGATTAAAAATATTGCAGGGCTTAACAGGGACGCCACTGTTAAAAATTAAAAAAACCTTTATCCAAGCATTTTAATTTTTCGAACTGTTCAGTTTATTTCTCGTTCTGTAATTTAAGTTAATATTAATTACCTGGATTAACCCTATGCAAAAGAAAACTTTCCATAAATTGCGGATTCTCTCCCGATCGGATCTTTGACTTGTGCTTTTGCTTTTTGCTTGGCAACAAAATCAACCTCACCTAAAAATATTTTTTAACAATTATGGCATAAGCAATTCCATTAGTATTTAATTTATAAAAATAAAATTTTCGGGTGGACACGCTGTCTTTGTGAGAACAACAGGTTTTTTCAATGAATAAAGTTTATGTGATTCATAAATAAAGAAAACGGAAATTAATCTGTATGAGTTATATCCAGCGACATACAGATCGCTGGTTATATCACGATATTATTTGTTTGAGCAAACCTTGTATCTCGACGAAGGTTGGCTCTGACTGGTTTCATACTACTGGAGAAATAGACCTACATCTGTATAATTTACTAAATATAAAAAATAATAATTGCATTTAATTTCAATTAAGTTATTTAATTGCAGTTTACAATTATGTAATTTAATTGCAGGTTACAATTAAATTTAGTTGCAATTAATTAATGGTCAAATGCAACTAAAATTTTAATTACGATTAACAAAAGCAACTATCAAAAGAATCCTAACTAATATATGAATAGATATAAAAATCTGGTTGTCTGTTCAGGCCCAAACGTCTAGAGTTCTGGAGTAGAGGTATTATACTGAAATTTTGCAAATGAGTTCCTGTGAAATGGGCTTCTTTGTATACCCCTACATTTCCAGATTGGAATACTTAGTTGAATGTTTTGGTTGCAAAAAAGGCTATACCTATATACCTTTGATATACAGCTGTTGTGTAGTACAGAACATATGAGTCAAGTAGGCTGACTGGCGTGCTTAAGTTTAGCCCACGTTTACAAATTAGACTAGAGATTCGGCTAATTTTATATATATAAAAATAGTGAATATTTTTATTCGTTGATTCTGTCCTTATTAAAAGAAGATTTATATTGTCAGAAGCAAGCGCAGGCTTAGCTAGCAATTTTATTTTCGTGACTCACGTGTTTAGTATTTCATGCGGGCGTGACCGCGGGTACCAATTATATATAGTCTATTATATTCAAGGACATCTCAACTATTCAGCAGTAAAGACATTTTTTAGACCGGTTAATTAGTTTTTGAGTTTTTTTTTCTGCATTCCACAAAAGTGAAAGTGGTGAGTAACACTTATAATATAATATAATCTATAACACTAAATGTTTACCCTATACACTAGTAAAATAATTTTTAATTCTTTTAGTAGTTGTTCTTAGACCCATCTTTGCGATATCCTGTATAGGTGCCACTTATCAAAAAAAAGTATCCTACGACCAATTTTAGGTCCCGAGGAATCCCTAAGCAAAATTTTAAAATTTTAAGCCAAATACGTCAAATTCGTTTAGATGTGATTGTACTACAAATGGACAAATATGATTTATTAAAGTTTTATTGTCACTTGTTAATTGTACCCGACCTAAATACAAGTGATGCACAACCCCACGAAAAAAAAAGAAAGTCATGTCCACTGGACTAGATCCCCATGTCTATATGTTTTCGAGGTTGCTGAATCCGAATCCGACATCCGTTTCACCCCATCAGGTCACCAAAATACTTCAAATTTTCACTCGAGGATTTTTCCCTTAATTTCTAGCGTTGCTCAGCATTTGACTCCGGTGTCCTCTCTGCTCTTCTTCTTTGTTTATTCGAAAGAGAGAGGTGGGGAGGGTAGAGGGTTAACATCCGATCCGGAACGCACCCACTGAGGGGGCGAAACCCGTCTTTTTTCTGTTTTCGAAGGATTTTTGTCAGAATCACGACGGAGGAGGTGTTTGTATATACATATACATGTACAAATATGAATAATTTATATATGTATACACTGTATATATACATATATATACAGGGTGTTGGAAAAAGGCCGATACTCCTAAAAATTTCCCAGGGGGGATGTTTAATTAAGGATGTCTCTCTCACTCGTATAGCATAGGAAATTTTCCGGGGAATCGAATAACGTTATTAGATTTGGTCCCGAAAAGGCCCCTGGACCCAATCGAAGCGAGGGATTTTAGGGAGCTGTAACCATACTTATTGCTCATTGTAGCAACGAACAGCCAATCGCTATAGATAAGCATGATCGCGTGTTTAAATTGCCACGCACTGCTCACCTCCATTCTCAAATTCCTTCCATCTGACGGTCTCATGATGATGTCACAGGCCTGCCAAAATGGCTCCCTAAAGGCGAAGGCTAGTATTGGGCCCGATCTGGCCCATAAAAATTTGAGATCCTCGTATCAGAACGCAAAATTTTCGGCTGAATCGGAATCTGCAAAGAAACGGGGTTCTCCATATGAAAACTCAAACTTAGCCCTCGCAGGGCCCAGGGGCCTTATTGGGACTAAATCTGACAACGCTATTCGATTCCCCGGAAAATTTCCTATGCTATACGAGTGAGAGAGACGTCCTTAAATAAACATCCCCCCTGGGAAGTTTTTAGGAGTACCTGCCTTTTTCCAACACCCTGTATATATGTGTGTATATAATGTATATATAAATTCATATTTGTACATGTCTATGTATATACAAACCCCTCCTCCGTCGTGATTCTGATAAAACTCCTTCGAAAACAGGAAAAAACTGTTTTCGCCTCCTGAAAGGGTGGTTTCACCCACTCAGGGGGTGCGTTCCGGATCGGATGTTAATCCTCTATCCTCCCCACCTCTCACTTTCGAATAAACATAGAAGAAGAGCAGAGGACACTCGAGTCAAATGCTGAGCAACGCTAGAAATTAAGGGAAAAATGCTCGAGTGAAAATTTGAAGTATTTTGGTGGTTTACGGTGTCCAATGACCTGATGGGGTGAAACGGATGTCGGATTTGGATTCAGCGACCTCGAAAACATGTAGACATGGGATCTAGTCCAGTGGACATGACTTTTTTTTTCGTGGGGCTGTGTATTATTAGTCCTATCAAGTACTTACTCGTACCTGCGTGTGTGTGGGTTGACCACGATCTCTGCTAGGAATATCCCTTGCTTGCAATACATGCACGGTCATCTTTCTCATAGGAGCATCATACAGGAGGGCCACTTCCAGATGCCCGCATCTGTTCATTAATCGTCCAGTGCTAGCATCGCCTTCTTGATCCATATTGTTGGCCCCGTTCTCCACTTCACAAGAAACAGCTGTAGGATCATTTTCTGGAACCCGAACGTTGACAGGTCTTTCTTCACATTCAGGGTTCATTACAACTATGCACTATAGACGAATTTAAGCTTGAGAATAAAGTTTAATTTTTAATTATTTATTCCTACGCTCATTCCTCACTTTTAGAAATTTGGAGAAATTTCAATATGCTTCCAGAGATGAGAAATATTCACAGTAATCAGTAGTTTCATTTTAGCGAAATATAACCACCACCAAAAAAAGGTTCGTTTGGGTTTGTTCAGGACCTTTTTTCGGCTTTTTTTCATTAACATTTTCCAAGCTACTAGAGTTCATAATTTAATTCCCTAAAACTTTGTTTTCAAAAAAATATATTTTCGAAAAATGTACCTGTTTTAAAAATTATTTGTTTGGAGACATTTTCGAAAAAATGTACTTTCGAAATACGGGTTTTTGGAGAAAATATTTTCAAAATATTTCATAAATCTGTTTTCCAAAGAGCATCTTCGAAAAAGTGGTCAGAACATTTTTGAAAAAATATAGATCCGAAATGTTTTCGAGAAAATATTTTTGAAAATTTCATACATCTATTTTCGAAAAAGCTGTTTTTCGAAAAAATTTACTCTCCAAAGAGATGTTTTTTGAAAAGAAAAACATTGGGTTATTTGTTTCGTTTAGAAGCCAAAATTATCCGGCGCAAATTTTGATAAAATCGCATTGAGATGTGTAAGGAATGTTTTAAGAAACAATCTAAGAGCATGTATATTAAAAATGCTAAAAAAGGCTTGCATTTTTTATATTACATATTAGTATTGATTTATTATTCATATTTTTTTGGTATAATTCATTTCAAAGACCTTACATAGACGGCAAAATGTTTGTTTTTGTTTATACATGTAATATTTTGTAGAATACATAGAAATGGTTAATGTTTATGTTACAATATTTATTTTTAAAAAATTCGCTATTGAAATCCTTTTTGTACAAGGCTGTAGGGGGGGGGGTGCCCCTGCGCCCCCTTAAATCCGCCACAGATGCGGGCAGTGAAAATGGTTTTGTACCTAATGCGTATTTGGCTTTTAAATCGCAAACAAAATCGAGTGATTATCACAGTTCGGTTTTCAAATTAATGTTAAATATTGGTGTCGTTTAGATATCATGCCTGTTACTAATTTCTAGAATTAAGGGGTTTGTGAATTTACTTTATATGTAGCATTTAAATATGGCAATTAACACGCTGTGATTTTATAAAAAAAAATTTAAGTCGACATACTTATAACCTAATAAAATTAAAACTATTAACGTCCTGTTGCACAAACAATTTAATCACGAATTAAAATAATTAGACACTTGTAATGTGACAGCACTTATGTTAACTTTATGGTAAAAGATGACTCCAAACGTCAATTAAATTTACTACTTGATTAAAAGTTTTGTGCAACCCGCTTATAAATGTGTGTCCCTCCACTTACGTCTCTATTTCTGTTAGCTTCTCCAGGTTCAGTAGTGCTGGTTTCCTCTACTTTTGAGTATACCTGATTGTCTATTTTTGTTTCTCTTAACTCGGTTGTCCTAAAAAAAATAATCGTTGAAGATGATTAGCATTTGTTATTCTAAAACTGTTGTCACTAACAAAGTGTGTCTCGAAATAACAAATTTTGAGAAAATCCATTTTAAAGAAGGGTAATAGTTTGGAAAAGGAATGTCGAAGGATCTGTAATAATAAAATTTTAAAAAAAGTTCGAAAGTTAAATACGTAGTTGCAGCTTTATAATTGGAGATATATTCTTAAAAGTGGATGGGTTTGAATGTAGAATCCAAAGTACATCCCATGAAATTCCGTGCGCATGTCTAGCACGCGCGGAGTTTTGGATTCAGATGAAAATAATTCTGGTCATGACTCCGGACCGACATTTTTAAATATTTGATATTCAAAAGCAAAATATCAACAATCGAAAAATTACTTTGCAATTCATGTCGTCTATTTTTCATTGAGAAAATTAAAAAGTATGATTTCAATAAATTCTCAGTAATATAAGTACATTTAAAAATGAAATAACCGCAATTTTCTAGTTTGGTTATGACTACTTTTGCACCAGTAATGTAATTCAATAAAACAATCACCTCTTTAGTGCTTCATTAACTTCTGCAGTTACTTTTGTAGCTGGAGCTACCCCATGTTTCTCACCAACAGAGCTTGTTGTAGAGCTGCAGCATGAACTGTTGCTACTCATTCCGACTCTTCCCTTCTCGACCAATGATATAAGATCATGGCGGGTGGGCATGAAGTGGTTTGGTGGCCCTAAAGATGGTATTTCGGAATTTTGACGGCTCCTTGGACATCCCATTTCTGATTCAGAACTAGACTCACCCCCATCAAATGAAAATGTTTTTACTAAAACGAAAAAATACTTAACTAGTATGTAGTTTTATTTATCAAAATTATTTATCAAATAAAACAGGTAAAATGGATATTCCAATAAATAAAATTAAATACATTCAGAACACGAAACCCGAACAACGAATTATTTGTATATTCATTTAGTTATTACATTACAGATATAATAAATTAACAGTGGCAAAATCTATTATAGTAGATATTGATTTTTTGATTTTCTAAATCGCTCTTGATTCCAAGATAATAAATTTAGAATTGACTTGCCTGTAACTCCCTTTCCAAGAACCAGAGCACGCCCCTGTCTTTAATTATCCCTGTCATAGAAAATGGAGCACGCACTAGCTATATTTTCTGGGCTGATGTCTTTTATATCTATCTAGACCCCTTGACATAAATTTGCTTATGTAAATTCTGTCAGCTTCGCCAATTAAATAATAATATAAGCGAAGAGCTTTTTATATTTAACAGACCACATGAGTTTTGTTTAAAAGCTTTTTAGTTATTGAATTATATAGGAAATTTAAAAACAACTTAAGTATTAAACTGTTGTCTAAGTCATTTATTTCTAAAACCAACTTATTATTAAGCCTTGCGAACGCTCTTCTTTGGACTTTTTTTTAAAGAATTCAGAAATAATTGTAAGCAAGAGCAAATAGCTATGAGTTAGAGAGCTGGTGTCAGTAATTTTTAAATGATTTCATCATTTGGCAGATGTTGATTAAAACAAAGAACGAAAGAAGGGTAAAATAAACAATATGAACAACTTCTGCCTTTAATTTATTGTTGCGATATCAAATGAGAGCTTGCGAAAGATGTAAGAAAAAAGTTCTGGAAACAATATTATCGCATCTGCCTCTTGTTTTAATAAAATTGTCTTAATTAAAAAAGAAGAAATGCAACTGGCAGACGTTTTTCCTACTACCTTTAAGAATAATTGATTTAAAAAAAAATATTATGATATTTAAAAAAAATATTCCATCGTCAGACAGATTGCGTTAATAATTATTAAAATTATTTTATAAAAAGCACGAGACGTTACTTCTGCCACTTAGATAACAATGCATTATAAAACTGAAATATCGCAAATTTGTTAAAAAAAACAATTATGAACTCTTTTAATTGTGTTTGCCTTTAAGCCTAATTATTTTATTAGTTATAGAAAATGTAAAACTAGAAAAGGCATCCGATATCCTGCACCCGAAAATCGTCAAATTTTCACCGAGGCAAGAAATAAATGCAATCAAACTATCTTAGACTCCAAAAATGGTTTTAAGAACCTCATTAAAGATAAAGTGCTTTCCTGTTCCAAGTATTCCAACAGCAGCAAATCTTTCTGGTTGCTTGCCAAAAACATTAGTCAAAAACTTCTGTAGAAGCACTTTTGCTCCCCTGATTTCTGACAACGAAATTATCTCCACCCCTGATATCTGCCAATTCTACCCTTATTCCTCCTGCCAATTTCGCTCTTCCAGCAGCTACGTCTGTACCTCGCAAAATGTCCGACACAATACTTAAGGTCAAACAAGCTCAAAAAATTCTTCTATCCATTGACACTAAAGAGTCCTCCGGTCTGGATGACATATCAGCAATTGTTCTAAAAAAATGCACTCCAGAACTTGCACCCATCTTGACTTGTCTTTTACAGATCTCCTGTGACAAGGGTATGTTCCCAGATAGCTGGAAGACTGCTCGTGTGCAGCCTGTCCCTAAGAAGGGTTCCAAGTCCCTTCCATCCAATTATAGACCTATTCCTATTCTCTGTTTTGTCAGCAAAGTTATGAAGAAAGTCATCAACTTGCAAATTCTAAGAGGTCTAGAAAACCACAAAATCATCCATAACAGACAGTACGGATTTCGTCACCAAAGATTCACAGCTAATCTCCTTACCTTTGTCACACATAACTGGAACAGTCTCGAACATCATGGCGAATCCCAGATTGGTGCTTCTGATATTTCCAAGGCCTTTGACCAAGTATGGCATACCATGCTCCTCAACAAACTACCTTCTTATGGTCTTCCTCCCGAACTATGTACTCGGATCGGTAGCTTTCTCTCTAATCGGCGCATATCTGTAGTAGAGGATGATCACTTATCATCCAACTTCCATCCTATCAAGGCTGGCGTACCCCAAGGCGCAGTCATGGCACAAACCTTATTTCTTCTTCATATTAATGACCTGCTCTCTTCAACTACCAATCCCATCCACAGTTATCCTGACGATAGTACTCTTCATTCTAACATTCATTTTTCCAGACAAGTCTCGAATTAAGAGCTGGATACTAGACGCAGATCTATGCACCTATCCCTTTTCCAAGATCTTTAATTAACCTTAGGCTGGGGTGCCAAGAACTTTGTTCAATTCAACGCCTCCAAATCCCAGTCTTGCTCATTGTCGCTTACCCCATCCACATGAATGGCCAAGCCCTACAGAACAATGAAACGTTCGATCTTCTTGGTATCGCTTTTGAACATGATCTCAGTTGGCACAAACACATTACTTCAATAGCCACATCAGCAGCTAAAAAGCTCGATTTTCTCTTTCGAGCCAGAAAATACTTCTCACTCCCACTTGCCCATTCTCTGTTTCCCAAATAAGACCTAACCTACAGTACTGGTCCCAGACCTGAGGCGCGGCATCGCCTTCGACACTTAACATTCTTGATTCTATCCAAAAGGGAGGCATTCGACTTACCAATGATCCATTGATCCTGTTGGGGATTTATCTCTTATTTACCGATACTTCCACTGATTTTGCTCCGAAGAGCTAGCCGCTATAATTCCACCTTAGACCGTTTCTAATAGAACAACAAAGAGTCGCGTTATGCATCCCTTTACTGTCTAGCTAGAAAAGCCTAGAACATCCTACTTCTCTCGCTCATTCATTCCTAAGGTCTCCAAATTATGGAACAAATTGTCTGCAGACATTTTTCCTTTCTCCCCAACCTATAATCCTTTAAATCCCATGTCCAAAAGTTCCCTTCTCTTCCGACGTCCACGTTACGTTAGTACTTAGACTTGAAGTCTACGTGGGCTATCTCAGATAAAAAAAATTAAACAGCATAGTTGATAAATTTGCATCAAAAAAGGCCCGACCCCGACGTGTTGTGTTGTTTTAAAATAATTTGTTTTCATTTTGTTTGTGTTCCTATATCCTATTAATATAAGGTCTCACTTCAATAGTTTCTAGCTAGAATACTAACCTATGAGTTCCAATATTTTAAAATTAAAAGTTCATTTTTTGGTTGGGGCGGCAATTTTAATTTTGCACCAGGGCGGCAAGCACCCCAGGAACGGCCCTGCAAGCAAGTCTAGCTTGTACTGCGTTTTGCTGAAAAGATACTTTGGTTACTTCATCTTGCCCCGTACCCAGTCTTCCCCTGACTTATCCTAACCGTTTTGTCGCTATCATATTAAAACTGAGAACGATAAGTTAGTTTGGACTTCTGCACTAACTTCACTCAATCATAATGAGAAAGGTGATAATTCATTTTCGATGACTTAAAAAATGGAAAACATTCGATTTAATGACAAAAACTTTATATTTTGATAAAAAAATATCTACTTACAGCATTTTGGAATCAAAGTATTCCACGGCAGTGTATAACGTAAGCCTCCATACAATAGAAAATGAACTAACTTGCTCATTACTTTCGATGGCTTGTATAACACAGGTTTGTCACGAAAGGGCTATTGATTTAAAAAAATAATAACGTAACGATTTCTCTTTAATTATTAACGCCAAGGTCACTGAGTTATAGCAGATAGACAGGAACAAGTATTTGATAAGAAAATATACACAGTAAATTTATAATAAATACATTTAAAGCTGCAAACTGACTATACTATTTTCTAAAGATTTACCCAGGGGCGCGCCAAGCCGAGGGTGCAAGGAGTGCACCGCACACGGGCGGCAAATTTCAGGGGCGGCAAAAAGCCGCCTCGTTTTTTCATAATAATAATAATAATAATAATCATAAAAAACCGTTTATCATGTTTTGATATCAGTGGAAAAATCACTGTTCGTGAAATATCGCGCATCACATCACTAACGAGTACCTACAATAAATTAATCACTGCTATAAAACACGGTTCTTTCCCGATCGGCGATCACGATTATGCCATGAAATTGGGTTCTTCCCCGGCGATTCGGTGAGTCCCCGGACTTCCAAAAAATTGGTGATTCCCCAAGAAACGATGCGAAGGTAAAAAAGCATTCTTCGGCTTGACGTTGGTTAGTTCGTATTGTATTCATTGAACTTGCTACTTGCTACTGCTACTTGCACCCTGTTCATTCATCTGTCTTAATTATTAGAGAGGTATTATTACAGTACTATATTATATACATAATTATATTCAGTATTATAGTATGTTATTATATAATTATTATGTATTTGTGTTGTCATATATAAATGTTTACTATAGTATTGTTTAATAAAATACATTTATGTGAAATGTGTTTTTTTAATTTTTTGCAGTCAAATAATATCTTTCAAATGGATTTAAAAATTTATGGCATATTTAAATACATATGAAATTTTATTGTGTTTTATTGTCGACATACATAGGGGCGGCAAATAAGATCTTGCACCCGGGCGGCAAATTTCGTTGGCGCGCCCCTGGATTTACCTAATTTATTTCTAGAGGAATGAGTGGTCACATTGGTTACATTCGAAACTAGAGGATTCGGCACAGATCTAGCAGCTACAGGAGGACAAGCCTCATCACAGCATGTAAGGGTGACTCCTCTAACGGTACCCCACCACCACCCCTTGTTTTTGATATACAGCAGGAAAACTAAAACGATTGCCCCTAGTCCGGCAAAAGCTGCCAGCATAGTTCCATCCTTTCCTGAAACAAAAATAAAATTAATCGATAATATATTTTCTTCCAATTCTATAGCCTACTTTTTTATTGTTTTCACAAGATCGTTTACAAATTATAGGTCATTAATATCATGTTTCTCGTTCCGTTTTGTTAGTACCAAGTACACTTTTGAGGAATAATTTAAATCTAGATAGACTTTAGACTTTTTGTTCCTTTTAAATTTTATATCCTTTTGTTGTTTGAGTTTTAACACGTCAAAATTGCTTGTTCAAATAAAAGCTATTTATTAATTTATTTAAATTGACAATTGCAGGAATAAGACAAATAAGTTTTTTACTATGAATTCTTTTCCCAAATTTAAAAAGAAAAGGGTATTTTAAAAATATATTTTCCACAATGATAGAAAAAGCAAACCGCAAAAATAATAGAATAACTCATAAGTTTTTAGTAACGATTTATTAACAGTGACAGGACAACAACTTGATAAAAACCTAGCTGACCAACTAGAAGATCTAAATTTAAACCGGTATTACGTCTTTTCCTTTTAAGTGAATACCATGGATAAAGTTTTGTTTCTTTTACCTTTTCTGTTTTTCGAATATTTAGTATAATTCGTTCAAAGAAAATTAGGTATGAAATTTTACCACAGCTTACAATCATTGTATAAGTTGTGATTTTACTACCCCTTTTATTAATCTAACTTCCTACAAGTCTAGACAGAACTGTATTTCCAGACTACAATTTATTTTGTTATCGGTGGGGACTTGCGGCATAAAATAAATAATGAACCTTGACCGACATAAGAAGCAAAACAACCCCGACAACAGCTTGATTGATACGTTTTGTTTTCTGTAACTAAAATCAGCATAATCGATGCAGACATTGTTGCTTGATAAAAACACATCATATACTTTCTTGTAATAAACAACTAAGTAGGTTAAAAACAACTTTCGAAACAACAGCTTTATGCAAATATTCAGGGTGGTTAACTAATGTATCATATTCTCAACAAAAGAAGTATCTATTTTCAATACCTTTTATATTGGCCTGAATACGCTGAAACGTCGAGAAATATCAATAAATAATACGGCGACACCGTATGTAAAGCGATATCCAAATAAGAGTGAACAGGCCTTATAATTTTTTTATTTTTAAAGATGGGAAAAAATGTTAAATATGAAAGTTTCGGGGATTTTTATGGATCAGTCATATTAATATCACATCGGCAAAACAACTGAACATCGAATAAAAAAAATATAGTATAGAACATCAATTTTCTCGCTTATTTTAAATTGGATTTTACCATATTTTTGAATTCTAGAAGAAATTCTAGACATATTTTGTATGACCTACCCTATGCAGGTTTTCAATCGTTTTTGAAATATTTCAAATTAAAAATTAGTTCGCATAAATATACGTTTAACGTAACTATCCAGGTTGCGAAGATGTGATATGTGATTACCTTTTTAAATTTTCTTCGTAGGTAAGTCAAAGTTAATGTCTAGGTTGACAATACTTTAGTCACCGTGAATTTATAATTTTATTTTTATGCAAAATAAGTTTAAAATCAATTTTTCAAAGCAATAACCAGTGATTATAAACAATAACAAATTAGATAACATAACATAACATAAACAGATAAATGTTAACATTAGCGAATAAATATCAAAATAAATTTCAACATGTCCGCCATTTAATTCTTCGTACTTTTCATACATGCTTCTGTGCCTCTGAAGTGTGCTTGTAATACTTTCAGCATCATTGTCGCTCAGATTTCTTAGTTTATTTCTCACCTTCCTTTGAATTTCTGCAATATTTTCATTATGATTGCTGTATACGACATTTTTCAAATGACCCCAAAGAAATGGATCTAAAGGTGTGAGGTCTGGGCTATTTGCGGGCCACTGAAACGTACCATTACTACCGATCGATTCGTTATACTGATGGTTTAAAAAATTGCGAACCTGAATTATATTATGAGGAAGCACTCCATCCTACTGCCATATCATACGTCGACGTTCTTCAAGTGGCAATTCGTCGAGAATATCTTCGATTTAATTTTCTAAAACATTAAGATAGCGCTGGCCAGTTAATGCTCCCCGAAAAAACAATGGTCCTAGAATTTTACTTTGTAACATCCCACACCAAACGTTAATTGAGTCACGCCCCTGAAAAGCAATATCTTCGACGGTAAAGGGATTTTCATCCGACCAAACATCATCTATTAAACATTCCCGCAGTTGAAAAAGTTGCTTTGTCTGTCCAAACGATAGTATGAAATAAATTAGGATCTTGCCGCATTATTTCGTTAATATTTGTGACAAAAGTACCTATATCTCCTTACTTTTTGATCGGCACTAAGCTTTTGAACTGGCATAATTTTATATGGAATATACTTAAAATACTTTAACGTTCTTTGAACTGATCCATAAGCCAACATTTTATCTCTTCTTTCATATCTGAGATATCGCACACAATCCGAAATTGATTTTTTTGGATTCTCTTCAAAATTTAATAAAATCTTTCCCTTTCTTCATTTCTTTCTCTTCTTCTTTTTCCATTGCCCAGAATTCCTCTTTCTTCTAGTCTTTTATTTGTTTTTATTATGGTGTTTAATGATGTAGTTCTTTGTCCGTCTTCAATACTTTTTTCATATTGTCTTTGAGCCGCTCTAACATTATTATTATTTTTTAAATATAGTTTTAACATTTTGTATCTCTCATTAATAGAATAACTCATTTTGCATAAAAATAAAATTATGAATTAACGGTGACTAAAGTATTATTATCAACCTTGACATTAACTTTGACTTACCCGCGAAGAAAATTTAAAAAGGTAACAGGCATTTCGATCGCAATTGGATAGTTACATTTAAAGCATATTTATGCGAAATAATTTTTAATTTAAAATATTTCAAAAACGATTGAAAAACCGTATAGGGTAGGTTATACAAAATATGTCTAGAATTTCTCCTAGTATCCAAAAATATGATAAAAATCATACCAATCAATTTAAAATAAGCGAGAAAATAGATGTTTTATACTATATTGTTGTTATTCGTTGCTCAATTGTTTTGCTGATAAGATATATGAATAATCCATAAAATCCCCAAAACTTTCATATTTAACATTTTTTCCCATCTTTAAAAATAAAAAAGTGACAAGGCCTGTTCACTTTTATTTGGATATCCATGTACCTTCTTGCGGGACTAAAAAAATCGTTTCAAACGCGTAAATTCGCGAGAACATGAACTTCCAAGAAGTAGAAGTGTCAGTCATACCGCCTGACTTGACGTTTGACATTTTAAGCTATCATTTTCCCGATGACATTCTGAAAGGTGGGTTGAGAGAACATTTTTCGGTGCCGTTCTAATATGCGGTCTACCGTCCTACATACAGTCTATGTGTGTACGCTATTATTCTAATATGCGGTCTACCTGCTAATAACTTTAACATAAATAATATAAATTGTGTTTACAACAGTGAGGAAGGAATATCTTTGAGAAATTATCAATGTTTACACTTTGATTGTACTGGTAAGAAACAATCTTAACAAAATCTAACATTGATAATTTCTCAAAGATATTCCTTCCTCACTGTTGTAAACACAATTTATATTATTTTATTACTTTAATACTCTAATCGGATTTTCCCAAACTCGCAAAAATAAAGTAAATACGCTCGGGGCGGAATTGGGGTGCAGGATTAACATACCTGAGAGATCACTATTTTTGGAATAATTATGCGGGCGGAGTTAGGCACTGCTCACAATTAGATATTAAATGTTAAAGTTATTAGCAGGTAGACCGCATATTAGAATAATAGCGTACACACATAGACTGTATGTAGGACGGTAGACCGCATATTAGAACGGCACCCATTTTTCTAGAGGAAATTAAAACCTAGTTTCATCCCTCTTATTTAATAACAATAATTCTTTGTTAGGGACTCTAACAGGGTGAGTATGGTCGATTTGATGTAAATTCTAACCTATAATTTCACGTATCAGAATCTGATCATATTGTTCTTTTTAAGAAAAACCCAGTTGATTTATTTAACGACCCTACTTTATTGAGTCACAGCGTTTCTAGGTCCTTGATGATATTTGGGTCGTGATTAGATTTTGGTTAGTTTCAAGAAGTCTTGGACATGTCCTTTCTGTCTAAGCCTTTTGAAGTAGACTAAGTAGACTAGTGGAGGAGTGCAAGAATATTATTTGTTCTGGAATCGACTCTTGATGTTCCAGAGTTCGAGCTTTGAACAACATCGCAAATAAGCTAAATACTTAATTTTATAATCGTTTAGGAGAACCAAATGCTTAGAATAGCCAGATTTATAAGGGAAACTGATTAAAATAGTGAATAGTGTTCTAGCGTCGTAAAGGTGTTGCAACTTCCTAGAGCTAGTTAAAGGATTACCATTTTCCTTTTCTTACAACTGATCCATATGTTACAATGCTTTCCTTTTTAAATTAAACATTTCATTTACTTTTAACGTTGTTTCATTATGTACACGTTTTAAGTTTACTTAGAGGAGCTTTAATTATTGGACGGTGGGTTATTTGATAAATTTATGTAACAGTAAGTGGCGCCAAATTAGATCTGTTTACTGGCTCACATCAATGATGTTAAGGAGTGTACATTTTGGTAAGTACCTTGATAGGTCATTAGCATGTGGCATTAATGAACCAAAATTAGTAAACCCCCTCAAGTAAACTGCCCCGTTACTTAGAGCTAGTCGATGGCTTGTTGTCATACATTTTGGTCTTTACTAAGTATATCAACTATTATTTGATTGCAGCAATAATTGTTACATCATCAAACACCAAAATTTTGTTTTTTGCACTAGACACGCGTTTTGCTAACCATGTTTGCATCATCAGGAAATTATTAATACTGTTTATTTCGCTTTTAACATCTCCGGATGATATTGGTATGATTAGCGAAACATTTGTCGCGTGTCAAAAATAAACTTGTCGCGTGTGGTAAAAATGTATAAACTGTACACTTCCTATTTAAAAACTAAATAGAAGTCTGCAAAAACTTCTGCAAAGCCCGTAACAGTTTTTTTATTATTCACAATAAAAGAAAGTATGATTCTCGATTTAGCTATACGGAAACTGCATTGCTTCGCCCACTATTCTACCATATGTATGCAGATAATTCCTTGGGGTCGTGCGTATAATAATTTTTTATATCCGAAACCTAATACGTAATATTTTTTAGTTATTTGATAAATTCGCTTTCGTAGTACCACAATTGAAGAAATTTCCTAATAATTATCTGTGTGTCTGTATATCTAAAGTAATATTATTATTTATACATATTCAACGAAATGTCTACCTTTTTCCCTATAAACGAACGCCCACGCAGAAATGGAATAATCCAGCCCCCATCACGTGGCTGCCTAATATCGATCCTTGAAGCCAGCCGGCCGTCGCCGTCGGCGTCGCCACGAATTCCCACCTCACGTTCCTCCAAACCCTGACTTCATTGAAGCATCAGGTTGTTGGATCAAATTACTATTACTCCCCGTCAGTGTCTTTTTATTTATTTGCGTCTTTTAATGTTACATTTATGAATCACATATTAATTTTGTGGTATTCATGCAATATTAAGTAGGTACTGTATCCTCAAGACGGTTTGTTCTCAATGCATGTCAAAAATTTCTATCAAAATGGTAGTTTATACGCATTTTGATAGAAATTACCCCCGATGAAAAGTAATATAATAATATTATCACGTATTTAAATAGCTTTAAAATCTGTAATAGTGTTGCCATCAAATTTCTTTTTATAGTTAACTATGGATCGCTTCAACACCGTTCAGTTTAATTAGATTTTACTCTTTGACTAATTAGATATTATTGTAATGCAATCATTTTCAGAATCTCTATCTATACAACGAAAATCAAGCAGTTATTTAAATAGAATATATGTTGCATATTTTTAGAATGACTGCTGATTAAAAGAGAAGTTCAAACATGACATATCATAAAGCTTATGATTGTTTATAAAATAATGATATACAATGCATTTTTTACTTTATGAGAGCCTGCAAAAATTCTAAGGGAATAACTACGCAATGAACTATTTTCAATAGTGTTTGATAATAATTATTAGGGTAATTTTAAAAAATCAACCACCAGATTCTTCAACGCTAGTCCGGTCTAATTTGACAACCAAAAGTTTTAAACTGGTAAGTGTAAGAATAAGACAACTAAGTTTTATACTATAAATTTTTTTCTGAGTTTTTTCGAAAATTTATAAAGAAAAGGGCAATTTTAATAAGTACTTTCGACAATAATAGAACTAAATTCATTATAGAAACACGTTCCAAGATGAAAATCATCAAGCAAATCGCTGAACTATCAGAATCAATCATAAGTTTTTAATGACGACTTATTTACAATGACAGGACAAAAACCTGTCAAAACATAACTGTTCAACTGGAAGATCTTAATTTACACCAACACTAAATCTTAAACCCCCTTAGTGAATCTGAACGTAAGACTTTTGGGACCTGTACTACCAAATTTTAAATATATTTATTATTTTTTAGGAATAAACAAACGCTCTTCTAGTAAGCAGAATATCTTGTTGGCAAAAACAATTATTAGTGTTGAGATTTTTGCGTTTTATGATTGAGGCTAATTGAGAACAAGAGCTCAACACTATCTTAGTTTTTCATCGTGTATCTAGGCATTGAAAAAAACAATTTTCGAATTGATTAGATAGTTTAGATTTCTAGTTCTACTATTAGTGACTAAAAAATTCTGCTTAAACCTAAAGTTTATTAGTTACCGATTATCTAATTTATTTATGCAGTGCTTACGTAAAGAACGGATACAATCCTTCCCGTTGAACTTTCGTATTTTAAATGTAATTTTCAAAATCTACGATAAATTTTATGTAGTTTATGTAATCCAACATATACATAGGTTGGACATTATTTGTCGAGATATAGGGAACCAACAAATGCCATTTTTAATATTTGGCCAAGTTGTAGCATATTAACAGTGCAGCTTGGAGAACAACAGGCAGCTACGTGATGCGGGTTGGGTTATTCCCATTTTGCGTCGTCGTTTATTTATAAAGAAGAAAAGTGTATTAAATTTCTTGAATAAATGATAATTTTAGTTTATATAAATTCTTACAGCAATTTTATTCAACAAGAAAAGATGCGCATCGTACATTTTTGAGTTATGGCCAATAGGAAAATGAATTCATTAAATTATCTAAGTACCTACTTTTCCTTGTAAATAAAGTTAATATCCAAAATAATTAAGAATTATTGAATGAAACAAGATCATTGTAGTAAACTTGAAAATCGATTTAGTTCACGGCAGCCTGTGTGGCCGGAAGGACTTTTGCTGCTGACGAACGCGCTGTTGCTTTTAAATATTATGTAAAACAGAAAAAATCTATTTTATGATTATTCCCAATTGATTAAATACTTTTCACATAATTTAAACAAAGAGGACATTTGTGGTTAGTGCTGGAAGATGTTATTATATATATGTAAATGGTAAAATGAATTTTAAACAAAATATGCATGGGTAAAAACATAATTGTAGAGAGCGTTGATAATGAAAATAGGCTAATATAATGTATATGTTACGGTTAATTTGGATACTTGGCTAGTTTACAAACTAACCAGCTAGTTTGCAAACTAACTAAAGACACTGTTATTTTGAAGGAATCAGCCATTTCCCACAAAATAGCAGATGGTTTATAAACTAGCTGGTTAGTATGCAAACTATCGATTTGCTTCAGTTAAGATGAGGATTTTATTGAGGTTACCTTAACCTAAAAATTATGTTTTGTTTGTTGTCCAGAAAATCTAGCGAACGGTGGATCGGAGGGCACCCTAAGGTCGGAACAGGGTTAGCACCTGGTTAGGGGCCCTGACCAGTCTCTTTCCTCGCAGGCGAAGAGGGATCGGTGCGAAAAAATCCACTATTGTTCCTTATGTACAGATTTTTCATTATTGCTTTTATATTAACTAGATATTTTATATAGTTTGTATACTATCCAATTGTCTTTAGTTAATACGATTACTACAACTATCCTAGTTGCCTAAAATAGCTAGTTTACTGGCTAATTTGAACACTACCCCTACCGTACGTTTGCACCTTACCGTATCGTACTTTTTGACATAAGAGTCTAGGGCTAGGGTATGGGTACTACTTTTTATCCCGGGCTTGCGCATGCGCAGAGGAAGAAACAATAGTGGATTTTTTCGCACCGATCCCTCTTCGCCTGCGAGGAAAGAGACTGGTCAGGGCCCCTAACCAGGTGCTAACCCTGTTCCAACCTTAGGGTGCCCTCCGATCCACCGTTCGCTAGATTTTCTGGACAACAAACAAAACATAATTTTTAGGTTAAGGTAACCTCAATAAAATCCTCATCTTAACTGAAGCAAATCGATAGTTTGCATACTAACCAGCTAGTTTATAAACCATCTGCTATTTTGTGGGAAATGGCTGATTCCTTCAAAATAACAGTGTCTTTAGTTAGTTTGCAAACTAGCTGGTTAGTTTGTAAACCAGCGAAGTATCCAAATTAACCGTAACATATATAAAAGTACAAAAAGAAGTAACCAAAGTATATTATAAAATTGTATGGGATAGAGCCGAGGAAATAAAAAAGTTTTTAAACCAAACAGCATACTGAAACAGCAAGGGTTAGATTTCCCTGTTTAGAACAGTATTATATTTTAATTATTTATTTTAAAAATAATTACATATTAATAAATAGTATATAAGACAGCATTTAAGAAGCTCACCTACAAAAAGATAGCAAAAAATACATATAAAAAATGGGCTAACAAAAATTTTCAAGATTTGTCAACGTACATTTACTAAATAATTTCGAAACTCCTATGCGACTGCCTATCAGTTAAGTATCAGTTTGTTAAAAAAGTCCTTTAGCATGCATTTAGGCTGTGAAACTAACTACAAATTATGTTGTAACATTTTGAACAGAAATAGAGATTATTTATTGAAATAAGTTTGTTATTTGTGTGCAAAACCTGACATATTCCATCCTTTTCGTTAATTAATTGAATGCCAAACCGGATATATCCACTTCCATTAAATATTCAGAAAATGAGAAAACTTATGAGATATTTGGCCTTCAGATAAAAATTAAGTATTCTTAAGCTGGTTTATTTGAGATTAGTCAGAAAATAGAATGGTGTATATTTTGGTATAAGTATATACAGACCTGTATTACTTTTTCTTATCAAAATATACACCATTTGCCAAATCTGAAAGGCAAAGATCTCATAAGTTTTTCCCATTATCTAAAAATTTCATGAAAGTGGATATATTTGGTTTTGCCTGTGAGCCTCTCATTAAAGAAGAACAATAAATTGAACTGAAGCGAAACAGTAACTAAACAATTTAGCAATTAGAAAAAGGGCTACATTTTCTGGCTATGTCAGTTGAGATTTTACAAAAAAGATTGGCCGTTAATTCGGGGAAAATTTTTAAAAAAGCCAACTTTTCCTCAAGTTTATATTAATTTTTAAAACCACGATTGTTCTTGCTAATTAAATCTTAATAACCAAAGGTATTTAGTATTGCAGAGGTTTTTATCTCAAATGTAAATGTTATGACAAATTTAAAATATTTTCTATCTGAAACGTCGACGAACATAAATTTTTATGACCAAATTTCTTACAAAATAAAGTTTTTTAAAATCATATTTTATCGTTTATAACAGGCACTAACAGTGGGGAAACTAATATTACCACGTTAACAGGGTATTTCGCAACATCTTTCTAATAAGTATACTCTTATGTTCTAAGAAAAATAGTTGTATGTAGTTATTTAAAAATATAATTATCTTACCACTTTTAATCAAGGGTAAGTTCAACTAGTGTCACTGGTTTATAATTCATCACAATGAATAATAGTGTGCTATTTAACGATCGTGAAAGTTAGAAATAACTCATGAACTTTCAGCTCGTGTCGCACTTCATCCGAATGAGTAATAGTTATTATACACGAATTGAGTACTATACTTTGTCCACAACTAATTTACTTTGTTTATTTTTTAGTTAATTTGTAATATTATATAATAGATACGTATATCTCTTTTTCATTAGTTTAATATCCCTGTAACAAAGTAAAAAGGAAATTAAAATTTTGTTGAAATTTAAGTTGCAAAAATAAATAAATATGTTTAATTTACCTATACTTATCAATAACTTTAAACAATAATAATAATCATTTGCATTTATTTAATAACATATTCTTTACTGACGCAGTTTTGCATTAGTAAACCATTTCATTACCTAGCAGTGTGCACTACCAAGCACATAACTTAACAA
Source organism: Philopedon plagiatum (assembly GCA_963971165.1). Taxonomy (NCBI): domain Eukaryota; kingdom Metazoa; phylum Arthropoda; class Insecta; order Coleoptera; family Curculionidae; genus Philopedon; species Philopedon plagiatum. Next base: position 20,819,639 of record OZ020195.1, read on the forward strand.
GTTTGGGTCAATCAAATCGAATTTATAATAATTACACATTATAGAGCACAAAACTTTTTTACCAAAACACAAATATTTAGAAGCTGATGTGTTCGATTTTTCTGGCAATAGCGATTTCGGAGGATACGTAATTATTTTCATTGCGTTAATCCATTTGTAAATATAAAACTGTAGCATCTAAAAGGTATTTAATGAAATATTACATCTACTTGATGAATCATGGCGTCCATTGGCTTCGTGGTATGCTTGCAAAATTTTTATTGATCGTGTTCTGATTGGTCAAAAACCTGTTAAATAATAGGAATGCTAGGAACTATTAAACACTGTAAAGTAACGAGAACGGTTATTTATCAGAAAAATGCGTCAATAATAATGAATGTAATGTTCAATAGAAAAAAATTAGGCTCAAAATAATGAAAATATTCCAGTTTATGTATCTACATAATATATACCGATTTTTCCTTAAAATATTTAATACGAAAATCCCATTTAATGGACATAAAATATACATTAATAACAGCCTTATCAATATTTAAATATCGATCGCTGATATTGTATTGACATACATTTGTAATTAAGAACGGGTATAAAGTTCAAAAGTCGCTGAAAACTAAAGAAAGCTTTGTTTGAACTGAATGCAATGTAGAGAAATAGTATGAAATCACAGAAGTCTTGACGAAATAAGAAATAACGTATTGTAAAGGACAAAGAAATTTTACGCAGTCTAAAAAAAATACCTCACCGGTGTACAAAAAAACAATTTATTTATAACTTTAATGAATAAATATGTAATTTTAATTAGTGCGGAGTGTTCTTAAATGATAAGGGATGAAAATAAACGTAGAAAGAACTGGTAAATAAGAGAAATACTATAGAATAATGCATATAAGATGAGTTTTGATGGGAAAAAATAAACAAAATTAGTTTTTACCCCTAAATACGCTCCTGGATGTCCCATTCGGGAGTCATTTTAAAGCCTGATTATTCCTCTATAAGATAGCCTTAAAAAAGTTTTAAAAAATTAGATAGGAAAAAATACAGAGTGATTCGAATGTATAGATGCCATCGAAGAAAATGTGAAAAAATCCAAATTTCATCGTCGATTGCTTCCTTCCTATAAAGAGTGAAAAAACTAAAAAATATGAATTTCACGTATCTTGACAAGCTCTTTCAGATAAGGTATGTGGATTTTGATTTGGATTCATTTTGACCTTGAAAAAAATTAAAAACCGTCAAAAATTTGCATCAAAAATCATAACTTCCAGTTTTTCCCAAATTCTCCCACTTTCTAGTGATTTTAGGTATAGGAAGATATATTGCAAAAAGAAAATATTTAAGATTCTAAAGTTTGACGTTCAAACTATTTTTTGATGTGACTTTCCGTTTTAGAGTTATTAAGTACCAAAGATGGGTCTGCAAGTGGCATTTTTTGACTTAAAATAATTCAAAAAAATTACTTCCCATTTTCCGAACATCACCAGTTTTAATAGGCTTCTGAAGCTACCGGTTTTTTAAAACTTCCGAAATTTTAAATTGATTTAATTCACTTTGGCGACCTGTAATCGATCCCATACGAAGTTGCGGAAATTTCGACTTTGAGGTTTAATAACTCCGAAACGAAACACCCTGAATAACTAATTTTTTTACCGAAGCTAGTCGCACTAGCCCTCTATTAACCCAGAAAATTTAAAGGTTTGACTAGCAACCATCTCAGAGAAAAAAATTGATATTGTCGAAAAATACGATTAATAAACACACGAACATTTTTCTCGATCACAGGGGGTGATTTTATAGACCGCATGGCAGGCGGTCTATAAAAGTGGCCGGCAGAAGTGCCTTCCGGGCGAGGGACTGCTGGCAGACAAAACATTTCTGAAAGGACAAGTGTTAATTTACTTGCATGCAAAATTTCAAGATGTTTGGTCATGGGGATAGAGATTGTCGAAAAATGGAGTAAGTTAATCCGCTTCTGCCATCACTTCCGGGCGGATTAGGGTCGGCAAAAGCGCTTTGTCCTTTACCATCTATCGCTCCCTACCTGCATGCAAATTTTCACGTCGCTGGCTCAAAGGAAAAATTTGTTTAAAAAAAATAACCGGAAGTGTCTATTTTTATTAACATTCTGAGCAAAAACAGACCGGCATTAATCCTAGGCACAGACCCTATTAATCCAAATGCTAGGGGTCAATACCAAAATGCCTCATGTCGCTAGCTTCCCGGTACAGGTTGGACGCCTCTGACTCCTGGACTTAAGAAAATGCAAATATTGTGTGTGCCTGTCTGGCGGCATATTCAAGTCTCGCAGATCCGGAAGAAAAATGTAATAACTCAAAAAGTTAATCTTTGGGTTTGATGGAAAGTTATCAGTAAAAACAATAACGTTGCTCCGAATAAAACTGTAACGCAATTATTCTCCATTAGATGGCGGGCAGAACTCTTTCCTTTGGAACCGCTCTATTAATAATGCCTGAAGAAAAACGCTTTTCTTCGGGATGTGCGATTTTAAAACTGCGCTGAGGGAGTATAACTAGCTTTATCACGTATCCCGCCAGTAGAACATGAAGACTGTGAATGCATTAGTAATTTATTATTGTAAAATTTTAATCACTTTAAATTACGTATACCAAAGTTGCCTAGTGGCATTCTTTGATGAAGTCCCAGTGACGGTTCCTGAAATTTTAGATGTATCATAACTCAGTTCCTACGCATGGGGCCCACACCAAAATAATAGGATGTTATTGGGTACTCTCATTTTCGTAAAAAAAAAATATTTAATTTCAAAATTTGCGAAAAACAGTTCATTTTTTGAACCGCTTCACCTGAGATCTGAGAAAGTTCTGAAGAAAATTTTACTTGCATGATTTTTCATAAATTTTATCAGATTTTATCGATAGAATTCAAATTTCATTGATTTACCTCTAATATCCTGAAATTAATTAGTTTTCAAAATTTTTATCCTAAAACATTTTGTCTAAGAAATAATTTAAAATGTCATTTCTTTAAGGAAAATTAGAACATTTTCACCAATGTTGGAATTTGTCGATAAAATTTGATACACTTTATGAAAAAATATGGTAAGTAAAATTTTCTTCAGAACTTTCTCAGATCTCAGGTGAAGCGGCCCAAAAAATTAACTTCTTTTCTCAAATTTCAAAATTAAATATTTTTTCACGAAAATGACTGTAGAGTACCCAACAGTAACATCTTATAATTTGGTGTGGATCGCATGCGTAGGAACTGAGATACGACAATCTGAAATTCCAAGAACCGCCACTGTAAGTCCTTATACATGTGATATTCCACTGTGCTATATTTCTTTGAAAAGCAACAGTTGATAAAATTCTGTTACACGGACGAAATCATAAACTGGGTGTGAAAATTTAGCTGCTACGCGAGCTTAATGCGACAATAAGCAAAGTTTTTTTTATATTTTCCTGTTGCTTACTTGTTTAGAGGCAATGTTTTGTAATGTATTGAAGTCATCTAATTTTTACCAACTTAAGTAATCAAAATACATATTAGGAAAACAAAAAGCGTTTTTTTTTTATTTTTTGGGCTTTACTATAATTTCAGGTTAAAGCTTTAGGTCGAAGATTCGGCTTCTTAAGTTTACCCTCGGATCTATTTTTTTAATTGGTTGGTGCCGCCATTTCTTATTTCACCTTCAGATCTATCACAATGCAACTTTTGTGACTTTTAACTACGTAAAAAAATTGGTATAAATATTTCAATAAATTCATTTTTTCATTCTCACGCGTAGCAAGAGTCCCGGTCGCGTAACAGTGCATTGTTCGCGGGATTCCCAAAATAATCGCGCGAACTAAAAAAAAAAGGAATTATCCCTACTCATTACTCAATAGGGGTAATTGCAAACGTATATTTGCTTACAAAGAGGAGGTTACCAGAGCCGCAACTGGAAGATTGAAGTAAATGGAAATATTCCCACATGTGTCCCTTAGTAGAGCCCCACCCCAACTAACATATCGCTCCGATCGCGATGGTCTGAATGTATATATATATATATATATATATGTGTAATCAATAGTTCTACTGATTGTGGCTATACAATAATTATTTTAGTTTGTATTTTCCCAAATCTATACTACTACCGTAGCAATAGAGCTTCAATTCGAATATCAATATTGCAATATCAAAATTTTTGAAAATTTCACAATTCCGATCTCGAGATCGGCATTAATTCGGAATAGGGATTCCATAAAAATAGCAGTATGTTAGCAATCGAAATCTTATGGCAAAATTTTTACATTCATTTATTAAACTATATAAAGAAATAATCAAACAAAACTCACATTACCATTACTGGTGTCGTGAGGAAAATATTTTGACAAAATTAAACAACAGTCATACTAGGACGATGCGCCACTTTTCGTTGTCAACAAGAGCACAGTAATTGTATTTTATTGTAGCCGTTTGGGCTCAGCAAAACCCAGAATACTTAATTGCTGCTGCCGCGGCTTCGTCTGAATTCTGCTGGGTGGATAACTAGCTGTCAAACTATGATCATGTCATAATACAAGTAACTTAAAATACATACGAATATAGGCATAATTAAGTAAGAATCACTCAGACTATTTTAACAAAACGCAAAATTTTTTAATATAAGTGTGCAAAGTCGCAAGCCTTGGCTATCTGATATTCTAACAAGTTGATTTTATATTATCTTTCACCATGAAATTTTCAAGAGCTTATATTTTTTAAGAATAAACTCTTACAGCAAACTTGAGCATGCTGAATATCTGTGGTGCTACAATCAGTTAAAATATACTTGGCACAGAAAAAATGCGATAAAATTTATATCATAATCAGCCTTTGAGCAGACTTTCGCACCCTGGCATCGTGGAGCAGCAAAATGGAGCAGCAAATTCAAATTCGTATAACCGGTTACTGTACATGTTTAGTAATTCAGATACAGGTACAAATCTCGGGATTACAAAAATATAATCCCAACCCAGAGCACGCTTAAAATCAATCGGGATTTCTAGATTTGGAAATCAGGGTATTCAGAATGAATCCCAATTACAACGTGCATGGACAAAAAAGTCATATATATAATTCACAATTTAAGTAGCAAGATCCTCAATAAAGTCGGTTAAGACGTAGTTATATGTATGTCTGATATTTTTGACCACAACTGTACCCACTTCCGATTCCTTTCGAAACAATTTACTAAAATTTCTAAAAAAACTTTGTTTATAATAATTTTTACACAAATTTATTGGTTTCCTAATTTCCTGAAAGAAAAGTAGTATAATATTTTCTGTGGATTATTTTAAATACTACATAAAATATTCATCAAGTTTACTCCGATTTTTTTTTAATTTCAAATGCGTTGTTTTCTGGAATCTGAATGGCAGATTTTATTTTATAGCATAGCACCAACTGAAAATTTTTAAAACCCATAATTCGGTTATCCTTATTTTCCTATTCGGGAAAGTATTTTCCAAAACTAGGTCACCACAATCATTCATAATGCAGCACAATGCGTATGAATTGAGGACAAAGAATTTTTGTTCAGAAAAATCTCAGTCTTTGTAAAACAAACTATCGATTTTTTCTGTAATCCACATTAGTTCACTTATTGTTTTTTGTAAGAAAATTATTTTAAGATTAGGGTGTTTGCAACAAACATCATTTCTTTCGTCTTTTATTAGTTGGGAATGATTTCGTTAGGCACTATATAAGTAGCTACACATATTTTAATTTTTTTTTCTTACCTGAAATAGCACCATGCTCCGATATTAGAACCATTTTATTTAAATAAATTACGTATTTCGGTGTTCAAAAATATGCATCGTCAGAAAACATTTTTCACAAGCACGTTGCACACGCTAACATCAAAACGAAAACAAAAAGTTTTTAAAAAAACTGTTTAAATGTCTTTAAAGCGGATTTATAAATTTACTTATGGAGAGGTTTGACTACAGTTCTATAAAATTTTGCAACACACTGTCGAAAACATTGTGCGCGTTGTTAAAACATGCGCACAACCTTGTATCGAACAGCTGAACGCTTGCGTAAGGACGAAAAAGGTCCTTGCAAGGACTTTTCCCGACCCGTGTTTATTTTCCGCAGGATTTTCAATCGAATGATTGCTTTAGGATCCACGAGACGTTATATCACGCAATATACTTCAACCTACTATGTATGTACATATGTATGTACATGAAGGATTCGCGATAACGTGTTAGGATTTTTTGGTCCTATATTTTTTATATATTTTTTTTTGTTGGTCCATGGTCGGAATTTGCAATTTATGTATAAACAAAATTTTTTTATAGATATTAAACATATTTAAATACAGTCTTTGGTAAAGTAAAACAACCACTAACAAAGTTGTATTTACAGTGTTTCCAATTTAACATTGCTAAATACCTCGTTTATTTCTTAATCATGGTAATGATCTTTACATTATAAAGTCCTGCCAGGAGACAATTTTTCTATGGTTGTTTATACACCATAGGTCTGCCTTGTTAAAAGAAGAGGGGGGGGGGGGGAAATGAGTCGACTTACCAAGAAAGGCATTAGATCTAAACATCAACCGTCATATGTTTTAATAGAATTTTTGCATAGGGATTTTTTAAATTTTGTCACATGATGATAATCATCTAGTAAATGGACCTACATGAAAAATAATTACACATACAAATACAATATTTATACGTTCAAAAATAAATCGAAAGGTTAAAAAAATTTACGACACATTATGTATTTAGGTGGTTCCATGTCAAGTGGGACATACTACATAAACTACTAGGGTACTCTGGGCAAACAATTAATGATATGAATGTTTACATTAAAAAAAAAACAATTATGCAATTCCGGCAAACCTGCAGAATTCAAATGAAATAAATACGTTTTTTGTCTGGTCTATCCGTCAGGATTTTCCCAATGCGGGCCCGGATACTGTAAGATTTTATTTGGATAATAGAGCTACTTCCTGTCAGAGCTGGGCAGGGTTTGAAGCCTTTTAAGTTTTAAAAGAACGCTGTGCGCGCTAGGCCTAGTCTGTTTATAGGCTGACTTTGTAAACTAAATTTGTTTTCTTTCTGTGATAGACAAGGGCGTACCCAGCGAGGGGCAGGTGCCCCCCTTAGAAGATAGAATAGCCTATAATCTTTGCAAACCGAATTCGCATCCTGTCCTCTTCCTGGGCAGCTGTCCCCACTAGAAGAATAAATAGTCTGTGATCTTCGCAAAACGAATACGCATCCCGCCCCCTTCCTCGAAAATATTATGAACTGACCCCCTCTAGTTCAGATCCTGGGTACGCCCTTGGTGACAGATGTAATTAAAAAAGGATATTAAGGAAGGAAAGAAGGAAAATTAACAAGTTATACTAGTGCCTCTACCTGTAAAATATTCTTAATGAAACTAAAATTGGTACTTCAGTATCTGTTTTAATGCGAGTTTTGCAGCCACTTACATTATTTAACCCAAAACAAGATTAGTAGTTAAGATATTTAAAAACAGATTATTAAAAGATAATACCCAGACAATTTAACAGGTTAACAATTAGCAGTACTTTGCTCTTTGATCCTCCATTGCGAACAACCATATAAGGAGCACAATGCACCCTTTGGCAAAAGGATTACACTATGAGTAATTTATACCTAGATTAAATATAGGTTTTCCCATTTTTGTGTAAAACAGCAATTTAAAAGATCAATTTAATAAGCCTTCTAAGTTAGAATTAAGATAAGATGGGGTGAGTTTTTAAATTTAGGGATTATGTATCCTCGACTTTTACCATTAAAGCTAGTACATGCCGACGGTTTACAGGTCTAGAGATAGACCCAGAGGGGCCCATTAGCGACCTTTTACATTGTGTTGCAAGTTTACCTTTTATTATAGTTCACTTCAAAACAAAATATCTTATTTGATTCAGGATTCAACAGGTGATAATTTTGGTGGTGATAATTTTGGGAGCGAGATTTAAACATAATTATCAGAAAAGCTTTTTCAAAATGCTACAGCCTTTGACAATCTTTCGTCTAGCTGCATGTCTGTAGCGAAAAGTGACAAGTCAATTTTGATTAATTTTTACTTCCCTTGTTAGTAGTTTGGAAAAAATTCTTTTCGAGATTTTATCGTATCTTCACATTTCGCTTTATAGATCACGAAAACATGGGTTCCCCTTTTCGCCGGTCTGTCTGTCAGTCTATTGGCGCGAAAGCATAAAAACTACTTGACTTGCTGAAATTTTGCATGTACCTAAATAGATTCCGGTGAAATATGTATTTCAATTTTTTGTTACTCTGACTCAAAAAATTCATTTTGCAAAAATTATCTTTTTTATATAGCTAAGGTTTTTACCGCTAATATAAATAAAGCTACCTTTGATCTTCCAGATACAGGGTGGGCAGCAACAAAAATTTATCCAATAAGACTGGTTGAATTTTAAGTCAGTAGGTTGCTATTATTTTTTTATAAAATTGGGTGCGCTGTCATACAGGGTGTACAATTTTAAATAGTATTAGGTACCCTATTGTTGCTTTAATTCGAGCACATAAATTTGAAGAAAGTATTGAAATGAACCGAAAGCTTTCAGTTATCAGGCGCGGCCCGTGAAATTTTAAAGTTGTATATCTCTGTTGCTACATATGGGACCAATGCCAAGTTCAGGTTTTTTAATAGTGAGCCTACTAGGAATGTTTTGGTAAAGAAAAAAATATTTTGTAATTTGCGAAAAAAACTTGAATTTTTGAATTGACCCACCTGGGAAAAAATTAACACGTTTAGGTATTTTATTTATTATTTTTTCTAAAAAATGTGTTAGTACAAAGATATAGTCATTTGAATTTTTTTTTTAAATTATATTTTAGGTTTAAAAAAATTCAAATGACTGTAACTTTCTACTAACACGTTTTCTTCTCTTAAAATTTAAAAATTCTCCTTCTCTTATCAAATTCCTTATATTTTTCCCCTCTACGGATGTTATTTATCCCATTACACTGGAGTATCTCATGACCAGATGCTCTCCAAAGTGCGTTAGATATCATTCCGGTCCACCGTTCGAGTTTTTTAAACCATGATATTTGTTTATAGCCTTTTCGTTCTGTCCTTATTTTAGCTCACTTAGTAAAAAAAGGGAATAAAAGTTATTCCAAGAATGAACTGCTAAAATAAAAATTAACTGTACAATTCAACCAAAATAAGACTCTGACAAAATGGCGACTTTGTTTGTAATATCGCAGTATCAGAATATCAAAACATCTCCGAGTAGTTTTACACATGATGTTGCTAACGGAAAACTGAATAATAATAACAATGCAGCTAGTCGTTCCACACAAATAACTAAAATTAAAAATATTTGACTGGTGGTGAATTCGTAGGTATATATGCAGAACATACCCTTGTTAGGATTTACTCAAAACCTATTGCATATACATACAATTTGTTATACCAACGTCTCTATTCCTTTGTAGTCGACTTTAAAAGAGGAGGTATATGTAAATTCTTATATTTTCTTTCAGTATGTTCGCGCATAATTCTTGAACGGATTCACCGATTTCGAAGATTTTGGTTTTGTTTTATAGGTTTTCGGGATGGTAACGTTGTAAGAGTCTTTTATCCTAAAGTGAATGGAAGATTAAAAAATTATATAAAATTTAAAAAATTCAAATTTCAACACTTTTCCTCTTTACTGTGAGATGGGATGGCAATGGAATGAATTTACTTACTAATAATACAAAAAGTATTTTATCTCCGCAAAAGTTTTTTTGAATATGTATTTTGCATTTTGTACTTAAATATTACAGAACAAACCATTTTGTATTTCGTATTTGAAATAGAAAAACAAAAAGGATATTGCATTTCATATTTACATAAGTACTTTTAAAAAACTATTTTCTACATCTCTGTTCATTTTTAATCTTTTCAGATAGCAAAACCACAAAATAAATATAAACGCAAAAGTGCTTTGGAAGGAATATCAAACTGTAAAAATATTGCATGTATTTAGTATGGATATAAGCCCATGGTAGGAATTTTAGCAGATGAGATGGTTGACAAATTAGCTGAACAGGCCACTAAAATGCAACTTGTAAACTATAATTTTAAAATTTCATTTTTTGCTATTATAAGAAATGCCAAATATAGGATATGTAGCGATTGGCAAGTGCAATACGATGATTCCAACAAACGTGTAATCCATAAAAAATACTTCCCAAATCCCTTAATTTCGTTGTTTCAACACAATGGCAAATCGTAGCTTTGTTGGAATAATTTCCAGAGTCCGAACTTCCCATGCCTTGCATCCAAAACATAAGAAAATAATAGACATAGGCACAACCGTCCCTACTTAAGTAAATAGTAAGTAGATACGGTTGAAGCATCTCTAAACGAGTACTGTAACTGTGACAAAATAGGTGACTTGGAACACTCCATGTTACAATGTAATAAACTGAAAAATAATTAACCCCTATTATATGACAGTTTTAGAGAAATAGTAAATCAACCATTTAAACTTACGTCAGTGAATGATGTAAAAGTGTGTAAGGCATTGTATAAATTTATTATAGGTAATAAAATAGAATTATAACATCTAAATAGTAAAAAGAAAAAATCACAAAGACAAAAAGCAAGAGTTAAAATCAAAGGGAAAAGAAAGAATAGAAAAAGTGACAAATGAAAAAAAAATAAAAATCACTAATTAGTTGTATTTACATTTAAAACAAAAGCATATAAAATAGGCATGTAATTCCAAAGTAGGTAAATAAATAGGAAGTATTTATACATTCAGTTTTTTCTCAAAAATATCAAAAAGTGAGCTGGCAATTTGGTTTCAACCAAAGCCACTAACCTAACACAAACAAACACGCGCGAGCGCGCACGCATTCACACATGCACGCAAGGGAAAAGCCTTTGGGGTTATCCAGTTATCCTACAGACCCAATTTTCCATGGATAATACTAATTGCAGTAGAAAGAAAGAATTTTGTTTAATGAACTGACTTCATAATAACAATGACAAATATGAAATAATATTTTTACTTATTTATTGATGAGCCTAATGATAAGCTCCATTGTGTTCAACTTTAAATAATTGGTATACCAGAGTTCTAAACTAAGTCGGCGCAGTTTCTAAGTTTAGTACTTTGGTGTACAAATTACTTATAGTTTTCAAGAAATTATTAAGCTTACCGTTAGGCTCAGTAATAAACAAGTACACTAATTTCTTCATACTTTTATTGTTTTTAGTCGGTTCATTTTTTGAAAACAAAATCATTAAAATTCAGTCAGTTCAATGTCAGCAAGTTTTTCAACATTTTTTCAGTAAAAACAATAAGAATATGTAAAAATTTGCTACCACTGTGCAACATAACTGTGGATGGGATTCGTAGGTGAAGAGGGCAGGTCGTTAATGTGAAGAAGAAATAGGGTTGGTGCCAGGACTGACCCTTGGGGTACGCCAGCATTGAGAGGATGTAAGATGAGTGACCGTCCAGGTACATAGTTAGGGAGGAAGACCGTACGAAGGTAATTTGTTGAGGAGTGCACTGAATGAAATCCATATTCTGTCTTGGATGAGTTTGTGTTTTTCTACATACATATTTTAGAATTAATGACTTTCTCCATAACTTTGCAGACAACAGAGAGAAGAGAGATAGGCATATAAGATGGGAGGGACTTGGAACCTTTTTTTGGGGCAGGATGCACACGAGCAGTCTTCTAGCTGTCAGGAAAGATGCCCTTGTCATAGTAGGTTTGGAAAAAATGAGTTACGATGAATGCAAGTTCTGGAGTGCATTTTTTTTAGAATGATGGCTGGTATTTCATCTAAACCCATGGATTTATTGGTGTCAAGTGATGTGGGGTACAGATGTTAGGGTTGGAAGGGGGAAATTGGCAAGAGAAAAAAGGGTGGAATTGACAGAGAATTTTTTACAAATAGTTCAGTATTCCCTTTAGAGGTGGAGATAACTTCATTGTCAGCGGTCAAGGAAGGAAAAGTGCTTCTACAGAAGTTTCGACTTGGTGTTTGGGTAGTGTCAGACAGATTTACGGCCGTTGGAACGGGAAAGCACTTTATCTTTTATGTCGTTATTAAAAGCATTTTTAGACTACGAGATAGTTTTACTGTAGTGATTTCTTGCCTCGATGAAGATCTGATAATCTTAGGTGTCGGATTTTCAAGAAACCTTTTGTGAGTCTGGCGTTATCACAGGTCTATGATAACCAGGGCTTTTAATGGCGGAGTTTGTGTTTCTTTTGGGTATGTGGCATTCCAGATACCCGCAAAGAACAGAGACTGGAAGTTTAAGTAAACTTTCAATGGCTGCTTCAGTTACATATATCTGTGATCTAAGAACAAATTTCGGAGGGATCAGAAGTGGAAAACAGACGGAGTTCCAAGGGAAAGCAGAGAAGTTTTGAAAGAATTATAGTGCCAGATCGTGCGCTCTGCCATATTTTCAACCAACTGAGGGTACTTATATGAGGCCGTGATCTGAACGGCCAAGGAAAGCGCATGCAAATGTTAAGTATGGCTCAGGATGATGTTAGGAAAACATCTAGTAGGTTTGTTACCGTATTTGTCTGCGTAGGGCTTCTTCTAGCCCCTGGAAAAAAAGAGACTATTTTTTTTTATATATAAGCAATCTGAGGTTGTGTATTTCACAGGCGAAAAACGTAGATGTAGATCTTCCTGTGCGTTATAGGCTATGTAAAATTGTTACCTGTGGTTTCGCTGGCTTTAAACATTTAATTTAACACATCAAATTTCATAAACTAGGTACTAAACCGATTTGAAAAATTCTTTTACATTTGGGAATAATTTAGGCAGCTGGCTAAGTAACAAGTGCGCATGTTTGAAAACTTAGCTTTGTACTCCTGTTAATTGTCCCAAAATAGTAAAATTTTGATTACTTATATTCAGGGTTGATTTCCAACCCCGATGTGTGATTTTTTTTCCCGAGAGGAAAATAATATTTTCAGGACTCAGCATATTCTAATTTTTATCATCATCATCATCATCATCTAGCGCTACAACCCTGGGTGGGTCTTGGCTGACTGCACAACTTTTTTCCAATTTATACGGTCTTCCATCAATCTATAGTCGAAAGGGATATTCATTTTCTGGAGGTCTGATCTAATGTTGTCTCTCCAGCGCATTCTGGGATACCCGAGTGGTCTTTTTCCCGTTGGGACCTCCTCCCATGCCAGTCTTACAAGTCTTTCATCATGAAGCCTTTGTACGTGACCTGCCCATCTTAGTCTTTGAGATTTAATCTCTTGCACAACATCGCTTTCATTGTAAAGCTCTTGAACTTCGGCATTGGTTCTAATACGATATTGATCAGTGATCGGATCGCGATGGGGTCCAAAAATTTTTCTGAGGATTTTTCGTTCGAAACGTCCGAGTTTTTCCTTGTTTGCTTTTGTCATTGTCCACGTTTCGCATCCGTATGTTACTACTGGCCTGACAATGGTTTTATATATTTTGATTTTTGATGCCCTTGTTAGGCTTTTCGATTTTATAAGATTATTGAGTGCGTACAGACAGCGGTTTGCGGATTGGATTCTGCCTTTGATTTCTTCAGTAACGTCATTGTCAGCAGTGATTCTGGCTCCAAGGTATTTGAAATAGTGATGTAAGGATACGTATCCAAAAATCCGTTGGATCCGAATATTAAAAGAATCCGGATTATCCGGAACCGGCCGAGAACTTGAATACGGATTCGGAATCAAAATAAATTCGCATCGGGTGGTTACTAATGCAAAGTGCAAAGAGAAAACGGAATCGGAATCGAGTGTAAGCGAACAACACGGTCTGCGATTTGGCATATTTGATATTGTGCTTTCTCTTTCTAATGACATTTCCTAAAAAAAGATGGCATAGTTATCGGGGTAACGGGTATCATATGAGATGAGACCCATTGGTTAAACTAGTCCCGCCTCACCCGAACCGAATTCAAACGAGAACGGCGCGACGCGGTGCCTTCTTATCCCTAAACTTCGACTTCGACTGGTATGATACCGATACCGCATCGACCTACCTAGCCGTGTATCCGGATAGAAAATGTTTTAGTCTGTTGCATGCATACGTATACATGATCTGTAACCGCTTTCGCGCGGGTCAAGAAATGGATTCGAATTCGGATAATGGATACGGATATTAGCTGATTCCGATTCCGTATGATTCGGATATCTAATGAATACGGATATTTACAACACTAATTTGAAACGCTTCACTCTTTCAAAATTAAAAGTGTTAACTGTGACGTTTTGCCCTATTCTATCTCTCCGTCCCATTCTGTTTATGCACATGTACTTCGTCTTTCCTTCGTTGACTTTCAGTCCCACTTCGCCTGCTGTTCTTTCGATCTTGCTGAAGATGTCCTTCACGGTTAAGATTGAATCTCCAACAAGGTCAATGTCATCGGCGTATGCTAGCAGTAGTTTGGGACCTTTTGCTGTTAGCAGTTCGGTTTTTATTTCAGCTGTTCTCACGGCTTTCCCTAAGACAAGATTAAAAAGTAGTGGTGATAAGGCGTCGCTTTGTTCCAATCCACTGTATATTTCAAAACTGCTGGATAGGCTGTTATTTACTCGTACCTTTGATACTCCTCCCTCCATGCAAACTTTAGTCATCTGAATAAGCTTTTTTGGTATTGAAAACTCCGCCATCGCGTTCCAGACTTGATTTCTCTCTATGCTGTCATATGCCTGGCGAAAGTCTATAAAGTGGTTATGCACTGTTCTATTATACTCCCATCCTTTTTCAAGGGGCTGCCTTAGTGTAAAGAGTTGGTCTATTGTTGATCTGTATGCCCTAAATCTGGATTGGTATTCGCCCAGGATGTTCTCTGCATATGGGGTTAATTTGTATTTGATGGTGTTTTATATGCAGTGTTTATTAGGGAGATTCCTCTGTAGTTGGAGCATTTCGATTTATCCCCTTTTTTGTAGATAGACACCATAAAACTTTCCTTCCATCATGCTGGTATTTTTTCTTCTCGCCATATATGAGTTATCAAGTTGTGGATTTGGCGATGGAGTGCATCTCCTCCACATTTCAGAAATTCTGCAGGTATGCCATCCGAGCCGGGTGCCTTAGCGTTCTTTTAGTGAATGCCTTCTGGGTTTCCTCAAGGGAGGGTTCTTTAACTAGTAGGTCCACTGTGATGTAGGTTTCTTCCTTGTGCGATTCTTCTTGTTTTACATTTAGAAGCTCTTTAAAATACCCCTTCCACTCTTCAGTTAGCTCTTTCTCATTAAGTATCATGTGTCCTTGATCATTCTTAAGTGTCGGGATGGACCTGGGTTTATAACCTCTCTTCTCCGAAGAGATTGCCCCGTAGAATTCTCTGGAGCATGGTTTAGGACGGTCTCTTTCTATTGCTTCATACTTTTGTCGTTCGTAGTCTCTTTTCTTCGCTCTTATTAGTTTCCTTGTTTCTTTTCGGCAATTCGTGTATTTCTCTCTACTTTCGTTTGTCTGAAATTGTATCATTCGCTTCCTTGCTGTTTGTCTTTCCCCTAGCTGGTTTTGGCATTCTTCGTCAAACCACGTTTTTGTCCTCTTTCTTTTACTTTTTCCAAATACGTTTTCGGCGGTCTTTGATATTATTTCTGCAGTTATCTCCCAGAGTTTCTCGATTTCATTACATTCTGTTTCAGAGTTCAATGTTTGTTCGAGTTGTTCTCTGTACTGTTGTTGTTTCACTTCATTCTGCAATTCATCCATGTTCTATTGTGGGGTTGTCTTCTAATTCTAACTTTCGCTCGAACTAGGTAATGGTCTGTGTCCCCATCTATTCCTCTGAGGCTTCTTACATCCAAGATGTTGCTCCCGTGACCAGCATCTACGATGATATGGTCGATCTGGTTTCGAGTGGTGTGATCATTTGAAACCCAGGTCTGTTTATGGATGTCCTTATGTGGAATCACTTTTATCATGCTAAGACATTATGTATAAACGTATATTGCAAATAAGGGTGTAGAATAAAAATTTTTATATACCTACATATGTAACTTTAATATACACTATTAAATTTTTACAAAAACTTTTGTTGGTATTGATAAATGTTGTTTAGTATTGTACTGTGGGGACACATTGTATTCTTTGATAAGCATTTCAATACAGTGGACATGTAACATATATTATTTTTATCAGCTCTTAACCGAATCGCGTGATATTAGACATATTTTAATGTGTGGTTTCCTAATCAATTATACATAAGAGTATAAAATTAAGTAACTTATTCTCCTGGTAAATAAGCGAACTATCTAAACGGAAAAATAAAAATAAATTTGTCATCAAACGCTGACGTTTAAAATTCCCACTAGTATACTTGTGTTGTACACTCCTCTATCCCGAAGGCAATGTACAGGCAATAAAATATGTATGTTGTTTTGTATTCATGCGCCTATCGGTTGCCTAGTTACTCTTTTAATGTTTTCGGCATACTAACGAACATGGCTATCGACTTCGCCTATCTATAACATTATTATTACCGTTTTACGGTCACCCAACACCTACGCTGGCACTGTGCAGTCTGCCGATGCTGATGATGGTCTATCCGCCTGAAAAGAAAATGTAAACAAAGTATTGTAATATTTATTTTTGTTGCTTCGCTCATATGACCGATCTTGATCTGGCATGAATTAAAAATTTACTATTGAATTTTAACATTGTTAGTAATTGAAAAAATAGAAATGAAAGTGTTACATGGAAATACTTTTCTCTATTTCGGAGATAGAAATGTGTCGAAAGTGAGCGGTGTTTGGAAGGGTAAGTTTTTTTTTTAGATGTTATTTAATGGTCCCTACTAACACTAATTAAAGGAAAACTTAATTTACTTCTAAGATAGAAAACGTTTTCAAGTAATTTTGTTGCCAGGTCAATCCATTTAATTTTATTTTGAAATGTCTTTTTAAAATAGGATGTTTTATTAATTATTATTTTTGTAGTTGTTTTAAACGTTTATAAATGAAATAAAACCACCTTCTCGGCTGTGATAAAATATTACAATTTAAAGCTAGCTGTACAAATATTATGAACTTACCTAGGTACATAGGTATCTATTTGATTCTTCTTAATAAAATGCATCAATTTTTTTCTAATTTACGCTTAAATATCATTTTTGTTTCTTTAAAATTTACTTACTTCTAGTCAGTGCCCGGGTCACGTCTTAGGAGGTCATTTCTTATACAGACATACAGTACCCCTATGTCCGCGGATGGGGTTTAGAACGGGCCAAGGACCAAATTTTGCAAGATAGGTAAAAATGTCACTCCTATTAAAAGTTTTTGCTTGTAAAATAAATTATAATAAAGATTTACTTTATGAGAAAATTTAATTTTTTATACAAGGAGCATAAAAAATACGAAAAAATTATTTTGCGTGACCTTGTTTATGATTTTCTGCCAAAAGAACAAATATGAAATATGTTTTAAATTAATTTTTATTAATTAAGCCGAAGTACAAGATTTCATTAAAAATTTAAATATTAACAGTACTGAGTTTTGTCACATTATTTTTTAAAGTCTCAACTATTCTCTCTCACACCTTTAACCACAGTACTAGTTTCTACATATTAAACATTAATCTCACCTATGGACCTGCTTGTCAATGTCTTGATATGAAGCAATTATTTATTTTAAAATATCTCTTGCCAAGAATCATACCGCTATATCATGGAACAATTTAGCGAGAAATTTATAGGAAACCCAATAACTGAAATGATAATCTACAACACAATAAAAAAGTTACAAAGATCTGGTTCTGTTTTAAATCTCAAGAAGAAGAAGAAAAGAAGAAGAAGAAGAAGAAGAAATATGTCCAAAACAATGCTGCCACAGTTTCAGTTCTTTAGTCTGTTAGAGAAACTCCTGTGATGTCTCTTAGAAATCGTGCTAAACATATTCTAGAAGTTGTGACAAAAACTCATATTCAGATGATGTTAAAAGAAAATAAATTATTTCCGTTCAAACCCCACTTTATTCAAAGTTTGGAAGAAGGAGATGAAGCGAAAAGATTAGATTGTTGTTTATGGATGGGAGATCAAATTTTAAGTGGAAATATCAATTTTTATAAATTTATTGTGTCTCTTAATGAATGTACATTTTCTACTAATTGAACTGTAGCATCCTAGCATGTTCGGTACTGGTCTCGAGAAATCCCCTAATTTAGAGTAATGAGGCGAGGACTATATTTTACAAAAGTGAACGTGTGGCGTGTGATGTGCGATATATGGCATTAAAAGCCCATATTTTTTAACACCTGCAATAGAATATCTTACTTAAAAATGCTGGATACATTTTTTAGCAATGAACTCGAAAATTTTCCATTAAATTTTGGCCGAAAAATGTATTTTCAACAAGATGGTTGTCCAGCACATTGCGCTCGCGGGGTAATAGAATGGCTTCACCGCAGATTTGATCCAAGGTAGATTGGTAGAAATGTCCCAATTTTGTGGCCCCAAAGAGCCCCTACTTAACGTTGGCCGATATGTTTCTATGGGGCCGTTTAAAACCAATAATTGTTTATGCCACGCCACTCCAATATCAAATAATATTGACGTGCTAAAAGGCAGAATTACTCAGGCTCTGTTCGTTTAATATCCTAGGAAGAAATCAGAAATTCCTTCAGATATCTA
Organism: Philopedon plagiatum; assembly: GCA_963971165.1. Classification (NCBI taxonomy): domain Eukaryota; kingdom Metazoa; phylum Arthropoda; class Insecta; order Coleoptera; family Curculionidae; genus Philopedon; species Philopedon plagiatum. Next base: position 20,838,261 of record OZ020195.1, read on the forward strand.
AGGAAGCAATTAGAAAAACGTGTTGAATATGGGGGTTGAATTTTTGAATCACTATTGTATTGCTTAGTTTATATCATATTCTTCTGAGTTTAATTAAATGTTCGTATTATTTAAAAATTGCACCTGAATGAAAAGTAAGTAGGTATTATGAATAATTATTCAAAAAATTGCTTCATTTAATAAAGACATTGACAAACGTGTCCATATGTGTCATTATTGTTTAATATGTAGAAACTAGTATTCTGGTTAAAGGTGCGAGGGAGAATAGTTCGAAAAATAATGTGATAAAACTCGTTAAGTACTTTTAATATTTAAATATTTTAATGACATCTTGTACTTTGGCTTATGTTTTAATTTAAAACATATTTCACATTTGTTCTTTTTGGTAAAAAATTATAAACAAGGTATGTTTACTCTTACGCAAAATAACGTTTTCCTATTTTTTATGCTACCTGTATAGAAAATTAAATTTTTCATAACTTGAATTTTATTAATTTACAAGCAAAAACTTTTATTAGGAGTGACATTTTTATGTATCTTGCAAAATTTGGTCCATTTGTCCTCTTCTAAACTCCATCAGCGGAGATACTGAACATATAGTAAGTATGTCCGTATGTCAAACTCTAAAAATATGAGAATCATTCACATAGGCGTAGTTAGGCAGTCAAGTTCAGGGATACTTAAGCCCTAGACCCTACTCAGTATATGGGCAAAAATTTTCTTTGGGGGTACTAATTAGAGTTTTGAGGGTGTTAAGCACCCCCAAGGGGGGCTTAACTACTCCTATGCATTCAATGGTATCGAAATTTGTTCAAAAGAATCGCTACAATTTCGTCACTGACTTATAATACGAAATATAAAAGTTTACGTTACGGAAGAGTTTCGACTGAACCAAATTAAAAATTTTGAAAAACGTGTAAGGACAAAAGTTGTTCTTTTTTTTATCTAAGACATCCCACGTAGACTTCAAGCCTAACTACTAACGTACCGTGGGTGTCTGAAGGGAAGGGAAGTGTAGTCTATTGATACGGGATTTGAAGGATTGGAGGTTGGGACGGGAAGGGAAAACATCTGCAGGCAATTTGTTCTTTACATCATGAGAAATATTTTTTGTCGAAAAACTTTTTCTCCGAAACCAATGGTTCGGCACTTATAAGGAAATAAACAATTAAATTGTTTATACCAATAAAATTGATCGCGTTAGAATTTTTCAATCCTGATAAGTTTGGCTCAATCTACACCCAATCAAACTCTCAATGTTCATGATTTTTTTCAGATTTTTCTGAGCGATTCTTTTTGTGATGATGGTGGGGAACAGCAATTTTTAAGGATTTTCCCCGAAAAATGTTTAAAGAATGCGTATAAAAATACATCATAAGTATATATTGTTGAATTCGTGCTTCAATAAGCTTTCATTTGACACTCTATATATACTATGCCCTTGATTTTTTTGTCCATTTCCCAATTTACCGCCTAAAATTAACCCCCAGAATTAAAATTCAACTTTTTATACTTCACGTCTATAATTGGACCACCACTATGTCTGTGCTAAATTTCAAATTTTTACGTTGAGCACTTTCAGAGAAAATCGCCTGTGACAGACGGGCGGACGGACGGACACCGAAGTGATTCCGTTCCGGAATACTAAAAAACATGTTAAAAATTTCTTCATTAAATAAACATGCAGGCTGCAGGAAATTCATAGTAATTAGGTTGCCGGTTGCATTGAATTTGGTTTAAATAATATTCCTAATCCTAATTGAATTTTTTGTACGTGGCTTTATAAAGATGTTCAAACATCAGAAAAATAGACAACACTTATGATAAAAAGAATTGCTATTTATTAGAAAATAAAAGATATCTGGCAATTCGTCCAACAAAAAGTACAAAGTATGACAATCTCGGGGGGGGGGGGGGGCACGGCTCCCCTGGCCCTCCCCTGCGGGCGCCCATGATAGTCATGGATGGTAATTAAAATTTTGGTTCCCTAAAGTAGCTAGCAAACGAATCGGTACGTAATCAAATTATTAATAAAACAAAAACCCCGACTGCCAAATAAAAAAAGCTGAACTAAAAAGAAATAAACAAAACTTTTTAAAATTGTAATAGCTTATACAGATATATGATAAAAACTTTACTTAGTGGGAAGTACTGGGTGATAATTATAATTATGTAAATGAGACCCAGGACTATTTACTAAAATTAAATTTATTCAGTAACATCTATATACACACTATTTTACACAGGTAAAAATCCATTTTTCGTATAAAATATAAATTCCATTCTTATCAGTAAGTTTTTGCATATAGCTAAAAATAAGTTCACCTATCTATACTTTTACTAAGTAAAATATTTTAGATAATTGTCGGTACTATTGGGCCTATGATTGAACGCCTGAAACATTTAACACTTATTTACCCTCTAGTTTAGTTATCTTTAGTTAAATTTTTTTTCTCGATCCTCTTTTTATGTGGGTTTATTTTAATGGGCGTCCAACTGCTCTCACTAAACATTAAATCGTGTTGTTATGTTACCTAAATAATGTTTCTATCATATAGTTTTTGCAATTTAGAGAATATTGCTTTTTATTTTTGGTTAAATTTTTGTCTTTCGCTGTTTTTTTTAATAAGCTGGATATTTTGAACTTTTTAGTTTTTATCTAGATTGTTTAGATTTTGGTCTATTAAAACTGCATTTACCACGATGCTCCTTAACATTTCCAAATTTCAATAAAACTGACCAGAAGCGAAAACACCCCATGTTGTCTCCCTTTTTTATCATATTTCGGTTTAGATAGTTATGGCGTATAGCGGAGGCGGTTTTCCCAAAATTTTTTAATTTATTATAACTATAATCTATGTTACTTGCGAAACTAAGACAAATATCTCTTGGCACCTAATGAGCTTCCAAAAGGTTTTTCATTTAAGGTCTGTCGAACGCGATAGACCTTGAATTTTTTTTTCGATTTAGACAATATGGCGCCTAGCATTCGTCATTTTGTGCATTTTAAATTTAATATTCGCTTTGTCGCTCGCGGAACTGCGGCTAATATTTTCACCCCTGATTTAATTTAAATTGTCCGAAGTGTCCGAAATGTCTTAGTAAAGGCAAATATCTTTGCTATTAGTACAGAGAGAGACACCAAATTTTAGGTGTATTTTAGTGGTGAATAAATCTACTTTTTTATGTAATTTAACTTTTTCAATACCCTTGCGGGTGACGCTAGCGAGTTGAGGTCAAAAAATTTAAATGCAACCCTATGCCGTGTATCTCATTTTAAAGGTCTTCACCTAACCAAACCTGAGCAAACCTAAGCAACCCTATGTCGTGTGATATCTCATTTTAAAGGTTTTCAAAAATATCATTTTACCGCAATCCCGAGGTCAGTATCTTAATTCGTTTTTAAATGGCAAGCCTATAAAAATTAATAGTCGTGAAAAAAATTACAAATTTAAGTATCTTTATTTCTCTTATTTTATTAGGAGCCTACTTTAAAGTTGTTCAAAATGGTTACCATGAACGTATTGGCAGTAATAAAGTTGATTTTGGAACTCTGCCGAGAAGTAACACCTGCGATTCTCGAAAATGTGAAAAGTAAGTTCCAAAATCGACTTTGTTACTGCCAAGAAGTTCATGGTGTTCATTTGGAACAACTTTTAACGTAATAAGAGAAGTAGGTGTTTAAATTTTTATTTTTTCCCCAATTTTTAGGTTTTAAAGTCTTGCCATTAAAAAAAATTAAGACACTGGTCTCGGTTTTGCGGTAGAATGTTTCTTTTTTAAACACTTTTAAAATAAGGTACCACACGGCATAGGGTTGCATTTAAAAATTTTTACCTTACCTCCCTGCCGTTATCCCTCAAAGGGGTTGAAAAAGTTAAAGTAGATACATAGATACATGGATTTATTCACCACTAAAATACACCTCAAATTTGGTGTCTCTATCTGTACTAATAAGTAAAGATATTTGCCCTTACTAAGACTTTTCGGAGACTTCGGACAATTTAAATTAAATCAGGGGTAAAAATATTAGCCATTAAAAATGCACAAAATGACGAATGCTAGGCGCCGTATTGTCTAAATGGAAAAAACCTAAAATTTGGTGTCTCTATCTTTACTAATAGCAAAGATATTTACCCATACTAAGACTTTCCGGACACCCTGTATACATAATAATTCTAATTTTTAAATATGGTTTCCTCAACCGCCATTTTGTTTATTTTTTAATTTAATATCCTGTGTTACTCGCGGGACTGAGACGAATCTTTTCACACCCCATTTGATAGATCTTCAAAAATTTTAATTTTTAAGATTTCTGCGTCCGCGATTTTTTTTCCAATTTAATATAGCCTACCTATGCCACTCGAGGGAAAATAATTTGCTATATCATCATAGACTTTACAGATGTTCACTGAATCATTTAATGATATTTTCCACTATAATCTGGAATGTGTCACATTGAAATAGTATATTTCATTACCAGTCCGGAAAAAAGGATTTTTCTGTGCGCGCTTGACAAATTCTCGTGCGAGGCGCAGCCGAACACGGGAAGTCAAGCAAGCACGGAAAATCCATTTCTGGACGTGTAATGAACGATATTTTTTATTATACTTCTTTGAAAACGATAACATAAAACAAAATATAACATAAAAAAATACATACATACAAAATAAACTTGGAATATTTTTATTTTCACAACTGTTATCGGAATTTAAAAAAAAAACTACTAGAGTAATTAAAAATTAACTATTAATAATGAAAGATGCCACTTTTTCAGGTTGAGAGAACATTTTATTAGAATGAATTTAATTGACAGAAAATTAACAACGCTGACAATATGGTCTTTGGCAGGTATGATGCGTTTTCATGGTAACTTTCAAATCATTTAAAAGGTGATTTAAATTTGTCTATGTCAGATAAGATTGACAAAACGTCAAAAAATATTTCAGAAATTCATCTAAATATTCAAATATTTACGAAATAAAATACAAAATATACACACATATTAAATATCAGATAGCATATAGACTTTCTTGAGTTTAGTTTATTTTCCTATACCTATATTTCTATTTTAAAGCCAAAAAATAGTCGGTATCTTCATTCAGCACACTGAAAGAACTGGAGACCAGGAAAATTTTTTCCGTGCGCTCTTTCCGTGCGCTAGCCCGAAAAAGCCCATCTTACATTATTACTAAAACAGATGAAAATAAGGTGTTTTCAAAGAAGTATAATAAAAAAATCTTTTCTGTTGTACTTAGTTAAGAAAAGTGCCTTTCTTCGTCGCAGCTGCACCGGCCGATGGTACCAAAATATGGGTGCTGAATTTTCAAATACGCAAAATTTTAATTAACTTGCCTATTTGGACGAATGAAATATTTTTAAAAATTCAATTTTCAAAAATAAAAATATTCCACAACGAAATATTCGAAAATAAATAATTTCAAAAACGTTGAATGAAATTTTTAGATTCAAAATTTTCTAAAACTAGATTTTTAAAAACAATGCAAACCCAAGGAAATTTTTCAGAAAGCAGTATTTGTACCAATGAAAAATCACATTTTTGGAAACCAAATTGTCTAATAAGTTGTAAATGAAAGATATATTCAAATAAAATTGAAAAATTTCCTGAGCAAACCTAAACAACATCACCTAACCCAGGTTGGCAGGCTGCTAAGGTTTGCTCAGGATATTTTCTGTCCTTTTTTATTATCATTAAAAAACTGGTTTTGAATTATTTTACAGAACCGTTAGTTATCTGGATTAAATTTGTCTTTTTTCTTTTTGTTAAAGCTAGGCATTGGTAAAACACAAATAAAACCACAAAGTAATCGGTATAAACTTTTTATTTTTTAATTATTATTAATAAGACATTAAAATTAAACAGAATTTTCTCATTCTGGATTTATTTCTTGAGACGAAAACGTAGATATTAAAATTTTGCATCATTTTTACATTAACCGGTCACAATCATTCAATCAAAAGGTACCTAACGTTTTAAAATTATGACGCAATATTTTAACGGTTTCCTCGTAAAATCACAAAATTACAGAAGAACAACAAAAGACGTACAAAAATAGAAAACATATAAAAATTTTCCTAAAATAATGTGCGTGTTCTTAAGTTTACACGATTCGAGTTCATACTTATTTCTTCGCGCCACCGCACCGCTTTATTTACAAAAACACTTAACACTAATATTTATATAAAATATACGTATATGCTTAGGTGATTTGTGACCCTACGGATAACAACAAGAAAAACAGATCTCGAAATTCTTCGTTTCTAAGATACAGGGTAATACAATTTCATTATAATTTTTCTAATTTTTTCCCGCTTATTTTTTACTTTCTTCAACGATAATTTGCCCTAAATATTCTGTAAACCGTACTTTAAAGCCAAATGATTAATTTTTTGTGAATTTTTGTTTATATATATATATATATATATATATATATATATATATATATATATATATATATATATATATATATATATCAGTGTTGCCAATGCGTGAGGAATTCCTCAAAATGTGAGGAATTTACAGGTGTGGTGAGGATTTTTGAGGAGCGTGGGATTGTGAGGAAAATTGAGGAATTTGTATGCTAATGCTAATGTTAAAAATAGGTACATTTTCCGAAAATGTAATTTTTCCCAAACAGTATTTATAAAATTAAATTATAAACTCTAGTAGCATGAAAACTGTTTATGAAGAAAGATCCTAAACGCAAATTTTTTGGGTTAGATTAGGTTTGCTTAGGTTTCCTTAGGTTTGATATGTTTTCTCGTAAAATACTTTTTCAAAAAGCCGTTGCTTGAAACAATTAATATCCGACAATAAATAATTTCGAAAAGGATGTTCTCTGAAACATTGTACTTTTGAAAAGTTCATTAAAAAAAATTAGTTTTATGAGCAGAAGGTAGGTATAATTAAAAAAATGCTACAATATTTGCACTTTCATATTAATCAAACAATTTTTCCTGTCGCGTGTGAGCTAATTTAAGTAAATTTTTTTAAAGTACAAAAGTTTCTCGAAAATACATTTCTTAGAAAACATAGTTTTTCTAAATTTAAATTATGAACTCTACTGGCTTAGCAAATGTCAATGAAAAAATGACAGAAAATCCTAAACTAACCTAAACGCACCGTTTTTGTGTTTGGTCAGATTTACGTTTAATTATGTCTGCTATGTAACTCTGTAGTAAATTACTTAAAAAAGTCTTTTTCGAAACAATGTTTGAAAATATGTACTTTATAAAAACATGTTTTCTTAAAAAAATTAATTTCGAAAAGTGGTTAAAAAAAATTCTAAAGGTGAGTTTCCGAAAAAAAAGTTTGAAAACATCCCTAGTTTTCGAATAACTGTGTTCGAAAATGTATTTTCGAAAAAAAGTGCTTTCAAATGTTTTCGAAAAATTTTCATGAATCAGTCCAAATGGACAAAAGGTATGAATAAAAAATGCCAGAATTTTAGCAAGTTAAGATGACAAACCGTTTGGTTTTTGCAACAGGTTAAGATATTTCGTCTTTTATGAAATAGTATGCATTTCTTAGAAATTTAAACAATAAAAAAATAATGTATCACACGAACTTGCCCGTTCTTTTTGGTACATACTTCTCGAGATGACGTTACCCCCCCCCCCCCCCCAAAACGAAATTCTAAATCCGCCCCTGCGATCAACGTGAGGAATTTTGAGGAATTCCATCGAATTTTGTGAGGAAAACGATAGGATGCTGTTGGCAACACTGATATATATATATATATATATATATATATATATATATATATATATATATATATATATATATATATATATATATATATATATATATATAAATGTAAATGCGAAGATTTACTTCTTCGCTAGTGCAGCGAAAAGGCCGTGAATGAAAAATAAAAATAATGAGGACTATCTTTGATTCTGGTCTGGGTGACCTGTGACCTCCTGCTATCGATTTCTGGGCCCTTACCCATCAGCGGGCAGGCTTACACCCAGGGTGGCTGAAGAACAGACCACGATTTGACCAGAATCAATACATATATATATATATATATATATATATATATATATATATATATATATATATATATATATATATATATATATATATATATATATTGGGGGAGAAGGCGCAAACAGTGAGAAATATTTTAAAAATTCGAGAGAACAAAATTTGTTGGCTAACAACAAAATGAAAATTTATTGCATCATTGTTGACGTAAAATAAAATTCACAAAAGAAACAGATACCTGCCTAAAAATTGCTATAACTCGTACAGTATGTCCACGGATGATAAGAGGACAATGGAAAATTTTAATTTTTTAAATGGTGTGCTAAAAAAATACATAAACAGGAAATTGTTTCATAAATAAGCATGTGTTATTTATCATTTTAACGCAAAATGGTATTTACTAAGGTGTTTTAGAGCTTATAATTGATATAAATCCAAAATTGCAAGAGAAAAAAGGTGCTAACGGGTAAAAGAGTAACAGCATAAAATGAATAATGTGCTTTAAGTCCTAATTTTCAAAGTTTAAATTTTCTCTTGCTGTTTTGGAATTTCATTAACAGCTTTAAGATTTAACATTTTGCGATAAAATAATAAATAATGAGCACCCCATACAAAAAATCAAAATTTTATTATTGAATCCTATTCTCTCAACTAGCAAAAAATTTGTTGGGAATGACTATTTTTCGTATCTTGGAAAACTAGTCTTGGAAAAACTGGTCTAATTGCCCTCTTATCCACCCCATCCGTTAACATACCGTTTACCAAATGTGAATAAATTACTTTTTAAAATAATAGGGATAAAACCAGGAAAATATTCACGACCAGATTCGCTATCATTTGCTCGATCTAAGTTGTCAAGCAAAAGTTTCTCCTACGACTTTATTTCTGCGTCTTTTTGAAAATTTACAAAAAAAAACTTTAACGTAAACTTTAAGTACCTATGTAATTTTCATAATAATAGGACTAGAAAGTAAAAATAAAAGCAACACGTTCCAAAAAAATCATTTGTAATCCAAGCAAATCGTTGAAATATTAAAATAACTCATAAATTTTTAATTACGATTTATTAACAATCACAGGACAAAAAACTTGTCAAACCTTAATTTAAACCATAATAAAGCAAACCATAATAAACATTATTAATTATTCCCGGTGCAATTTTAACACGCTGTGTCTTGGGAAAGAAGCATTTCCGGATCCATGTTTATAAGACCATTTTTCTTATTTTTAGCCAAAGAGCCACTCTTAAGAGTAAGAGTTGTCACTCGTTTATCGACTCCGCATCACCTCCGCATCGCCTTTGCTTTTATGGAGTGCACTTATCTATAAACAACGTGTCATCAACTGATGTACAGGCATTACCGCGGATATGAAGGCGAGGCGATGCCGCATTGATAAGTGAGCGACAACTTTTAGTCGGTCAATTATTGCAATTATGTATATTTTACTATGGTAAAATTCTGGAATCGTTTACACATAGAAACAAAATTTGTTCAAGGTATGTGTTTTGCTAACATTAGTAACACTATGAAAATGATTAAAACTAATCGTCTTTATTTTGGTGTATAATAATCCGTAAATAAAACTTGTAAAATAAAAAGTAGTCAAGTTTGAAAACTTTAGAAAATAAATACAACCAAATCTTGTAAAATGGTGATTATTTTTTTTGCTTTACTTGCATACTGGTCATATATACTTACACATATATACATACACTAAAACATCATATACTTATAATGTATTATATGCATGTTCAAACAATCCCTATCATAGCAACTAATGGGGAGTAAAATGTTTAAAATACATTAACATTACTACCTGCATGCATTTGAGTGCTAAATAATATTTAGAACTCAAATGCATGCAGGTAGTAATGTTGTTATACAATCAACAAATAATATTATTTGTTTGTGTTTAAGAGGAGTTATCAGCTTATATCTCTTGTTTTCTTTAACGTTGGTGTTGCTCAGTTATTTGCTAAATCCAATGACTTACCGGGGTAAACACATAAAAAACATATAATTCATTAAAAACATTTCTGTCCAATTTTTGCTGTACCAATTTTTAAAGAAAAAGTAGAAAATGAAATTTTGATACCTTTGACAAATCATATTTTGTCTTTTTTATGTTTCTACCCCGAAAAGTCATTGTTTTTTCATAGCAAATACCTAATTAATAACAGTGTTAAAAATACAAAATATTCCCATTTTAATAACAGAAACTTATTAAAATGGCAAATTTAATCAGTTGCAAAACTGTATTGTGGGCTCCCAAATTTGGTATGGGTCCTGTAAGTAGGAACAGAGACATACAATTCTGAAATTTCACAAACCGCCACTGTGTATTAGTGACATTAACCAAACGTACTCACAAACATTGTGAGAAACTTACGTCACTCTTCAAGCTGTTTAGCATGTCACTGCACCTAATACTCCTTTTTATCTTCCATGAGTGTCCTTATGTTTGATCATGTGGTCTTTTCTGATAAAACGTTTTTTACATATATCGCAAGCATAGGGTGTATAACCTTCATGGAAGAACTTAGAATGTCTTTTTAAATCTGCTTTCCAATTAAACATTTTAGGACAGCAATTACACATATGTTTCTTATTTTTTGGTTCATGTTTACTCACATGCACTTCATAGGATTGTTTATTGGAAAATCGTTTTCCACACTTCCTACATTTATAAGGCATCTCGCCATTGTGCAAAATCTTGTTATGTTGAGTGAGAGAGCCGGGTCTACTGAATTCTCTATCACATATATAGCAATGTATTTTGCTTTTATTCTCGTCTAAAGCAGCATATTTTGCATAATTTTCCTTATTTTCTCCTTCATTATTCGTTGCAGTTACTAAGGGCTGTGTTAGTTGATCATTTAGCAGCCGCGCAAAAAATGGTTGTAAATGCCGAGAGTATGTATGCTCGTCCAACCTGAGAGAATTAGAGGTATCCCTCAAAAAAAATTCTTCAGCAATGTCATGAAAAACTGCAGTAGTGCCCGACTCCAGACTACTCTTGCTGGCGAATTCGTCAGATTTATGCTTCTGAATTTGCGCCAGACCGGAGTGTGGATGATTTTCATTTTTGACTAGGACGTGAAGGTCACTAGTGTTACTGAAGGTGCTGACTGTTTCCGTACCTTGCGGAACGTAAGAGACTGACTGATTTAATCTCTGAGTATCTTGTATGGGTAGCATTATGGGTTGAGATTTAATATTGAAACCCTGAGAGGGTGGCGCCATTGAAATGAGATCTTGTTGCGGGGTGGCTTTATTCTCGTATAAGAAACTTGGCATGAAACGACTGCCAATACCAGATACCATACCATTATCATCTCTACAGAAATTATAATGCGCACTAATTGGGAATGTAGCTGGATTAAGTTGACCGCTGGACTTAACAAAGTTTTTATCCTCATTAGTGGTAAAATGATGCCTTAAATTTCCTGCAGCAATGCAGTGATAAGGTTTGGACCCATAAATCTTGTAAGAATCAAGGTCAAGTATTTGGAATTCCTGAGATGCATCTTCTGTTGTGAGAAGAGGTTGTTTAAACATATATTGTTGATTGTTCTGATACTGAGATTGTACATGAGGGCTTTTGCAATTTGGAATTGGTTGCGAGAAATAAACAGGGTTATCAAGAGGCTCAACTGTTTGAGATTTTGGTTGCTCTGTTGTTTGATATGGATGATAAACATAACTGATATTATTAACGCAATGATTGTTAATAATATTATACTGTGCTACAGAATCAATAGATGAAAACTCACATTTTACTCCCGCTTCTAATTTCGCCATATTGCCGTGTTCTTCGCAGTAGGTACTTGTGTGCTTTTATTGGTCGCTATTTGATTTCTTGGTGGCACTGATGATAAATTTCCAATAATTTTGTTAAATAAAGGGACAAGTCTTTGCACTATAACCAAATGAAATGGCCACACTTCTTTACTCTTATTTGCACTTACGAACTTTGTCCAATATTGTTAAAATAAAAAGAAGTCACGTATTTGCTCTTATAACTTACAAGTTTTTAAGTCCGCTAACAAAGAGAAACACAAACCAAAGTCACATCGATCGCTAGATGAGGCTTAGTCACGAGAGCAAAGTAAAATGAACCTGGTCAACCGATAACTAACCTTAGACTCAAATTGACCGTACTTCTGTCTGATAAAATTGCAATTACAGATAGTTTTACAGGGGCCAATGAGGTGTCTGAAATAATTCGGACAATCCATTGGCCCTTGACAGTCCTTGAAATGTAAAGGAAATACCAATAAAGTGAGAGAAATGTGAGGCAAGAACGTATTACAGGTGCTGAGGTAGCAATATCGGAAATTTTAATCACTACGGTTTCATTTCTATTTATTGAAAGAAAGACTTACACATGCTGTCTATCTATATGGAGACTATGTGAGCTTTAGATCAATTTTTTCTTTCATTTTCCGTGAAAACGGAACACTTATGGAATCACTTCGGTGTTCGTCCGTCCGTCTATCCGTCTGTCACAGGCGATTTTCTCTAAATCTATTCGACGTAAAAATTTAAAATTTGGCACAGAGATAGAGTGTGGTGGTCCAATTTATAGACGTGAAGTATAAAACGTTTAATTTTAATTCTGGTAGTTAATTTCAGGGGGTAAAAAGCTTATTGAAGCACGGATTTAGTAACATATATGATGTATTTTTTATGTATTTTTTTAAACATTTTTCGGGAAAAAGTTTTAAAATTGCTGTCCCCCACCCGTATCACCAAAAGAATGGCTCAGAAAAATTTGAAAAAAATCATAAACATTCAGAATTAGATGTAGACTGAACCAAAATTATCACAATTCAAAAATTCTAGCGCGATCAATTATTGTTATAAACAATTAAGTTGTTTATTTTCTTATAGCTACTGAACCATCGGTTTTAAAGAAAAAGTTTTTCGACAAAAAATATTTCCCACGACGTAAGGAACAACTTGTGTCCTAACACGTTTTTCAAAGCTCCGCATCACGCGATGTGATACGACGTTGGTGCCATCCGCGCTGGCCGCCGGCGCGGCGGCGACGGCGGGTAGCTCGGCATATGGGCGAAGATGGGGCGGCCGAGGCTTGCTAAGGTTAAGTGGGGGGCTGATGGCACGAAATACTAATTATGCAAGTAAATATAGCTTGCACTTGACCAAATTTTTTATTTTTAAATGCACGGAAATTTAATACAAAGTTTCGGCCTGGATTGGAATGCTACATTAAAGTGACCGTCTGTCCCGAATTGGGCGGGACAGTCCCGCTTTTAAATGGTCAGTCCCGATTTTACAGGCCTCCCGTTTTTGTTCCGCTTTTGATCAGATAAAAAATATAGCCTTAAATAGTTTTTTATAGATTTATAACTTTTTATCATTAAACTTTTGCGTTTGTTTTTTAAAAAATCGCACCTTGGTGCCAAGAGACTCTTCGTTTTTCTGTTTCGTCTTGAGTTGGAGGCACTTTTTTTTCAGTTTTTGTCCCGCTTTTGTCTAAACCAAATATGGTCACTTTACACATCCGTAGATGAAAACTTACGAATTATTATTTGCTTTTTTACCTAAGCACGACTTTGTACTTTATAGCTTCTCACAGATTAATCACATGACACCGGATATGTTTTTAGTGAACTGCGTTGGTAAAGCTGTATGCATAATATTTCAATAATTTATTAAAGTAATAAAAATGCGGTGCAGACTTGAGCAAACCTACGTATACGAATACATCGAAAACTTTAAGATAAGAACTAAGAACTGCTCGTCTTCAACTTAGAAAATACTTATTTGATCCTTCATTTTTGAGAAAATAATTTTAGATATATAGACTATTTTCCATACAGGGTGTAAATTAATTCGTGTAGAATAATATGAAGGCAGAAAAATCTTATATCAATGCGTTCACAGACCTTCATTTTTGATATGCAAGGTTTTAAATATTTATTTACTTTTATACGCAATTTTTTTATACATCAAATTTGAATGGGTTAATAAATAAATATATCCCGGCAAACTCGGAGCGTTTGACCATTATTCCAGAGAGTGACCACACTTCTTTACTAATATCAAGTGTTTATAACTAAGGTTGGCCCGTTCGTTCTGTTACTAGAGGCGAGAAATAATTTAATTCATGAGCGTGATTGTGTGAAATAAAAAAACGAGTTCGACCAATACCGTCTCAAAGAGTCAAATAGAAAAAAATAAGCATTTACAGCTTATAAGTAAAGAACGAAAATCCAGTTCACTTACGTACTTTTGTTACATAAATTTTAAATAAATATCTTTTGTTTTTCTGAAAGTTACCTAGTTTCGAATACAATATAAAATTACTTTTTATTATACTTCTTTGAAAACACCTTATTTTCATCTGTTTTAGTAATAATGTAAGATGGGCTTTTTCGGGCTAGCGCACGGAAAGAGCGCACGGAAAAAATTTTCCTGGTCTCCAGTTCTTTCAGTGTGCTGAATGAAGATACCGACTATTTTTTGGCTTTAAAATAGAAATATAGGTATAGGAAAATAAACTAAACTCAAGAAAGTCTATATGCTATCTGATATTTAATATGTACCTATTTTGTATTTTATTTCGTAAATATTTGAATATTTAGATGAATTTCTGAAATATTTTTTGACGTTTTGTCAATCTTATCTGACATAGACAAATTTAAATCACCTTTTAAATGATTTGAAAGTTACCATGAAAACGCATCATACCTGCCAAAGACCATATTGTCAGCGTTGTTAATTTTCTGTCAATTAAATTCATTCTAATAAAATGTTCTCTCAACCTGAAAAAGTGGCATCTTTCATTATTAATAGTTAATTTTTAATTACTCTAGTAGTTTTTTTTTTAAATTCCGATAACAGTTGTGAAAATAAAAATATTCCAAGTTTATTTTGTATGTATGTATTTTTTTATGTTATATTTTGTTTTATGTTATCGTTTTCAAAGAAGTATAATAAAAAATATCGTTCATTACACGTCCAGAAATGGATTTTCCGTGCTTGCTTGACTTCCCGTGTTCGGCTGCGCCTCACACGAGAATTTGTCAAGCGCGCACAGAAAAATCCTTTTTTCCGGACTGGTAATGAAATATACTATTACGATGGCGAGGAGCCGCCAAAATGGAGTTTCTTAGCAAATCGTAAAATTATTTCTTTATTTGCAGAAATACTCTCGATAAGTCCTTTATTTTATTCCCTTAAGTTTGGTGTGCTCATTCCAAGAACTTAAGTGCTGAATTTTACGGACCGCCACGGATTACAGCGCAGCGGTTTGCAGAAAGTGCAGATTTATTGCTTATCGTTGGAAAATTATCCATTTAACTCAAAAACGATGTTTTTTACAAAAATTATTTTTTTTATGTAGCCAAGGTTTTTACCGTTAACATAATGACCAAGAGAGATATTCATAGGCGTTTGTAGGTGGGTGCTTGGGGGGCTAAGCCCCCCCAAATCTCGGATTAGCCCCCCAAATCCAACTGAGTGGCCTAGTATACGCGGTGTCCCATATAAAAATGCACACTACAGGGATCTCGTAAACCAGAAGAGATACAAAGATGATTAAATTAGAGAAAAGTTGCGCTTGAACCCTTCAAAGTCGCGATTCGAAATCTACAAAAATCCGATTACTTCCGAAGATATTTGGGAAAAACCGAATTTTCCCGATTTGGTTTTTATTTTTTTCTGACTCTATTTAAAAAGATATGACAAAATAAATTTCACATTCCCATTGCCACTTTTTCTGCTCTACAAGCCGGCGTTCTTAGATTTTTAATACGACGTTTCGTTTCTTCGCAACCATCATCAACTTCATTTTTTAAATAGTCGAAAAATTTTGTTTTATTCCTAAAAAGATTATAAATCCCACGAGATATCGCTTCTTACATTTATCCGACGTTTCGGACGAAAAAATCATCATCAATATTATTTGATGATTATTACGAAGGAACGGAACGTCGGATCAAAAATCTAATTATTTTGTCAAGTAGAGGAGAAAAAACTACATGGGAATGTGGATTTTATTTTGACCTGTCTTCTTTTGTGAAATCAGAAAAAAATTAATTGCCAAAATTTATGTTTAAAATTTCGACAATTTGTAGATTTTTTTTTATTCTACTAAGAGATAGATTAAAATAAATTTTACATTTGTATTTTCGTTTTTCTCCTCTACAACATGACGTCATTCAATTTTTGATTCTACGTTTTGGCTTTTCTCGACCATTATCAACTTTTTTTTAACTGTTTTAAAATAAAATTTTCCGATTCTTTAAAAAAAAGTTGATAATGGTCGAGAAAAGCCAAAACGTAGAATCAAAAATTGAATGACGTCATGTTGTAGACGAGAAAAACGACAATAAAAATGTAAAATTTATTTTAATCTATCTCTTACAGTAGAATCAGAAAAAATCTACGAATTCTTGAAATTTTAAACATAAATTTTGGCAATTAATTTTTTTCTGATTTCACAAAAGAAGACAGGTCAAAATAAAATACACATTCCCATGTAATTTTTTCTCCTCTACATGATGATGTAATTCGATTTTTGATCCGACGTTTCGTTCCTTCGTAATAATCATCAAATAATATTGATGATTTTTTCGTCCGAAACGTCGGATAAATGTAAGAAGCGGTATGTCGTGGGATTTAGAATTAAAATTAGAATTTTTTAGGAATAAAACAAAATTTTTCGACTATTTAAAAAATTAAGTTGATGATGGTTGCCAAGAAACGAAACGTCGCATTGAAAATCTAAGAACGCCGGCTTGTAGAGCAGAAAAAGTGGCAATGAGAATGTGAAATTTATTTTGTAATATCTTTTTAAATAGAGTCAGAAAAAAATAAAAATGAAATCGGGAAAATTCGGTTTTTCCCAAATATCTTCGGAAGTAATCGGATTTTTTTAGATTTCGAATCGTGACTTTGAAGGGTTCAGCAAAGCGCAACTTTTCTCTAATTTAATCATCTTTGTATCTCTTCTGGTTTACGAGATCCCTGTAGTGTGCATTCTTATATGGGACACCGTGTATGTATAGTCAAATATGTAAACCGGGGCCTTAAGCCCCCCCAAATATGTAAACCGGGGGCTTAAGCCCCCCCCCCCCCAAAATAAAGGTCTAGAACCGCCTATAGAGATATTTTTTGTTTGCTTGTTGGACAATTGAAAGAAATTAGGTAAATGTCTATTTTTTCTCTAACCCAAATATTGATCAAATCACTCGTATAATTCTACAGTAATTAAATACATTTATTTCAACAGGTTACAGAAGATAAAATAACGAAATGCTTATAAAAATACTAGCTACAGAGCGGTATGTTTTAAGCGTAACAATCTTTTAGGCCTCCCGGATTATCTATTGCGACAACTCTGACTCTCCTTTCGTAAACAAATAACATTCTTGTTTTATTCTTTGACTTTTTGGTATCGTGGATTTTTAATTAGCCCTGTTCGCACAAGAGTCACAAACCAGTCAGAGTCAATGAAATTACTGGAAACCAGTCGGCAAACTGTCACGTTACCAAATACCTAAAATTTGATTGGCGCTGATCGGTTTGTGATTTCTCTATGAACAGAGCTATTAGCTCTGTTCGTACAGAAATCACAAACCGATCAGCGCCAATCGAGTTTCAGTTATTTGGTAACGTGACAGTTTGCCAACTGGTTTCCAGCAATTTCATTGGCTCTGACTGGTTTGCGATTCTTGTGCGAACAGAGCTAATATCTTTAACTATGTGGATGATATCTGGCAAAATAGGACTTAAAGTCAGGTTAAATTTTTAATAATGTCTATTGCCTTTTAATCAGGTTTCTGAGCGCGACCTCGAAAAAATATTATGTAGATTATTTCAAATGAATATAAAGTTATTCCACAGGTGCTCTAATAGTATGTTAAAGTACAAGTTTTATAAAGCATCATTTTAGAGCACGCGTCCATGTTAGAAAACGAGCCGCTGCGCTGGGTGGGACAAGTGCGCTAATAGCTTTATAAAACATGTACTTTACACTATTTTTCTGTTTTGCTTTCTTTCAATACAAAAATCCATATTTAAAAAGAAAATATGCCATAATATTGTAAATTTTTGTCTCAACTTTATGCTGGCAATAGATACTATCAAACTATATAGTAGCCTTGACAAATTAACAAATCATTTTATTATCTGTGTCCGCCATATTGTCGTGAAATTGTTAAAAACTTTTGAAAAATAAAAAAAGTTTCATAAAAAGCTTATTGCGATACTGAAACGATTTCGAAAAAGCTTTGATATTAAACTAAAATAAAAAAAAAACATTTTATGTAGTATCAAAGAGGGGAGGCAGTCATTCAATAAGTGGTAGCCTATGTTTCTCTATTCCTAAATGACGTCTATATTTTAATGCAATGGCTTAACTTATTCTTCTTTTAGCAATAACAGGATTATGTTTGATTTAAGAATAAGAATACATCAAAACCCATGTGATTTGCTCACGTTTACTTACTGTATTATAGCATACCCTATATCAAAACCCAATATATTTTTTTACAAGCTTGTTTTTTTAGAATCAATTTAATAATTGCATTCAGTATAATACAAGACAAAATTATAATTATTTTTGTCTACCTATACCTTCCTCTAGTCTTGTAAAAAACCAATAGAATATGATTCTAAAGGTGCACGCGTCGCGAAGAGAAGAGAATTTTATCCATCCAAGAACTTTACATGCAATCAAATGGGAGCCCGCACACTGAAGCGTCGAGAAGCGTTGTGCGGGCTTCCATTTGATTGCACGTAAGTTTCTTGGACGGATAAAATTCTCTTCTCTTCGCTTCGCGACGCTTCGCCTAAGTGTGCGCGCACCTTAAACAGATTTTGAATAAACTTCCTTTATGTATAAAAAATATTTTGGTATTTAAAAAATTTAGAAAAGTTGTTAAGAAATTATTATTGGAGAAGGCATTTTACTCATTACTCATTTACTCATTTTGAGGATACTTTGTCATGATTATTTAATTAAATCATTTTGTAGTATAATTAGATTTATAGTATTATTGATTTACATATACATACCTGTTTTATATTTTTAGTTTTTCGCTTTATCTATAAAGATCTGTCTTTTTGACAATAAAGCACATTTTGATTGAAATGTACTCTATGAGCGCCCATGGCCACACTGTATATTGTAGTAGTACCTACCTTAGTATACTACCCTTAAACTTGTTGGAAACACAAAATGGCATATACGCATTTTTAAATTTTATTATTCTTAACTTCATTTCGCGATGGAACTTCCGTGTAAAGACTTTTGCAGATAAGCAGGCGATTCAATGCGACCGCCTTTATTACAAGCTTTTATTTAACTTTACCTGTTAGTTTGTATGTATGTTTGTTAGTATGTTTAGGTCAAATATTGCAATCAAAACTTCTACTAGTTCTAATTAGCTAGAGCTTTAAAATTCGGTGACAATGTAATAGAGTATATTTAATATTGTTCTAAATCTAATATGGCGAACGCCCCAAGATGGCGGATTACCTTTTTCTTTATAATCCCCTTGATATGGGTATCAAATGAAAGAGTTTGCTGAGTAGAATACGATAAGTTATGTGACGTCATTCTAAACCCAATATGGCGAACGCCACAAGATGGCGGATTACCTTTTCTTCACAATCCCCTTGACATGGGGATCAAATGAAAGGGTTTGACGAGTAGAATACGATAAACTATGTGACGTCATTCTAAACTCAATATGGCGGATGCTACAAGATGGCGGATTACCGCCAAAATTTTTTTGTGGTAATGCTAAAACTAAGTTTTATACTACGAATTACTTTCCGAGTTTTTTCGCAAATTTATAAAGAGAAGGGCAATTTTAGTAGGTACTTTCAACAATAATAGAACTAAATTCACTACAGCAACTCGTTCCAAGATGAAAATCATTTGGAAACCAAGCAAATCGCTGAAATATCAGAATAATTCATGAGTTTTTTATGATGACTTATTAACAAGGACAGGACAAAAACTTGTCAAAACATAACTGATCAACTAGAAGATTTTAATTTGAACCAGTACTAAATCGTAAACCTTCTTAGTGAATCTGAACGTTAAATTTTCAAATACATAATTTCCGAAAATAAGAATATTTGAGAACGAAATAGTCAAAAATAAATAATTTGCATTTTTAAAATTCAAAATTTTCTGAAACTAGATTTTTAAGAACAAATTTTTCCAATAAAGAAATTTGCAGAAAACAGGTATTCATGGTAACAATGAAAAATCAGATTTTTATAAACCAAATTGTCTAACATACCACCAATTGTAAATGAAAGATATATTCAAATAAAATTGAAAAAGTTCCTGAGAAAACCTAAACACACATTACCTTACCCAGGTTTGCACCTTGCTCAGGGTTGTTTAGGTGTGCTCAGGATATTTTTCTGTCCTTTTTTTGTCATTTAAAAACTGGTTTTGAAATTATTTTACAGAACCGTTAATTATCTGGATGAGATTTATCTTTTTTCTTTTTGGCTAGTCATTGGTTAAACACAAATAAAACCACAAAGTAATCAGTATAACGTTTTATTCCTTAATTATTATTAGGTAATAAGACATCATTATAATTATCCACAATACATAATTTTCTTATACTATGTTTATTTCTTGCGAACGTATTAAAACTTTGCACCATTTTTACGTTAACTGGTCAGAATCATGCAATCAAAAGGTAACATTTTAAAATTATGTCGCAATATTTTAATGGTTTCTTCGTAAAAACACAAAATTACAGAAGACAAATACTTAAAACAAAAAACGTACATACAAAATTAGAAAACTATAATAAAAACTAAAATAATGGGCGTCTATTCAGTTTTAACAAAGTTTACACCATTCGAGTATACTTATTTCTTCGCGCCACCGCTGTAGTTACAAAAACACTTATAAGAATTGTCTAATATTTACATAACACACACATTAGGGTGGGCCGAAAATCCGATTTTTTTGAAATTCTTTTATTAATACCGAAAATATTGTTCATCATGCTAAGAAAAACATCTGTGCAAAAGGAAAAAATTTTCAGTTGACATCTTAGGCCCGCCAAAGTTAGTTAAAGTTCAAAGTGTAAAACAGAAAAAAAATTTTACACTTTGAACCCTGACTAACTGTCACTGAAAATTTTTTCCTTTTGCACAGATTTTTCTCTTAGCATGATGAACAATATTTTCGGTATTAATAAAATTTCAAAAAAGCGGATTTTCGACCCACCCTAATACACATGCTTAGGTGATTCCATTATTATATACTTATACATATTACACCATTTACCTGGTCTGCAGGATGTTGCAGTATTCGACTCACAAGTTTTTGCAAGTGACCTTTCGGATAACAACAAGAAAAACAGTTCCTATTAATGTACATCCCGAAATGCTTCGTTTCTAAGATAAAGGGTAATAAAGTTTTATTATTTTCTAATTTTCCCCGCGTAGTTTTACTTTCTTCAACCATAATTTTCCCTAAATATCCCTTTGTGTAAACCGTATTTTAAAGCCAAAAAATTAATTTGTGAATTTTTATTAACATAATTTTATTTTGTTGGAGAAGTCGCAAACAATGAGAAATATTTTTAAAAATGCGGGAGACAAAAGACTTCCTGGGGAACCACAGAATCAAAATTTATTAAGTTGAATCATTGTCGACGTAAAATAAAATTCGGGGGATCAAAAAAGAATCAGATACCCAAAAATTGCTGTATATACAGCATGTTCACGGATGACAAGAGTACAAATGGACAAAACTGTACTGTATACCAAATGTGAATAAATTACTTTTTATAAATAATACAAGAAAATCAGAAAAATATTAACGGTCAAATTCGCTTTCGCTAGAGCGGTATAATTTGTCAATCAAAAATTTCTCCTACGACTTTATTTCTGAGTCTTTTTGAAAATTTATTAAGAAAACGGGGTAGGTAGGTAGTTTTCACAATAATAGGACTAGAAAGAAAAAATAAAAACAACACGTTCCAAAGAAGTCATTTGGTATCCAAGAAAATCGCTGGAATATTAGAGTAACTCTTAAATTTTTAATGACGATTTAATAAATCGACAGAAAAACAAATGGAATTTTTTTTTAATTTACACCAGTACTGTACCTTAAACCTTTGTAGTCATTCTCGATGTTATTTTAACACCCTGTGTCTTGAGAAACAAGCACCCATGTTTATGGTATTTTTCTTATTTTTAACCAAAGAATAAATCACTACAACCTTTAGTCAGTCAATTATTGCAGTTATGTATATTTCATTATGGTAAAATCACAAAAAATTCTGGAAGATTTTTGGAAGACATGTTTCGCTAACCATATTAGTAACACTATAGGTTGTTCGGAAAATGCATTATGAAATGTGGAGAGGTGATTCTATATGGAAAAGTAATCGTAGTAGTTCCTTAAAAGAAATTTGGAAATCTCAATATTTTCCTAGTTATAGCTGTCGAAATTTTAATTTTTTAAATCCTTTTTTTGTCAAACTGGATTTAAACTTTCACATATTAAATTAAAATTTTGCAAATAAACTAAGTTTAATGGATTCTACAATCCTGAGGTAACTTTTTTATTTTAACAGATTTTGCAAAAATGATGGTGTCATTTTGAAGGCAATAGAAAACATAACAAAAAATACTAATTTTATGCTCTTCAGAGTCAATATAGGTACCTCACCGTTTAGCCGCAAATCGGCAACAAAGTTTTTCTTTTTTTAAAACAAATTTTGAAATTACATCGACAAATCAAGTCGTAGTGCTTCAAATTTAATAAAATGTGGCATTGTATAATAATAATTAAGTTATTTAGTGAATTAATAATAACAATTACTATTTTTCATATAAATAAAAATTTTGACAACGTAACTTCAATAAACCAATAATAAAATTAGATTTAAATAAAAAAATTATAATTGCTATTATTAATTTGCCAGATGACCTATTTATTATTATACAATGCCACATTTTATTAAATTTGAAGCACTACTTAATCTTTGGCACTACTACTTAATTTGTCGATATAGTCTGAAAATTTGATTTGAGCAAATAAAATTTTAATTTTTGTTTAATTTTAACTAAATATATATTTTTGTATACATGGTGTTTTCTAATTGAATGTCAATATTTCAGGGGGCGATTTTTGGGTCTATTTAAAAAAAAAAACTTCATATGAACGTATGTCCTAAACGTCTTAACTTTTGAGATACAGGGTGGTAAAGTTTTCAAAAATAAATAGTTTTTTATTAATATCTGTAATACTACTTTAGCTGTTTTAATTAAATTTGGCATACATATACTATGTATCACGAGGCATTATTTAGTGTACCACATTTTTTTTTATTTACACCAGTGGCGTTCGTACGGAATTTCACCTGCATATTTTGGCAGACATTGATGGTACGCCACTGATTTCTCGTAAACTTAAAATTATTCCTGAAATCCCCAATCATTTCTAAGCAAATTTGATCTCTTGAATTTTTTCAATCCGATGCACTGTTTTCGCTTAAAAAAAATAAAAACCTTTTCTCTGCATGATCATAACAATATCGTTAATATGACAATATCACCGTGCAGAGAAATAGATTTTATTTTTTAGATCAAATTTGCTTAGAAATGAATAAGGATCTCAAACATTAACTTCCTTATTCATTTCTAAGCAAATTTAATCTAAAAAATAAAATCTATTTCTCTGCATGGTGATATTGTCATATTAACGATATTGTTATGATCATGCAGAGAAAAGGTTTTTATTTTTTTATGCGAAAACCGTGCATCGGATTGAAAAAATTCAAGAGATCAAATTTGCTTAGAAATGATTGGGGATTTTTGGAATAATTTTAAGTTTACGAGAAATCAGTGGCGTACCATCAATGTCTGCCAAAATAGGCAGGTGACATTCCGTACGAACGTCACTGGTGTAAATAAAAAAAATTGCGGCACACTAAATAATGCCTCTTGATACATAGTATATGTATGCCAAATTTAATTAAAATATCTAAAGTGGTATTACAGATATTAATAAAAAACTATTTGTTTTTGAAAACTTTACCACCCTGTATCTCAAAAGTTAAGACGTTTAGGACATACGTTCATATGAAGTTTTCTTTTTAAAATGGACCCAAAAATCGCCCCCTTACATATTGACATTCAATTAGAAAACACCCTGTATATCTGTCTAAATAAAAGTTATGACAAAAATAAATTTTGAGTTTTAGGTAAAGTGCCCTCTAGCGCTCAAATAATGAAGTACATAGACAAGTTTTTGTGAAAAATTTCAATGCAATACATGAAAGAATAAATTTAGAATGACAAAAAAGTATTAAAAAAATTAAACATTGCACAGCTATAATTCGGAAAATATTCAGATTTCCAAATGTCTTTTGTGGAACTACTGATATTTGTAAATATAAATTTAATGTATTTTCCCATTTAGAATCACCTCTCTAAATGTCCTAAGGCATTTTCCGAACACCCTGTAAAATAGGATAAAATCTAATCGACCTTATTTCTGTGTGTTGCAAAAAATTGTCAAAATGTCGCCTATACAGAGTGTTACAAAAAGATGTTAAGAAATTTTGAGGGCAGATTCTACATCTAAAAATATGAAAATAAGTTTATATAAACATGGATCGTCAAAAGCTTCTTTTTCAAGATACAGAGTGTTTAATATTTTCACACCTCAAGTACTGCGAAGAGATAGGAGAAATATGCAACATCTTTTGTAACACCCTGTATAAAATGAAAAGTAGCCAAGTTTGAAAATTTTAGAAAATTAAATACAACCAAACAAATCCTGTAAAATAGTAATCTTTTTTTTTTGCTTTATTTCTATACTGGCCATATATACCTACTTATACATATATAAACTGAAACATCATATGTAATATATTAGGTATTATATGCATGTTCAAACACTCCATATCATAGCAACTTATAGGGAGTAAAATGCTTAATAAACATTAACATTACTACCTGCATGCATATGAGTTCTAAATATTTGTTTGTGTTTAAGAGAAGTTACCACTCTAATATCCCTATTCCCTATATATGGTTTCTTTGACATTGGTGTTGCTGTTATTTACTAAATCCAATGACTTACCGGGGTAAACACATAAAAAAACACAATTCACCAAAAAAACATTTCTGTCCAATATTTGCGGTACGCATTTTTAAAGGAAAAGTATAAAATAAAATTTTGATATCTTTGATAAATCATGTGTCTTTTTTATGTTTCTACTCCGAAAAGTCATCGATTTTTCATAGCAAATAACTGAGTAATAACAGTGTTAAAAAATACAAAATATTCCCATTTTAATAACAGAAACTTATTAAAATGGGAAATTTAATCAGTTACAAAACTGTATTAGTAATATTAACCAAATGTAGGTACTCACAAAGTTGCGTCACTCTTAAAGTTTTTTAGCTTATCACTGCACTTAATACCCCTTTTTTTCTTCCATGAGTGTCCTTATGTTTGATCATGTGGTCTTTTCTTGTAAACCCTTTTTTACATATATCGCAAGCATAGGGTGTATACCCTTCATGGACGAACTTATAATGTCTTTTTAAATCTGATTTCCAATTAAACATTTTAGGACAGCAATTACACATATGTTTCTTATTTTTTGGTTCATGTTTACTCACATGCACTTCATAGGATTGTTTATTGGAAAATCGTTTTCCACACTGCCCACATTTATAAGGCATCTCACCATTGTGCCAAGTTTTGTTATGTTGAGTGAGAGAGCAGGGTCTACTGAATTCTCTATCACATTTATAGCATTTTGTTTTGCTATTATTCTCGTCTAAAACAGCATTTTTTGCATAGTTTTCTTTATTTTCCCCTTCAGTATTCATTGCAGTTACTAAGGACTGCGGTAGTTGATCATTTAGCAGCCTCGCAGAAACTAGTTGTAGATGCCTAGAGCATTCAAAGTTTGTCACTTCGTTATTTGACACATTGTTATTATTGTTGTTGCTAGTAGGTGAATATTGAGCAATCGGATTAAATTCTTCGGGTTCCATTACCTTGATTACTGGATTAGGAAGTTGGTTGTTGAGCGAATTAGAGATATCCCCCAAAAAAATGTCTTCAGCAATGTCATGAAAAACTGAAATCGTTCCTGACTCCAGACTATTCTTGCTTGCGAATTCGTCAGATTTATGCTTCTGAACTTGCGCAAGGCTGAACTGTGATTGATTTTCATTTTTGACTAGGACACTGGTGTTACTGAAGTTGCTGGCTGTTTCCGTAGCTTCCGGATAGTGGTAGACTGAGTCATTTGGTCTCTGTGTGTCTTCTGTGGATAGCATTATGGATAGGGATATCATATTGAAAACCTCAGAAACGAGGTCTTTTTGCGGGATGGCTTTATCCTCGTTTGAGAAACTTGGCATATAATGATTACCAATACGAGATACCAATTCATTATCGATTGACTTAAAAAAGTTATTATCCACATTAGTGGGAAGATGATGCTTTAAATGTTTGGCAGTAATGCAGTGATAAGGTTCTGACCCACAAATCTTATTAGAATCAAGGTCTAGTATTTGGAATTCCTGGGATGCATCGTCTGTTTTTAAAAGAGGTTGTTTAAATGTATATTGTTGATTATTCTGATACTGAGATTCTACTTGAAGGTTTTTGCAATTTTGAATTGGTTGCGAGAAATAAATAGGGTTGTCAAAAAGCGCAACTCTTTGGGATTTTGGTTGCTCTGTTGTTTGATATGGATGATAAACATTACTGTTATTATTAAAGCAATGATTGTTAATAATATCATAATTTGCTACTATTACAGTAGATGGCTCCCATTTTATTTCATCTTCTAAATTCACCATATTGATGTGTTCTTCGCAGTGTGCTTTTACTGGTCACTATT
Source organism: Philopedon plagiatum (assembly GCA_963971165.1). NCBI lineage: Eukaryota > Metazoa > Arthropoda > Insecta > Coleoptera > Curculionidae > Philopedon > Philopedon plagiatum. The sequence goes on from OZ020195.1 coordinate 20,865,170, forward strand.
TGATTTCTTAATGTCACTTGTTGAACAAAGGGTCAAGTCTTTGCACTATAACCGACTGAAACGCCGCACTCCTTTACTCTTATTTGCACTCACAAACTTTGTCCAATATTGTTAAAACAAAATACAATTATAATTCACAAAAGTCCGCTAACAAAGAGACACACAAACTAAAGTCACACCGATCGCTAGATGAGGCTCACTCACAAAAGCAAAGTAAAATGAACCTAGTCAGCCGGCAATTGACCTAAGACTGACCTAAGCTAAAATTGACCCTACTTCTGTCAAATAAAATGGCAACTATAATTTTACAGGGTCCAATGAGGTGTCTGAAATAATTCGGACAACCCACTGACCTTTGACAGTCCTTGGAATGTAAAAGAAATACCTACCAATACCAATAAAGGGTGTGTAGGTAGCAAGATTATCATGAGTTTGCAAACAATAATGTAAAAGGGAAGTGTCTGATTATATTAAAAGGAAAAAGATACTTAAGTTAATTGAAGGTGGTAGAAGTAAATTAAATAATACCTTTACTTATATTACCTGTACACAGGGACGGACTGGGTCCGGAATATTTGGCGGGCTATTTAAAGGCAAAGGCGCCAATTTAAATCAATATGCTTTTTTAACTATTATTTTCACTTACACGAAAAGGCACCAGAGGTTTTGTAAACAAGAGGCGCGGCGGCCTGCGCCCGCCAGCCCGCCGTGCCAGTCCGTCCCTGCCTGTACATATTTTATAATTTAACAAATTGTAATGATTTATCCATCTATTAACTCAAGCCGACTTGTAAGTGGAAATTAGGAATTCTGAGGTTTTGACCAACGCTGTTTCATTTTTTCTTTATTGAAAATAAACTTATACATTCAGCATGCTGTCTACCTATTCAGAGACTTTGTGAGACTATGTGAGACTCAATTTTTTCTTTCATTTTTAGTGTTACGTGAAACGGATCCCCTTGATATGGGTATCAAATGAAAGGGTTTGACGAGTAGAATATAATAAGCTCTGTGACGTCATTCTAGACCTAATATGACGGACGCCACAAGATGGCGGGTTACATTTTCTTCATAATCCACTTGATATGGGTATCAAAATGAAAGGGTTTTACAAGTAGAATACGATAATAGGCCAACGGCATGATAATGATGCATTATCCGAAATGCATAGGTTAAGACGTAATTAAAAATTTGAAAATAAAATGAAATACAAAAAATTGTAAAAAAATACTTTTTAAAAACAGGCTTTAATTATTTAGACGTACTAAAACGACAACAATAAGTATACTTTTTTCTTTGGGGCAATGCCGAATGCTATTTATAAGTGGACGTAGTTCTCGTGGGTGGATCCTAATAAAAATAGTATCAAAGTTATCACTAAAAATAGATATAACCGCAACTAGCGATATGAAATATAAAAGTTGATAAAATCAAATTATCAAACCCAAGCAGTTTTTAAACCATAATACGATAGCTACATATCCAAAAAAGGCCCATTTTTATAAAATATTTTAACAGCACAGTGTCTGTATTGTAGCATTATATGGTCATTATACAATTTATATAAGCATACTTAAATAACAATTATAAAACTGTTATATAGATAGATACCTTGGGCTGCCTTATATTTACAACACATTTATTTTAACAGGCATATAAAATTGAATTATACACATATTGTATAAGCAAGCATCCTTATAACACAGTATATAATGCATTTAAAAATATTCATACAGTGTTGTTTAAGTGTTATAAATACATCGTATGAACGTCATACAAGGGTTTATACAAATGCAAAGAGATCCATGAAAATTTGGTAAGTCTTAAAAAACTTTTTAATTTTATAATGTTGAAGAACTACACCAAAATATCGCAAGAATAATGTATAGCCTACGCTACGTTCTCAAGGAAGGACAATATGGATAACATTTTGTAATTTTAAAATGGCGATGTTATATTTTTAATATAACAATATGTTATTCATGTAATTATAGAATCTTGAATGATAATTTTATGTGCGCGGCAAATTTTTCTGGCAAAATATATTTACTTTTGCAGTAAAAAATGCAAGCGCCTTCTCTTTGACATAAATTGAGTGTACTGGGTTCAGTTAAATTTAACAAAAAAAAAATTTATATTTAGTATTTTAGGCAAGATTTAATAAATAAAAAGATTTCATCTCTAACCCAAATATTGATCAAATCACTCGTCTAATCCTACAGTAACAAAATACATTATTTATTTAAACAGCTTTTAGGAGATCAAGTAACGAAATGTTTGTGAAAATAATTTTAATTTCAATACCTGCAAATCTTTAAGAAATGGGAGTCATTTTTATAATCCTACTTTTTTGGAGTATTCAATTCTGCTGTTCTTGCAGACTCGACTGTAGTGGATCGTCGCCTAATATAGAGGGTATTGCAAAACTCTCCCGATAGAACTATATAGGCGATTCTTTAGTCAAGAATAAGAAAAAACGTTCCTATCAATATAGGTCCGGAAATGCTTCGTTTCTGAGATACAGGGTCATACAATTTTAATTTTATTTAAAAGCTTCTTATTTGTTTTACGCATTTTTAAAGATAATTTATTCAAATTCCGTACATACAATGTTTGTAATGGAATATCCTTATTAGGTACGATTCAAAATAATCTACAGGGTATTTTTTAAGCATAACAATCTTTTTGGCCTTCCGGATTATCTATTGCGACAACACTGACGGTCCGTAAAAAGGCAACATTCTTGTTTTATTCTTTGACTTTTTGGTATCGTGGATTTTTTTGTTATCTTGTACTGTGTAGATGATAATAGGACTTAAAGCCAGGTTTACTTGGGCAAAAGCAATGCGACCTTTTCATTCCTGAAATCGACTGGCAAAAGCTTGCGTCCGATCAAAACATTAGTTCCACAATTTGACCCATTTTTGGAGTTTTAGCAACCCGTATTTACCTCCTGTCAACAAATCTACAATAAGAGAAATTTGAGGACCACCTCACCGCACCTATTCATAACATATCGATGCCTTGATCTTTCGCATTAGGTTGCATATAGCATTAAATCATCAATTATTACATATAGACCTTACTATCATGAAATTGCAAATTAAATGTTAGAAAGTAATAAGTATAAATTTGGTGTGATTTAAGACCAATAAATTTGTAAGTTTACCAAAGTGCGACAGTTGTTTTAATGAATTTTAACTGAAGCTTGCAGAACGTGTAAACTCGCTTTTTAAATTGAAATTTAATTTGTGGCACAATAAATTCCTTATTTTTGTTTTCCATTACTTAACCGATACAAATAAGATATTTTAATTTAAGTAATTAATTTACAAAAACTTTTTGTTTTTCCATTGGCTCATCAGCACCATCAGGGATCGCTCTATGCTGTGGGTGAAATGGGCTACCGCAGTATTATAATTATACTAGTGGCCAATTTGTCTTTTATTATTAATAACAAAGTTCAAAAACATATCCTACCAAAAAAAAAACAAAATTGATGTTCAGGAAATTGGTGTAAGATTTCGCTAACTTGAAAGATAACAACGGAGTAACTTAAAATGGGAATCAAGCGTGTTGTCGATGATTTTAATTTGTGGTGCGGTAGAAATAATGTGATTCTAAATATAGAAAAAACAGTAGGTATATGTAAATTTTAGAACAAGAAGGTGTAAGCCTGCTATAGAAGTTGATCTTTTTAAATGTTCCAATGTAACTAAGTTTCTCGGATTATGGATGAGCTGATGTCTTGGCAGAGGCATTTGGACCATGTCCCAAAAAAGTTAGTTCGGGTTTTTTTGCTGTTTTTCGTCTTAGGGACACAGTATCTAACAATACCTATACATTATTGGATGTCTATTATGCGCTAATCTATTGTCATCTCTCTTATAATGTAATCCTTTCGGGGAAATTGTGTGAATAATGAAAGAATACTAACCTCACAAAAACGTATAATACGACTTATCTATAACATACCTACTAAAGAAAGTTTTAAACCTTATTTCATTAAGAATAAAATTTTAACATTTCCTTATATATTTATATACAAGTTGCGCAATGTCCACAAGTTTGATATGAATATGAATGCAACGTTTCATTCTTATAATACGAGAAACTCATCAAAATTAGTATTGGAGGTCCATAGACTTAGTAAATATGAGAGATCCCCGGAATACTTACGGAAAAAACTATATAATAAGTCGCCTGATGATATCAGAAATTTAAGTTTTAATCTATTTAAAATAAAAGTAAAGGATATGCTTTTAAGCAAGGCTTACTATTGTATAAACGATTTTATTTCTGAAAATTTTTAACTAATTAATGTAACATAGGATCGATCTTTCTTCCACATTTTAATTAAGTGTATTGTGAATTGTATCATGTGATTTTAAAACTGACGTGTACATCCAAATTTTATACTTGGCAAAAGTACTAATAAAGGTCTTATGTTTTATGTCTAATGTCGATTTTATTTAAGCGCAAGTAAAAGATTTTAATTGATATAACTTTCTTTTTTAATTTGTAGCACTGCACATATCAATTTACGTAGCCATAGCTGTTAATTCCTTTATCACATCAATGGCGATAGGAAACATGTTCCAAACATTTAAATACAACTGCATATTGTTTTGCGAAGTAGAATTTGAGAAAGAAACTTTGCCGAAAGAAAGATTTTATAATATCAGAAGCGAAGAGAATGTGAATACTATAGATATTGAAGGAGCAATCGACAACAGTACTACTTTAGCAAATAGTACAGATGAAAATATGATTAAAACTATGCTTTTAAGTGGTACTGCCTTAGAGAATAATACTGATATTCCAGGTGACAACTCAAAAGCTTTTAATAACAATGGTAAATCTCTTAGTCGAGAAAATGGAAGTATAATTTTTAGAAACCAAACGCATATTTTTCAACATGAAGATGAAAATATTGTAATTATTCATGGAAGAATTAATATTAAGAAAACGAGGTTCGCATCAAATATTTGGTGTGATTTTGTTTTGGGAATAGCTCTTATTACCTTTATATTTGCTACGTTTTGTGTAGTCATATTGTCAATGTGTTCCAAAGGCGGAAAAGGGCGAGAAAACACGTAAGTGTTTTCGGTATTTAAGGAATATTTAATATTATTTGTAACGTTGAAAAGACACATGATCCCATTACACAAATTTTTATAATAACTTAACATTTTTTCTTAAACAAAAGTATGGGGAAATTAATATATAAAGCTGCCAGCAACCTAATTTATTTTTACAATTAATAAAAAAAAGTCGTTGACTCGAAACAGGCTTTTCTAGGCTTAATCTTTACGTAGTTTCCTACTTGCAAAGAGAAACATTTTAATCCGATAATATATCAATACGTATGTAAATACTTCCTACAATAATACAATTAAATATTTTACAAAGCCTAGGACAAAACAGATCTTATTTAAAAAAATTGAAAAGTAACTGGTTACTCGACGCATGCTTTTGATGGGATATTTATTACTTAATTTGTTGGTTTACTACTAGGTTATAGGTAATTACTTAAACACCACCACGAAATGAATAATGATAAAATCGGATATTACACAATTAGTGCCATCTTTTATTCTACTGTGAAGCTTTCTTTTGTATCCGCTCTTTGCTTCATCTTGTATTGAACATAGGCTTTATGCTTAAATGAGCTGTAAATTGGTGATGTGACAAACAAGAATTGTACATGAAGTGAAAACCAGATTTTTTTATTTACAATCATGTGTAAACGACAGTGGATCGCAACTGTATCACGGTTGCATCGCGATTGTTGTGCGTTTGTATCGCGACTTTATCGATACAAAAAGTATCAGTGTACATTTTGACAGAATTGTAATGCCAACGGATATTTTCGCAACAACACAGTCGCGATACAACCGCAATAATCGCGATGCAAACGCGATTCACTTTACCTAAACCATAGAGAAAATATATAGTAGAGAAATAATGTCAATTACCAATGCGGCAAATTTACCGAGCTGAATCCGTAAACAAAGACGGTCCTCTGCGGGCTTGCGCATTGTCGAACGTTTGCCTTGTGATAGACAGGACCGTACTTCAAAATTTATTTCACATGACGTGAATCTTTTGTCGAGTAATAAATGCTAAATATATTACTTGTAATTATTCTTTTTATTAATGATAAAAATGTAACCATTAGTGAGATTTTAACAAAAAGTGTATAGTTTGTTGGCTTAAATCTGAGTTTTCTTGCTATACAAAACTGTCGATAATTCCTCGAAAATAGCTCAGTTTATATATATATATACAGTGCGTCTCTTTAATGCCCCCCCCCTCCTAATTTTTTAAACGTTACATTTACAATATTGAAAGTTGAAATAAAATATAAACATAGTATTCTAAACAATAGAAATAAAATATGCAACTGTTTTAAGAAGTAAAATAGTAAATCAAAAAAATTACATGTGTATATTTTATTGGATTGGCATCCCATCCTGTATAATTATTGAACAAACCAAATTCTAGGGTAAGATGTAAATATTTTTACACCTATTTACAGTGTGTGCACTTGACACTTTGCTGAAAGCGCTACTACTTACGGCCCCATGTCAATCTAATCCACCGATATCTTAGCGATCCTTCGGCGAGAGCGCTTTTTTCTTTCGCCATCCGTTTTAAAATACTCCCCTCTACCCTAATCCGCTAGTATTTTTAGTGCCCCTTTGACGAAAGCGCAAATATACCTTTTGGACACTCACCCTTCTAATCCACTGATATCTTAGCGATCCTTTGGCGAAAGCGCTTTTTTCTTTCGCCATCCCTTTTAAAATATTCCCCTCTACCCCAATCCACTAGTATTTTTAGTGCCCCTTTGGCGAAAGCGCAAATATGCCTTTTGGACACACCCTTCTAATCCACTGATATCTTAGCGATCCTTTGGCAAAAGCACTTTTTTCTTTCGCCGTCCCTTTTAAAATACTCCCCTCTACCCTAATCCACTAGTATTTTTAGTGCCCCTTTGGCGAAAGCGCAAATATGCCTTTTGGTCACACTCACCCTTATGCAATATAGGGGAAGGAGGCATTGACACTATATATGACCTTCTTACACCATCTTACCCCTTATACAATGCCCCTAATACACACACACCCCATCAGTGCCTTTCTGACACCTTGACCACACTCAATATACGTCACTGACAAATATTTCTACTTCTCCGTGTGTGTATTCACTTCAACACCGGAGTGCATTTAAGATAAATTATATTTTTTACCTCCTATTCTTGCACATATTGATATAATTTAAATTTGGAATTAAACTATTTGTATTTATGCACTACTTGTAAGAAATAGACTACGAAATAATTCCTTATATTTAAAAGTTGGATACATAATTGGCGAAACATATGAAATGTCTATAACACTTTGTAAAGACTATTTTTGTATCGAAATAACAAGCTTCAGAGGTTCGCTATATTCGCCACCACAACCAAAAATACCATAACATACAAATGACTGAGATTTTTTCGGCCCGGTTCTGATCGCCGCGTTGCGTCATTGAGTTCAACAACCACTTTTACGAGACGTCCCGAGTGCGCATGCTTCGAGTGGACCGTCGTTTAAAAATCTGACTGGCGCCCAATGCGTACAAACGCACTTTTTCGCCCATACATTGGACGGATTCAGCTGGTGTCGCGAATACGTTGTGATGGTCTAAATATATCTTGTCTATGACCTAAACCCTAGCTTATGAGGCAAGTAACGTCTCTGGGTAACCACGCAAGTGCGATTCAGGATACTGATTGTATCCTGCCTATATTGATGCAAGAAGTGTCCGTGTCCTGTCACCCTTATGTTAACGTACAAAGTTTATCATATTTATCCAGTTTTGTTGTTAATATCTGAATCGTGCAAATGAGCTGATTTAACAGACTAAGAAAATATGTATAGTCATTGACAACACAAACTTTCGGGATTAAATGGAAGTGAAAGTTTAAGCTGTCTATGACTGTACATTCCTCAATCAGAAATTTCTATTGTCTACGTTTTTAGGCTAAACAGACCACAAAATATGTTGTATCCAATTCTGGTATCGTCACTTCTACTGGGTATACTTAATTTTGCAGCATCTCTAATTGTAAAAAGTGGAATGCGAAATTTTTGTGCCAACTTTGAATTATTTACGGAGGATGAAAGGTAAAAATTAATTAATTTCCTAAATATATCTTTTTGCGTTGCATTATTTTTGGACTAGATCCTCTCATATTTCCTCTAAGGCATATTTTTGTTAAAAATATTTTAATATTACTTCGGTACGAGGTCAGCAACCCTTACCATGACGCATAAAAAATTAGTTTTTCACCGATTTCTTCTCAATTTCAAAAATATTAATGTATGGCATTAGAGTTATTAGAATTATATATGTAGGTACAGAAACGATCTGATATATGTTTTTTATTTCGCGAACTAGTGACCACTTTAAAATAAATTACATCTACTCTGTGTATCGATAAAATTTAGTAGGAATATATTACAGGTGTCAAACGTGTAAATTGTAAAACGTCAAAATTCTCAACTGATTTAAGTAAAAATAACTCATTCCCATGGAAAGGAATAATAATAATTCTGAAATAAGTGAGTTTGATTTATTGATAAAATTTATTTATTTTTTAAATTGAAGCAAAATTCAGTTAACCATAATTCCTTACGTAGTTGTTTAGATATAGATTCGCATTTTATAAACAAAAGTACATCATCCTATTAAAAATTCAAAAGTTACCCCCACCCTTCAAAATAGAGAGAGGGTATATGTCAAAAATATGTTTAAATATGTCGCCCCATCTCCCTATTAACTCGCCAAAATTTCATGAAAATATCTTAAACCGTTTTCGAGATATCGCCTTGTAACCCTTTAACAACTCACCCTGTATAGGTACTATAAACTCAACATTATTGACTATTTATTTAGCTGGTAACTATATTTCAAAAATTATGTTTTCAAGTTTTGAACAATGCCAGTTAGGGTAATGATTATAATATGTTACTTTAATTAATAGAGTCATACTTTATCGAAAATATTAGTCCCATGGCTATTTCCAAAAATTTTTTTTTTATGTGAAATTGCCACTCCATCACACAAAGAAAATTTCTAAAAATAACGGAAATATAAATAATTGAATTGAAAATATTATTGTATGATAACATGATAACATAATACATAAACACGATAAAATAGGTACTAAGCTGCAACTAAAAAAATGTATCGTGAAGTTTTTTGGTTCAGTAACTTTACAAATAGCCTCTATTGGAAGTATTTCAAGTACCAGGTTCATATCAGTATCTATGTAAATTGGTGCCAGAAATAAAAAAATAAAAACCCGATTTTTCATGTACTATCTTTAAATCATCACAGCAACTGGACCGTTGTGGACTTTTACTAATAGGCATGCCGTATCGAAACTCGAAACAATGCTAGTTGCCAATATTCGAAAAAAAATAATTTCAAATCTAACAATGTGGACTGGAATTGTGTAGCCCTTCATGGAAATAATGTCATAAAATGGGTTAATGTTAATATTAGTCTCTAAATCCTTTAATGTATTTCTAGGTACCTACACCCTACGTTACTATAGATAGGTACAGAAAAGATAAGGCTTTACAGATACTGGCGTACTGTGGGTTTTATTATGAACAGGGTTTAGAAGGAGAAAGATATTATACTCTGAATAAACATTCTTAATTATTGTCGGAAAAGAATGGCGGTGTTTACCCTCAAAACCACCCCCAGGGGTGCCCCAGTCAAGAGTATATTCGAAACAACAATATTCCCAGGGAATTGAAAATTTACATTGTAACAGAGTTTGTAAAGTAATGAAACTGCTTAAATAATTAATTATCCTGCGTTTTTAAAAATTACGAATGTGACTCACTTAAGGTGTGGCTCCATTTACCAAAATAAATACGCCATAAAAACGGGTTCTTCGCAAATAATAGACTTGTAAGTTACCCTGTAAATGCGCGTTTGCATACTATAAATATATTAAAATCAGAATAAATGAGATGAGTAAGCGAAACTACATATAATATTTTATTTAAAAATGTCTATTTATACTATCAGATTACTTTTCCCCGAAACGGTTAAATCACAAACACAAAACATACCGCTATATATGTTTTGTGATCACAAATCATTCTGTAGTACCGTTCTACGTAGTATTTGTGATATATTGAAATGTTTTCAAGATATATAGAGTGTGGTCCAAAAGCCATATAAAAACTTTTTTTTGGATTAACAACTAATTAATTAATAATTATTGTAATCATAGAAACTTAAAATTATGATTAAATTAATGATTGTAATTGTCAAGTTCTTACGATGACAGGCAAATAAATGTCATTGGGGTGTTTCTCTATTTACAATTAACTATTTGGTAATTATTTTATATCGGATACAAATGATAGTTACCAATAATTGTTAATCGTTAATATTATTATTACATGGGTAAGTTAAATAGAAAATTGTTCTGTCAAACTTAGCAGTTTTATTATAAGTAAATTCGTAATTTTCATCAACAAAGCATTAATCGAAAAGGTTTAAAATATTTTCATGAAATTTTGGTGAGTTAATAGGGAGATAGAGATATTTAAAGAGATATTTTTGACATTTATCCCTTCTCTCTATTTTGAGAGGTGGGGGATAAATTTGGAATTTTAAATGGGGTGATGTACTTTTGTTTATAATATTCGAATTTACGGAAAAACTACGTATATGTACAATTTTTTTTTGATTTGCTCTTTCGGTTAATGTTTTGATTGAATTTAAAAAATAAATAAATTTTACCAATAAATCAAGTTCACATATTTCAGAATTATTATTCGTTTCCATGGAAATGTGTTATTTTTACTTAGGTCAGTTAAGAATTTTGACGATTTAACGATTATTTCTCAGTTTATTGCTAGGTCCCCGGATTTGGCCACCCTTGATTTTTTCTTGTGGGATTTTATAAAGGACAAAGTGATGGCGACTGCACCTACAACTTTAAATGATATCAAAGACCGAATTCGCTTTGCCTGCTTATTAGGGAATCCTGAAATGTTACAGCGGCTACGAAATTCATTTAAAAAAAGAGTACGAAAGTGTTTGGAATTTGAAGGGGTACATTTCGAACAACTTCAAAAGCATGACTGACGATAAATAAGTTTAAGTTAAATGATAGATATTTTTTTTACTTTATAACCTACCTAGTATATCATAATTGCGTAACTGAACGAGAAATAAAAAAAATTGTACACATACGTAGTTTTTTACGTATATTCGAATTTTATAAACAAAAGTACATCATCCCATTTAAAATTTTAAAGTTACCTCCACCTCTCAAAATAGAGAGAGGAAGTAGGTAAATGTCAAAAACATGTTTAAATATATGTCCTCCATCTGCCTATTAACTAATCAAAATTTCATGAAAATATTTCTTTTCAAGATATGTCCTTGTAGCATTTTAAAAACGCATCCGGTATACATCACAAACTTTTATCAAGTTTAATGGGTGATATTTTGGTTTAGAGACATTCTCGCAAAAGAAATTTTATTATACTCAAAGATAAAAATATGAGCCATAAGCACTTCTTCGCGTACTCTTAGACGACCAATCACTTAAGAGTGTGGACTCATTTTTTTTAATATAACTGCTATTATTTTTATAATTTTAAATTGAGCAATGCATTATTCACTTTTGTTAGGGCCTAATTTAACATAAGATAAATCACTTAAAGCGATAGGTTCTATTTTATTGCCAATAACAAGTTGGTTGCCTACTTTGAGGCAATATTACCCTATACTCCTATAGAAGTACTATACAGCTAGAAGGTAATTTAATTTAAATGAAATAACTAAATATTCTAGTTGTTAATTGTATGGTAATAATAAATATCTCTTGTAGGTGTTCATCAATGATCAACCAATTTACAATTCATGAAAGACAAGAACGTTTCTATCTACCGTATCTCATACTTTCATATTCATTCACATTGACGATAATTTTGTTTGTTTGTCAAGTATTGGTTACTCTACTAAGAATTATGTACGCAGTCGATTACCAACTATATGTGCTTGGCGTGGAAGAAAACGAAGAAGAAAATGACTTTGAAATAGAAGATGGACACGTTACAGAAGGAACATTATAATAATTATGTTAAGAAAGGGCACAAATGAGTAAAAAAGCTCTTAATTTTTGTATAAAAAATATTTTTTTCTGTGAGGATGTGAAAAAATAGCGTTTTAAGAATTAATACGAATTTGTCCGTCATTATTAGGATCAGTTACTTCTGCTGGTAGATAGCGCATGACGTAATTTTTTAAAGAATAGTACAATACTATAGCTTTACTAATTTTCCTTGTTGTTAATAGTTCCACTGGCACTATTGTTTATGTGAAATGTCAAAAAATAACGTTATATCTTTGCAATATACATATTTCTCTCGCAAATTTATCTAAAAGGTCAACTGACATTATATTTGAGTTTTTAAATGAGAAAAACGATGAAAGAATATAATTAAAATAAATGAGAACTTTTTCTAAAAGAAAAAAACATGTCTTCAAATATATTTTGAAGATAATTAAATGTAACTTTTAAATACAGCAAGAAACAACTTAAAGTTAAAAACATATAAGTATGTCGAGTTCTTTTAGAACTTCAAGAAAGTCGGATTTTTACCTACCAGACTTATTATTATTCTGCAATATTGAAACATTCATGTCAGTAATATACGCTTACTTTCTCACTAGTTTTATGAAATATAATTACAGAAATGTGAAATTACGTGTATTAATCTAATAACATTTCATTTTAGAAAATACCCTTATTTTATAGAATTTTTTACAGATTGCAGAAACGTTTTTATCATATATTTGATTTAAATATGTGGACTCCACATGAAAAGGGACTACTTTATCGATCCTAGAGTTTTTGGGCCTTTTTCATATGGATGCCCACTTATTAAAAACAAAATTTTACCTACCCTGTGAACTACAAATTCTTGTAAAAAAGATCATTACGTTCTTGTTTATTTCTCAAAATTCGCAGGCCGATTTTTAAATTATTGCAATAAATCGCCACCTTCACTTAACACTACTAGTTAAGTCGAATTTCGGGCAATTTGAGTTATCATCTACATAATATTGGTAACGACTTTTCCGTTACTTTTACTGCTAATACTAATAAGCTCTATAAATCCAAAATGCCAGTGGCGGCTGGTGAAATTTCAAAGTTGTATATCTCTGGTCCTACTTACAGGACCCGTGCCAAATTTAGGGGTTTTAATAGTGAGCCCACTGGGAATGTTTTGGTAAAGAAAAAAACGTTTTGTAATTTGCGACAAAAAGTTGAATTTTTGGTGTGCCCCTCCCAGGAAAAAAATGAACGCGCCTGGGTATTTTATTTATTATTTTTTCTAAACAAATTTTAAATCATTTTATCGACAGTTTTTAAATTTTGAGACAAAAAAATGTGTTAGTAGAAAGATATAGTCATTTGAATTTTTTTAAGCCTAAAATATAAAGAATGTCGACAAAATGATGTAAAATTTGTTTAGAGAAAATAATAAATACAATACCTAGACGTGTTCATTTTTTTCCTAGGAGGGGCACACCAAAAATTCAACTTTTTTTCGCAAATTACAAAATGATTGTTTTCTTTACCAAAACATTCTCAGTGGGCTCACTATTAAAACCCCTAAATTTGATACGGGTCCTGTAAGTAGGAACAGAGATATACAACTTTGAAATTTCACCAGCTCCACTGCAAAATACGTATATCAATAGAATAATAGAGAGGTACTTTATTAGTACTACGACTTATATATACTTCGGAGCCAAAATAATTGTCAGTGGCTTATTGTTCTTGGGGGGTGTGTGGACTTTTGGGGATCCTCAGTTTCAAATTAGGTGGGTACATAGATAATCCAAAATATTCAAAATTCGAGTTATTTAGTCTTGATATTTTAAGGTAACGAATAAATTCCTTCTTTACTTCTAATCACTGTGGTATTCGAAAGTAAAAATAAAACGACAATTTTTAATGATTTCTAATTTAATGTAAAATTAATTAATTACAAGCATGTTTTTGGTAACATGCCGAAACTGATAAGAATAATGTCATAAGTGTTGTTGATAATTTTACCGCATTTCCTTTAATACTATTATTAATAAATACTTTAATAGAAAATATTTTGGTACTATTTCCAATACATTCTACAGGAGGCTACTGTCCGCCCAGCAAACAACAAACATCCCCAGGACGTCCCATTTTGATCCGCAACGTCCCAGGTGGGATGATCCCAGCTAAGACGTCCCTGGGACGTCCCCTGGACGTTAGAAATATCCCAAATTGGTCAAAAAGTGACGTCCTACGGACGTCTCATGTTGCCGTCCCAAGGACGTCCGCAATGGGATTTAAAAAAAAATTAATTTGTAAAATGTTTTTATAATGTGTAAAAACAAAATACTGTTGGAATCTTTATATTCCGACGTATTATAATGACATTATTATGAATTTCATTTTCAGTGTCAAAATGACATACTTTATAGGACTGAGTACTATAATGATTTCATTATAGTACTGAGTACTATAATGAAAAATAGACGCAAAAATGGAAAAAATATAGACGGAAAAACTAAAAAATTTATTTAAAACAAAATGGAACAAAATTTAATGATTAAAATTAAAAGTAACATTATTACAATTCGTTAAATTGATGTTGGCCATAGGAGTTGAAATTGTTGCATTATTGTGATTTTTAATTTCTATGGTTTCTGTTTCTTCTGAGAGAACGACAGTCGATGAAACACTCGATGATGATTTCTTCGCGAGAATGGCTGCTGAAATTCTTTTTTTGTTTTCGCAAGAGTTCTCTATATATCCTTCAGCAACTGTGTCACTTTTCCAACCACCATGGCGTTTAATAGTGTGAAGATCGACTCCTGAATCAGCCAGCAGTGAAGCTGAAGACCTCCGAAAACAATGACCTGTGTATTCGTCGGAATGGGGTAACTTTAAAAAAGCAGCGATCGTTTTGCACATATTTCTAAAAGTATGGATACCCACTGGTTGCTTTGTACATTTGTTGTTTCTAAATGATAGAAAAAAACGAGAAACTTCGGCATCAGGGGGTCTCATTGCTATATAAGTCCGAACAAGCTGCACCATATTTATTCCTTCGACATCGCCAGGCGTTACGAAAAATTCTCGGGGAACGTTGGTTATTGTACTAGGTATGAAAATTCGAAAAACAACCCCCTCATCGTGTACATCTTCTATCCTTAAGTTTTTTAACTCATCTCTTCGACATGCTCCACTTTATACCTATTATCATTGACACTTTTAATAGCAAGTATGTTTCGTTGTCTGCCTCTTGTAAAAACTTTGCAACATTTTCTTTAGTCAAAATCCTGGATTTTTTAGGTGTGTAAGAATCAGATTTTCGTTTTAGAAAAGCTATCAATTGATTGAACTTACTTATGTCGACGTTTTTCTTAATTAATAGTGTACTCCTTAACATAGAGTAATAACTCCATAAACTCGAAGACTTTTTCTTCATTGATTCTTCCTTGAAATATGCCAAAAGTACCTTTTCGTGTACGATATTGACAACCTTTTTCTGGGAGCACCAAGTTTCGTAATTGGCATACGTTTTTTCATATATGCCTTTAGACAAACCAACAACTGCTTTATTGGCCAATTCGTCGATTTCTGATGGCAGATTATCCATATTATATTATATAAACGTTAAAATTAAAAACTCAATTCTGACAATGACAATACAAACAAATATTTCTATAGTTACCTGGTTTTATTAAAATCAAGCTACATTTACACTGGATTAGTTTACTGACGAAAACTTCAAATTCATCAAAAAAAAAACCCAAAAATCGTCCGAATATAAAATATTGTATGAAATTCGGATCATAAACAATCATTATGGTACACGCCGTGTTATTAGACTCGGCTGACGCCTCGTCCAATAATACTCACGGCTAGTACCATAATGATCGTTATTATGATCCTTATAACATAAATATCTATTATCGTATTGATGACTCTATATTATAATGACTTTACATTACCCCAAAAAGTGTTTTTTTGTGTCAGTACTAGGACTGTTTGGAATTGCTAGGAGATGGCGCTGCCTGTGTCATGCTACTTCAGTAATTCAACAAAATAATGTTAAATATTTACTCTTTGCCCTCTGAATAAGTATTCTGTAATCTAACCGTGTTGGAACGATTTGATATGGGAAATACCAAAATTTCCTCTCTAAGGGGAAGTGCAGTAAATTGAAAATGCTATAAAATGTATCCAGATCCTTTAAGGCGTAGGGAATGTCCAACAATGATCCTATATACGTCCCAAATATAGTCGCTATAACGTCCTAGTAAGGCCCTAAGATGATCCCATATATGTCCTGTGTAACCTTTATGGGATGATCCCAGATACATCCCGACCTGTTCCAAAGGGACGTCCCAGGGACGTCCTTGGGATCTTATGGGACATTTGGGGCGTCCCTGGGATGTAGGATATATCCCAGACTTACGTCCTTGGGACGTCCCAGGGACGGTTTTGTGTTAACTGGGCGTTGATTTGATTTTTAACTTTTATGAGTATCCAGACACCGGAAGTCACCGCGTTACCTCAAAAACCAAATGACGTAATCCTCAAACAGCTCATTTTACAGAATAATAATAATTAAGCTTATAATTTTAATAAGAGATACATGGGTATTGAAAAATCATGTGTTTTGTATCCCTCTTAGGGTCAAATTGTATTGTGCGCAAAGTTACACACAAAATGTCTATCTTTTTCTTCCTAACTCTATTTCTAGATGCATCATTGTCATTTACCTTGTTGGTAACTTTTCCGGCACTTGACTAACTTAATGCTTAATAGGGAAATAACACGGCTTATGTCCAAATTTTTACTACTTATAGGTACATATTCGATTTGAAACATTCGGGAAGTCCCAAAAATAAAATTAATTTTTTGTGTATGCCCTAGATAAAATTTTTGAATAATCATGCCCTTGTGGCACTTTCTATGAAGATATGCTTTTTGGTAATGTCGATAATATAAAATTAATTTTATTTTTGGGACCTCCTGCATGTTCCAAATCAATAATAAAAAGTTTCCCGTTAGATAAGATGGTTTCTGGACATGCTGTATATAATTTTTTGGAAAGAAGCCAAATATTTGTTCCAAAATGACGACGGATATCAAATTTGACTTGAGTTTACTTGGATTTGATATATAATAAATAGGCAAATATATGCAAGTTTCTATGAATCTAGTTATGCTGGTGTTAGAGACATAAGTTGTTGAAATTTAAAATAAAGAAGCCATTTTGAGTTTCTTTCTCCTCCATACTCAAAATGCATCATAATCGTCAAAATAAACTGTTGTCCAATATACCTCTACAATTAAAAGACCCTTTTGTAAAAACAGGTACAGGAGATATTTTTGAGCCCAGTTGACCCCCGCCGATTTTAAGAAAGTGTCCAGGAAACGCTTAAATCGACAATAATGTTCCTGTTCGTGGACCAGGAAACGTCTATACTGAAAAGTCAGAAAATACCCATTCACTGCATTTGATAATTTTGAGGGTTACGTCATTTGACCTTTCGGGTCTCCATATTTATATGTATCAGGTCCTAATAGCCCACCAATAGTCCAAGTAGCCAACTTGAGCGCCTACTGGTGGAGGGACGCTCCCCATCAAACCCAACCCAACCTACATGAATATGCCTGTAAAGTGACTGGATCGATGAAGCAAACGACGGACCCTGGCAAGCTGAAAACCGCATTTAAATATCTATTCTACTGTTTGAGTGTCATTGTGTCTTTTTCTTATTTTTGAAAAATGAATCATCCTGTAAATATTGGCCACGTAGAGTTTTGCAACAGCCTATATATTAACACAGAAGTCCAGCAATATTGTATTCCGGCGGGGGTCAACTAGCCCAAAAATATCTCCTATATCTACCTACCTGTTTTCACAAAAGCGTCCTTTAATCGTAGTTGAGGTACCTATATTAGGCGGGAGCTTCCCTTCAGCTAGTTAAATGCAATATAATAGTTAATTGATAATATTCTCAGAAATTATAGCTAATGCATTTTCATATTGATTAAGGGTATTTACCCGAATTCTGTTTTACTGCCTAATATAATTCCATCAGATTACGAAAAATATTTGTGGATCCGTTTTTTCAATAACTGCTTTAGAAGAGGTCAAGTGGTGTAGCTGAGCTTTTTATAAAAAGGTACCAAGACTTTTTATTTTAACCTGTAATTCATAATAATAAAACAGAAAAGCCACCCTTCATGCATAGTTTTTTTAAATCCATAGCAATCACGATTAAGACTAATTTGACTATTTCCCGTTTTGAAAACTTTTACCCTTTAATTTGTACCGAGTACAAAGGTATGTCAACAAAGGAACAAACATGATGACCTTGTTGTTCATCACAAACCGCCAAATACTTTTTGTCTTACAATAATGCTGATAGGGTCCACAGCCTGTACTTTGGTGATTGGGAATATTTTTGCCTGATTTTTTTATGGCCATATTACACGGGGTAGCTTTTACGAAAGTTGCAGCAGTTTTAATCACGCCATGGGAAATCCATTCTGTACAAATTGTATCGGCCAAACACGGTCACCGCGCATGTGCGCAATTCAAGTTGCTGCAATCAGTTGCCCGTGTAACATGGTCACTATAGTCAGTGCCGGCTTATGAAATTTCAAAGTTGTATATTTCTGTTTCTACTTACAGGACCCGTACCAAATTTAGGGGTTTTTATAGTGAGCCCCCTGGGAATGTTTTGGTAAAGCAAAAAACATTTTGAAATTTGCGAAAAAAAGTTGAATATTTTTAGCCCCCCCTGGGAAAAAAATGAACGCGTTTACGTATTTTATTTATTATTTTTTCTAAACAAATTTTACATCATTTTGTCGAGAATTTTTTAATTTTAAGACAACAAAATGTGTTAGTAGAAAGTTATAGTCATTTGATTTTTTTTTAAATTATATTTTAGGTTTAAAAAAATTTGAAATTCACAAGCCGGCACTGACTATAGTAACACCGCCATTAATCTACTTTTATATTTGACTAGTTTCGTTCGCATACAAATAATTACCAAACGCGTTGCGGTATTCCTACAACCGTAACCCTCCCTGTAAACCTTGGAACACACTTATTCGGACGGCAAAAATTCTTGAAAAAAATTAATACACTTTCTTATGAGGTGTGCCCTTTTATAAAGTTTGTATTAATTTCTTCAGAATTCCTTTAGCGTTATTGCCGATCGGTTCCGACTGAATAAGTGTTTAAAATAAGGGGCGTCCCCCAGGATTAAGAAAATGACACAAAATACATGGCCCAGCCTTAGGGCTCTTGATTGTTCTCCCCCTTTGCAATGTGGGGATTGCGAAAATTTGCTCAGTTTTGGTTTCGACGCTGATAATTTCCTTACAGGTAAAACGAACACATTACTTTAGTATAGCCACATCGGTAGCTAAAAAGCTTGGTTTTCTCTTTCGAGCCAGAAAATACTTCTCCCCTTCCAACTTATACACTCTCTATATTTCCCATATAAGACCTAACCTAGAGTACTGCGCCAACATCTGGGGAGCGGCATCACCTTCGACATTTAATATCCTTGATTCTATCCAAAAGAGAGTCATTCGGCTCATCAATCACCCAATCCTTACAAGAAGGCTCCCTTCTCTCGCTTATCGCCGTGCTGTAGGGATTTATCCCTTTTCTACCGGTACTTCCACAGATTTTGCTATGAAGACCTGGCCGGTATTATTCCCCCTCGACTGTTCCTGGCAGAACAACAAGGGGCGCGTCACGGATGCATCCCTTTACTGTCCAGCTACAAAAGCCTAGAGTAGACCACTTCTCTCGCTCATTTATACCTAGGGTCTCCAGATTATGGAACAAATTGCCTGCAGATGTTTTCCCTTTCCGTCCCAACCTCCAATCGTTTAAATCCCGTGTCAATATTCTACATTTTCCTTCTCTTCAGACGCCCACCGTTCGTTAGTACTTAGGCTTGAAGTCTACGTGGGATGTCTTAGATAAAAAAAAACAAATCAGCTAGGGCTTGCCCTGGATATATATATTATCATGACATATCAAGCCTCAACTGAAACACGGGATTACACCCACCTGTGTTTTATAACTTGTGTATGTTATGTATTATCACTGTTAAAATAAATCTGCACCATTAGGTGTGTATAAAACCCCTTTCAGTAAAAACTCACATCAGAGATTTTTTTAATTGATACACTACCCACTAAACCAACGGCAGTCTGGAAACAGTCGACCGCCTGTCGGCACTAGTGGGAAGTCGGTGGCTCTTTTTGCCATTTTCTGACTGCATACCGATACCGGTACGCGCGTGTTATTTCAATGCGATGAATTGCCAGCCTTCAACCTAAAGCATCACAGACTCGGCACACCAGAATCGATACTTAAGTTTCCAATTGAACGCGCTTATGATTCTGGCAGCCCAGTTGCCTACATCAGCTTTCGCACCGCATTCGGTTTGCTTAGGTTTGCATACCTAAGCAAACCTAAGCAAACCTAAGCAAACCTAAGCGGCTGACAATTCTTCTTTTTATACTTGTTGAAGATCGCTAACCGACAAGTTACCGCGATCATTCCGTTTGACTTTTCCCGTCACCTCTATTTATAGGACGGTGCGACTCGACAACGAAGATCCGCCATTTTTTGTGGAAGCGTATTATAGACGTGTTGTCTATGGGGGTCTTTCAAGTCCTCCAAAGGGTTGTGTTTGGTGCCTTTTTGTGTGTTGTTCGTGTTGCTTGCCTATATATTTTTTGAAATGTGTATTGTAGCATTTTCAGTGATAATCTCGTTTTTTATTGTTCCTTGTTTTGTAAGTAAATATGTTTTTAAATAAATTTGTCACTACTTTATAATTATTATTATAGTTTAATATTTTTTTCCTTTACTTCTGCCATTTTATTGCTTTCCCAACTAGAAAAGTTATAAACTAGTTTAAAGTGAAGAGATAAATTTACTACTTATACCTACCTAGATCTTCCAACAAAAATGAGCAAGGTTTGTTAATCTGCAAACAGCTATTTAAATACTGATGGGAGCAGGGATGTTCAGCACGTTTTTATAAAGAACAAAATGAACTGTATATTAAATGTAGGTATATAATTTAAGAGGGTTAACATTGGATATTCTTGAAACATTTTTACATAAAAAAATAAGTTAAAATTTCCAAAAAGAATTGCATTTTAGCCCGGCATACCCTAGGTACAAAAATTTTGAATTCATATTTAAAATATCTTGTCTAGAATTGATATAACAGCAAGTGTAAATTATTTTTGTTAATTTCCAGTGACTATTTTGCTGTAAAAGTCTTTCTAAAATGCCCAATGCGGACCATCTTAAATTTGTATTAAAACCACGCATTACTGCACCCAGCCCGTCTAGCCAACCACTGTACTTGGCTAGTCCAGCAGTGGACGGACAGCGGATCTCCAACGATACTGCGCCCTGTACTGTAATGCCGCTCATGGCCCATGAGCATTTTGCAATGTCATTAAGTACCTATATATTCATATTTGACATTGACAACAGTAATCTCGATTTGTCTAACAGCTGAATGACAGCATTAAATAAAAACCGCAACGGTAACTCAGATTGGTGTTTACTGAATTTACTGACTTTATCATTGTAATTTTATTTAAGAGATAAACAATCGAATATTTTAATTTTTTTTTATTCAAACAACAAATAATTTCAAAACAAAGTTAAGGATTTTATCCCATAATAATATGATTATATCTAGTTTTTATATCATTTACACAATTAAAAAACTTAAATAAATTAATTAATATATCTTTAGACACAATGCAACAATTAACAAACTATAAAATTGAACAAACATAAACAGTTATTAAAAATGCATTTTGATCTGCTCGAATTTGTTGTAGTAGGTACCTATGTGTACGATTCACTCAGGAAGTATACCCGATTTTTTCACGATATTTAATGATAATTCCGAATATGTTTTTCAGCTTTTCAACTTTTGTTCTTTATTTTGGTTATATATGAGGTATTAAGTTAAATTCGTAACATTTTTAGGGTTCGGAAAAAATTATTATTTTGGCAGTTCCCTTAGAGTAAAAATTTTAGCCCACCAGAACCATACATAGGAAGTTTTCAGTTTATCTTATATTGACTTCATGTCAAAGTTGTAATTCTGTACCTAAAATAAAACTTATTTAGGATCTAAACGAAGTTCACTAACATGCAGTAAACTTTTATCAAAAATAATATAGTTTAAAATAAACGAGTAGAATATTTAAAATATCTGTAGATTTAAAAAGGTTTAGACACCCTGCATATAGAATGTTGAATCATCGTTAAAAAGTCAACTCTAGAGAATCCAAGCAAACCCAAGGAAATAAATGTTGACTTTTTGCAGATGCTTCCCCGAATACAATGCCTACCCTATGTTACGCCACTTAGTAGTGACGTAACAGAGTGTTGTAACGGAATCAGAAACGGAAATTGAAGTGGCTGTTGGGAAAAAATAGAAGTCATTGACTTTTTAAAAAAGAAAACGTCTGCTTTATCTTCATTTTTATCACTGGTTATAATAATTCAAGTTTAATCCATCGATCCATGTATTTTAAAAACACAAGTTTAGCAAACTTTTTGCCATGTAGTCTATTTCGCTTCTCATCACATATTGAAAATTTTTCAATGTAATATTTTACTTCTCATATGTAACCAAAATCCGCTAAGAAATTCACCTTCGATTCCGGAATTGCTGCGAATTAAAAAGTAAAAAATACTGTTTCTCCGTTAAGCAGATCGCGTGGCGCAGAACCAAAACATTTCATAGAATTTTACAACCTAAATCTCTATACAAGGTGGCCCAACGAAAATTTTCCACCCGGGATTATTTTCTTTTAAATAAATACATCAAAAAACGCTTGGACCCGCACTTTAGTTTTCAGGGTGACATATTTTTTTTGGTAATTCCCCCCCCAGATTCAACTCTTAAATGGGAAGGAAGGCCGAGTGATACCTTATTTTAAAGGGCCTTTCTAACGGGACCTTGCTCGTTGAAATCGGGTGAGTTGTTTTCGAGAAATTAATTGTTAAAGAAATTTGGGTTTAAATGTAAACAAAACGCTAAATACGCATAAACATGGCAATAGGGTAACAATAGGTCTTTGGAATTCCACTTGTTCTGTCGAAAAAAGTCTCATTAGTTCATTGTTGATATCGGTTAAATTCATAGTAAAACTAATAATTTGGCTATACATTTCGTGTCGTTCAATTGCGCATTAAAATGACGTATACTCTTGAAGAAAGAGTTGAAATTATTTCACTTTTCTTTAGAAATAACGATTGTGCTAGAGCTGACGCGTTATCTTATAAGAATGAATTACACCCAAATGAACTCATACGTACGTTCAAGAATTAATGGCGAAATTTCGTGAAACAGGATCAGTGCTAAACAAGAAAAGAAATATTGATAATCCTATAAGAATGGAACCTGTAGAAGTTGTAGTTTTTGGTTATATTGCAATTGATCCCACACTTAGTACGAGGAAAATGTCAGAAGTGTGGGGTGTTTCGCGTACAACCATCAAAATTTTTTTAAAAAGTATAAATACCATCCCCACAAAATAAAACTCGTTCATGAACTTAATGAAGACGATACCGATTGCTGTTTGGAATTTTGCGACTTAACGAGTGAAAGAATCATTCGCGATCCACAAATTGTCTTGAACATTTGTTTCTCAGGTGAATGCTATTTTTCCTTCATGGTAGGTACTGCCAATCGACATAATTGGTCGGATTCCAACCCTAGGATCTTTAGAGGAGTCCATACTCAACATCCAGAAAAATTAAATATGTGGCCTGGAATTTTTTGGGACCGTATTATCGGGTCGTATTTTCTTCCTGGCTTGATTTTTTTTTCCATTTCCCAATTTACCCCCTGAATTTAATCCCCAGAATCAAAATTCAACTTTTTATTCTTCACGTCTGTAATTAGGCCATTTGACTGGTGAAATGTATCTAGAGTTGTTGGAACCCACTATTGACCCTGCTTATCCCACGCTACTGAAGAAGATGGCCGTCATAGCCCAGAAAATCTAATTTTTCAGCAAGATGGGGCACCCCCACACTACGCATTTCCTCTAAGGCAGTATCTGGATGACAATTTTCCAGGAAGATGGATTGGGAGAAGAGGTCCTATTAAATAGCCTGCAAAATCTCCTGGTCTATCGCCACTGGACTTTTTTTAGGAGGACATTTAAAAACAAAAATTTATGCAACCCAGCCAAATTCTTTAGAAGACTTGCGACAACGAATAGTGTACGAGTGCCGACAAATATCACTCGACCCCTTCCCATTTAAGATGTTAAGGGTAAAGGTCTTAGGGGTTCAAGCATAGTGGGTGAAAATACCAAAACAATATGTCCCCCTGAACACTAAAATATACGGGCCGAACGTTTTTTGATTTATTTATTTAAATGAAAATAAACCTGGGTAGCAATTTTTCGGTGGGCCACCCTATATATAAAAGAAACTGACTCACTGACTGACTGACACATCAAGCAGAACCCACCCCGCTGGGTCTAGAATCTTGAAATTTTGGCCAGAGGATCCTTAAATAACGTAGGTATCCGCAAAGGAAGGGATTTTCAAAATTCAACCCCTAAGGGGGTAAAATAAGGGTTCAAATTTTGTATGGGGAAAAATATTAGATGGTTCTATTAAGTCAGAAACGTGCAATTTTTAAATTTATGCTTTTAACTTCCTAGTAATGAGAAATTGGTATTTATTAAATAAAATTGTTATAGAGCCAAATTTCAAATTTATGTTTCAAAATTAGTAATTTCCTACTCCAATATGTTACATTTTTATTAAGTTTATAGATATTTACTAATTAGTATACCTACTTTAATAGATAGAATGTAAAAAATATTGTGGCTCTGCACACACAAACAATAAGCGAATACGAATGTCTTTTGTATTATAAAATTATATGTATTAAACGGTAAAGCTCAATGGCTTATATTTATCTAAAGAAAAGAGAGCTAGAGCAGACCAAATGAATATCCTATAGTATTAAATAAAAGTTTTTAAAGATTTGAACTAAAATAATCAGGATGTTGTGTGCGGACGTGTTTGTTCCGATCCCCTTTTTGCCTAAATTCTCTTCCACAGACGCTACAAGGATACGGTCTTTCATCTGTATGGATCCGTTTGTGATTATTTAAAGCATCGGCTCTAAAGAACCTCTTACGGCAGATCTACAAAATGAAAATTTTTCTGATACTCAGACATAATATAATAACTTGGAATTAACAGTCTTCTTATTGCCACTATAAAGTAACCGTGGTCATTTTTTAAGTGCACCTACACAAATGAGCAAATCTAAAGAGCACATATTCAAGTGTCTGCTACACTTCTTACACTCTATCTAGGAATCTTGATATAGATTTTTACTATTCCGAGTCGAACCAAGTCGACTTACTGCTAGGGGTAGGCAAAATATCCGATTAATCGATTATTAATCGATTAATCGATTAAACGACTACAAGGAAATTTAAAATCGATTTTCCGATTAATCGATTTTTCGATTAATCGATTTTTTGGTTAATCGATTTTTCGATTAATCGATTATTTTTTATAATCAGAACTCGACAATGAAACACGTATTTAACGAAATAATTTGAATGCTTTTCGATCCGCGCTCCGTTAATTATTAAGTGTCTAAAATTTAAATCGCCCGCCGGAATTGTGTTCAAGATAGGCAAGTGGTAAGCGCTGGAGTCGCTTTCATTATGTCATTAGTAATGACATAATTTCGACTAGTTCAATAAGCGATTTAGTACGATTAATCGATTGTTCCATTAATTTCGATAAATCGATTAATATAAATTTTCTCGATTAATCGATTGTTCGATTAATTTCGATAAATCGATTAATATAAATTTTCTCGATTAATCGATTTTTCGATTAATCTATTAATTTCGATTAATTGATTAATCGGAAATAATCGATTATTTCAAATAATCAAAAATCGATTTTCTTTTTCGATAATCGCCCAGCCCTACTTACTAATAATAATAATAATAATAATAAAGATGTTTATTTATGCCAATAAAACAATTAAAAATATAAATATAAAAATGATAAACTAAAAAAGAAAACCAAAAAATGACAGTAGTATACTAGTTGGCATAAATAGGTAGGGTTTTGATTTATAAAAAATCATTCTTCCAATCCTACCCTTACTAAATAATTTTTTATATTTTTTTTGAATGTTATATAGCTTAAGCCCCTCAGACTAGAAGGAATATTATTATAAATTACAGAAGAGGTATATTTAAACGAAGACTTATATTTTTCAGTATCATGTTTAGGTATTTCTATTGCGTTCTGATTTCTAGTATTAACATTATGAATATTATTCCTGAATTCAATTTTTTCAAATAAATATCTTGGTTTCTGAGTTAAAATTATTTTATAAATAAAACAGGATATGTGGATTTCGCGTCTTTTTTCTAATTTAATTAAATTATGTTGGTCAAAACTAGGTGATACGTGATCATACTTTTTTAGCCCTATTGAAAAATGAACACAGTTATTTTGAAGAATTTGTAATTTCTGTTTATCTTCGTTACTGATATTTTTGTGATAAATGATATCACAGTAATCTAATCCACTTAGAATAATTGAATCAACCAGTCTAAGATTAGTATCGGTATTTAAGTAGTCCTTAAAGTTATATAAAATTCTTAGTTTGTAGTATGCTTTTTTAATTATATTTTTTATATGTTCATGAAAATTAAGATGCTGATCAAAAATTACTCCAAGATTTTTGCCAAATTCGATTGACGGTATCTTAAAACTATTGTTAAGAACAATTTTGAAATCAGAATTGTTTTTTATTTTAGTGATTAGTGTTTTAGGACCAGTTAAAATTAAGTTAGTTTTATTTTCATTTATTTTTAATCCGTGATCAGTTATAGTTTTTGAAATATTTAAAATATCCTTATTGATTAAGGAAATACTATTTTTTAAATCTGTGTACTTGATTGAGTGGTATATTTGAGTATCATCTGCCTATTTTTGGTACAGGTAAAAAAAACAGAAACAATA
Organism: Philopedon plagiatum; assembly: GCA_963971165.1. Lineage (NCBI taxonomy): Eukaryota > Metazoa > Arthropoda > Insecta > Coleoptera > Curculionidae > Philopedon > Philopedon plagiatum. The sequence goes on from OZ020195.1 coordinate 20,892,376, forward strand.
AATAAAATAATATTTGATACAATGCTTGCCAAGCATACCTTTAAATTTCTTGCACATAAATTTCCTTTCAGTTGAAAGTTTTAATTTTTATTATTGAAAATGCGTGTATGTCATAAACTCCTAAGTTGTGAGAAACAATATGACCGATTATGTAAGAACTGATACCCTTGTTTACAATTTACTCGCTCCAAAATTAAATAAACTAAACCAAACTTAAAATTATGTTTTGACAGGTATTTATTGTTTACATGTTTACTAGTGGCAACACCGTCGCTCGAGAGTGCGAAAAAAATCCACTTGATACAATTACCTGTATATTGTGGATATAGGTACAAGTCTTTTTGGATTCAAAGCATGTTGAATAAAATCTCTTACAAAGTTACTTTTGTCTTACCTCACATCCATATCTTCTATCGTTTGTGTGGATCAATCTATGCTGGTAATATACAGATCCGGTTAAAAAGCATTTATTACAAACATTACACTTGAAAGGACGTTCCCTTGTATGAACTTTACGAATATGGTCTTTAAGATCTGGCCTAATAGTATATCTGGCCTCGCAACCTTCATGCGGACAAGCGAATGGTTTAATACCTAAACAGTCATAATAAAATATGTCAGCAAAACACAATTCATTTTGTTGTTGTCTTGATTTCTACCTTGATGAAATCTCATATGTTGCCATAGATGAGAAGTCTGGGAGTAACTTCTGCCACAGGTATCGCAGACATAGGGTTTCAAGCTTTTATGGGCTCGACAATGGATAAGTAAAGCCTTAGCACTTCCGAGTGTCTAAAAAGAACATGAAGACTTGGTTTGAAAAGTGTTCTTTGTAGACATAGAAAATATCGCATTTATCTTGTACATGTACACTACAGGCGCGGCCCGTGAAATTGTAAAGTTGTATATCTCTGTTGCTACTTATGGGACCCATGCCATAAGTTCAGGTTTTTTAATAGTGAGCCTACTAGGAATGTTTCGGTAAAGAAATAGTTATTTTTGTATTAAGTGCGTGAAGTGAGTGTTTTTTTAATGGCATATGAGAGTGTCAATTTTTTGCCGAGACCGCAGGTCGAGGCGAAAAATTCTCTCGAATGTGCCATTAAAACACGAATTTCACAAACGAAATACAAACAACATTTTTTGTACAACTGAAAGTTTGAATTAATCGGTAAAATTGTATATTATAATAAAAATTTTACCATATAATTTCACATAATCAAGTTAACAGCCCTGTCGTTACTATAGAAATGGTTTGTTGGCACGTTGCTTGTTTTGTTGTCATACGTTGATAGCTGTTCATATTTATTGCAATTTTTTAAATAAATAGTATAAGTACTTAAAATGGATGTAGATTACGATAGTGATAGCGAGATTCCTTCAGATATAGCCGATATAGCAAATTCGGCTATAGCTAACATGTTACCGGCGAAATCAAAATTTATATACGAGAAAAATTATAACCAATTCCGTGAATGGTGCGGCAAGAAAAATATACAAAAAGTGTCTGAAAAGTAAATTTGTACAAAAAAATTCAATACATTTTTTAAAAAGTAATGTTTTATCGTTTTTTTTGTAAATCATTTTTCTAGTTAAAAAAAGTCTTTTTTTCACCGTGAAAAAAAGTCTTTTTTTCACTGTTAAAAAAACAAAAGGTTTACGTATCGATAGCGATGAAAAAATGTCAACTTTTTTTGACAGTTGTACAAAAAAGAATATTTTGTAATTTGCGAAAAAAGTTGAATTTTTGAATTGACCCACTTGGGAAAAGAATTAACACGCTTAGGTATTTTATTTATTATTTTTTCTAAACAAATTTTACAGCATTTTGTCGACAATTCTTAAATTTCAAGGGAAAAAAATGTGAGTGGAAAGTTATAGTCATTTGAATTTTTTTTAAATTATATTTTAGGTTTAAAAAAATTCAGATGACTATAATTTTCTACATACTAACACAAATTTTTTTCTCTTAAAATTTACGAATTGTCGACAAAATGATGTAAAATTTGTTTAGGAAAAATAATAAATAAAATTCCTAAGCGTGTTAATTTTTTTCCAGGTGGGTCAATTCAAAAATTCAACTTTTTTTCGCAAATTACAAAATATATTTTTTTACCGAAACATTCCCAGTAGGCTCACTATTAAAACACCTGAACTTGGCATGGGTCCCATAAGTATCAACAGAGATATAAAACTTTAAAATTTCACGGGCCGCGCCTGGTGCACTACCTATACAAAACTGTACAGTGATGATCTAGACTTCTTGCAAGTTTCTTTTCTAATCATGTTTTAGAAGGAATGGACCCTTTCACAAAATTTTGATTTTGCTACCATTGCATAGACCGAGGAAAAATAGAATCTTCGACGTTCTTATTTTTGATATTGTTAAGTAGATAAAAACAAAGTAAGTATTTTTATTAAAAAAATCGCAAAATTTAATTCTAATCGCCGCAATACTATGTTAACTTTTCATTCAGCTCCAAAAGTATTTACGAGGTGGAACCACCCTAAGTACCGAAACCAAAGATCAAGTCATAAATCCTGCAAATCCAGTAAGGAAGCAAAACAGAAGTCATGGCCAAAACTTGGAGAAAAAATGACGGATAACTTCAAAAAGAATTAAAAACTATTTTATTATTTAGTATTTATTACTAAAACAACTAAGACAGAAAAACCAATATAATATGATGAACATAAGGGATAAAAATGGAAATATAATCACAGAAGAAAACAAAATCATGGAGAGATGGAGACAATACTTTGAAGAACTGACAGAGTTAAGTACAGACACAGACGAACAACAGGAGAAAATAACAGATACACAGGAAACGGATTTCATAAGGGAGGAAGAGGTGGTCGAGGCTATAGGTAGGATAAAGCTGGGTGAAGGAGCAGGAAGAGATAACATAACACCAGAAATGATTAAATATATGCGAAAGGAAGGAACAAGGCAATTAAATGAATTAATGAATATGATTATGGAAAGTGGGAGAGTGCCACATGGAATTCAGGAATTGTACCTCCAATATATAAGAAACGAGGTAAAAAGAAGTGTGGCAATTATAGAGTCTAGTGTTCCAGGAAAAGTTATGGCTAGAATAATGGAGAATACGATAAGAAGTAGAACTGAACCAACCATCGAGGAATCTCAGTGTGGATTCAGGGGAGGGCGAAGTATACAGGACCTAGTATTAATAATAAGAAAAGTCAGCGAAAAACTCATAAACAAAAATTTATATATATATATATATATATATATATATATATATATATATATATATATATATATATATATATATATATATATATATGACTTTCACTTGTAATAACACAACTGTTAATGTGTAAAGCTTTAGCGTATATATATATATATATATATATATATATATATATATATATATATATATATATATATATATATATATATATATATATATACGCTAAAGCTTTACACATTAACAGTTGTGTTATTACAAAGTGAAAGTCATAAACCAATAAGTTATGCGGCACTTATTCCTGAAAATAGTTCTGGTTTGTCAGACTCTAAGATATTGTGAAAGCTTTAGCGTTAGAGGAAATGCAGAAACGTAAACTACATGCAAGATAAAGAAAATTTTGGGTATTTATTTGAATGCATATGAATTACATTTGTCTTTGCCCTTTCGAGCCGCCCCAAGTCAACTTAATGTTAGACTGTTTTTAGTTTTCCGATACAGGTGAAAAAGTACAGAGAATGGAGACATTATTTACCCAAAAACACACCTTTAAATTTTTTGCCCATATAAGTAATTCGTAAGTATAAGTACTTTTTTTAAGTAGAATCTTTCAGTTGCAAGCTTGATTGAAGTTGATTGTAAAAAGCGTGTGTCATAACCGAATGAGTTGCTGGAACCAATTTATTGCAGGGTTAACTACTGTAGATCGATATACACATTTTCGATTAAAACTTACCGCTAAACACTAAAAAATACCTTAAGCGCTTACATACATCCAGCAGGGGCGAAAATGCATATTTTTCGATAATATTTTTTTAATAATACAATTATACAAACAAAATATGAATGAAATATTATTTATTAATTTTATTAAGAGTAAAAACATGGAGTAGCAATTTTTTCACCTTAAATAACGTATGTTTAAACCGCTGCTATGCCTTACGCTCTGCTTGATATCTCATAGGTATGTTGATGGATCTAGAAAATCACAGAAGATTACTTTAAGGCAATTTTGTCATTATAGTCTATGGAGCCATTTTTTTTATTTTGTTTAGCTGACTTTTTATACATAATAATTATAAAGAGTGAGAGTTTTCAGGAAAAACATTGAATTACATATGTTTGAAATATCATCAATTGTTTATTTTTTGCAACTAAAAACTTTGACTAAAAGACTATACTGACAACAGTATTCTAGAAGAATCTTCCATATTTTCTAGATCCATCAACATACCAATGTGATCTCATACAGACCATGAGGCGCCATTTTTTCAGCAGCGCTTTAAAGAAACCCATTAATAAAGATTCATTACTTAATGTAAAAAACTTGTTACTAATTTGTTTCTTATATTTAAAGGACTGATAAATAAGATATCATTTATATCTTGTTCTTTTATATTACCCTTTTACAAAAACTCCCGAAAAATATGATTGTTCTCCCCAGCTGGAGATGATTAATACCATTGTTCGTGCAAATACTTAATTTAAATAATTATTTTCCAGAACTAGCAGAAAGAGCATCAAAAACGAGAAAGCCAAGCAGAATTAATAACATTGCTTGATTTTTGATTACAAATAGTTTTTAAAGGAAAAGCTTAAGCATTTTATTGTCAAAAGACATATATATATATACTTATATATATATATATATATATATATATATATATATATATATATATATATATATATATATATATATATATATATATATATACATACATATACAGGGTGTCCCACTTAAGATGGATACAAGCCAATATCTTGGTTGTTTGTTCAGCGATGTTTTTCATTTTTGGTAGTAGACTGTATGGTCATAAGGCGCACATTTTACCCAGGGTTAGAAATGCGATACCTCATAGACGTACGCTTTAATGGGGTTTGATTTTCTTGTATTCAAGAGTAAACTACCTTTAGGAGAGTATTTATTTCAAATCTGATAAATTATATTAAATTCTCCTTAACCAAGACACTTAAGTTCTAATTTTGATAAAGATTGATACAGGGTGTGTCATAAAAAATATGACATTTTTTATTTTTTTGAAGTAAA